>JACXIL010000001.1:0-372449 GCA_014737365.1 Bombus soroeensis | reverse complement strand
ATAACAAATAATTTCAGTGTAAAAATAAAAAAGGAATATATACTAATATATCTGTGTATTATAAAAATAACCTTCATAGATGGAAAAATTCCTGTTTCATGTTCTATACCTAATCCCATTTATCATTTTATGATAAGTGGAACATTTACTATGGAATGGCAGTTCAAGAACGTATCCTATTACACGATATAACATGTATTCATCATGCAAATTTATATTGCAAATCAGAGTTTGTTATGCAAAATGTGTACAAAAGATTACAAGACGAATTGCAAAGAAAAAATCGTAGTTTTCTTTAGGAAAAGAATTCTTCACCATTTAAGGATTTTTTAACTCTATTTTGCTATATATTAATTACGTCTATATCATGGAAACACCTTATATTATGACAATTAATTATATGACTACGAACTAATTAAACTACACCGTAGTAATTAATAATTCGTTCGATTTCCAAGTAAACGAGAAAGCTTTTCGCAACTACAAATTAACTCAATATTTACATAAATCACGCTTATTTACAATTATGATTATATTAATTATCGTAGCCTACAAGTCCGTGGCTCAACTTTAACTGTGTTCTTTTATTGTTAACGATTGTATTCCATCGACGTCAACCTCGTCCTCGAGATATATACAGAGATATAGATGAGATATAGTTTCAAGTATCAGTCCCTCCGTCATATTACTTTTCCCATTCGTATATTTTTTCGACACGAATCATATTTGATATTCAGCCGGGAATAATACTAAAAAAAGAGCTGGTAATTTGAAACGTGGGTGTTACGGTTAAAATTACCTTGACAGAAATGTTAAGTTAATAAAGTAACAGGTCATAGTTCGTATGTTGAATAAAAATTTGATGAGTAAATTAGTTTCCATGTTATTCATTTCTCCATAACGTCATGCCACTTAAAAGTTTTATATCCATGTGTCTATATTATTTCGGTTTTCTTCTAATCTAAATATCGTTAAATTATTGGTTTAGTATTATAGCACTTGACACATCTATCTTCCTAGTTTAGTACTATATATCGACACCTACGAATTTTTTTATGATTAACAGTTTGATATAGCATTTTTTTGTAGTAGTACAAGGTAGTACAATTTTTTGATCGAAGATCAAACAATTGAGCGCCATTCACCGATTCGAACGTATCTTTACATACTGTCACATATCGATTGCATACCTGCAGAATGTATGTTAGAAACATTTTTCTGATATATCTTATACCCGGAAAGGTCATGATTAATTTCAGCTTGTGTCAGAACCATGAATTTGAATTACACGTAACAAAATGTCCATACGAAATAGATTCTTTCGTGGAATTCAACATTTTTATTTATATTCTATCATTCTATATATATTATCCTATGTATTCTATTTTTAAAACATCACGACAATTTTCGTTCTCAATTAAGAATTTTTTGACGTAAATACGTAATTGTTTTATTTCGTTCTAACGATTTAACGAAGTTACATATAGATGTATGTAGAAACGCATAAAAAGATATTATACGCTTAAAATGATCTCTGTATTACACGCAATAGCTTTACAAAATACTTTGAGGATCATATTTCAAATAAGATAATATGATGAGCGAAACTATAGGTATTTGACAGAAGCACAAAAAGATTTTCTATTTTTCGTGAAAAAGGTAGTCTAATTTATTAATCAGATTACTAAGTATGTATATAGACATCTAATTTGTCATTGGTTGAATAAAATTTAATTAATCGTTTACATGCTAATTAATTTGTTAGATTTCGTTTCATTTCATCGAAAAAGCATTGTTTCCGAATTTCGAACGAATTTTCTGAAATTCATTCACCATCATGGGAATTGTTAATCGACAAAAGCAAACGTTATTACTACGACTATCATGATATTCCTATTACTACACTGTTTTCTCAGGTTCAATGTCTAGGTTACTATCGAAGAACGCTATTTATACTCGGAAGTGGTTTGTATCAAGTATTCTTGGACAGTTTGAAACTGTCGTCATACCGGTGAATTCGATTCTAACTTTCAACGAACAGTTCACCTCTGTCTCTATCCTTCATTTATTATTATGTACTATCCTTATCGTTCATTTATGTTAAACGGGGTAGTAGTCAATGCTACTAATCATACTACTCGTTACTCGTTACTGCATTACCAGTGTCATCTGTTTCACTTTCTCAAATATTTGATCCTTTGATTATTATTCCGACGCTGATTCTAATGTAAATTCTAATGTATCTACAAACTAACAACTAGAATTTGTAATGCTAGTATTTCTTGCATAATTTTGCAACAAATTATTTTTGCCCCAGAAAAGATCAACATTGTCTCACCGATTTTTTAGCAGTATCTCGAGATGTTCTTCTCAGCACGGCCACGTTATGTGGTATGATCTTCAACTGAGCAACAGAAGGCGAGATAGCATCGTGTCGACGATTTCTGCAACCGGAGTCCTGACAGCCATTGGCAATGATATGTTTAACGGCAGTTGGAACGTCCCAAATTGTCGTCGCTTCGCGAATCGTTTTGGCGGATGGTCCTTGTGCAAAGAATGGTACAGGTTTGCCGTCGTGCGGGCAGGCTCCTATCACCACGAGCAGCGTATTCTGCGATGCCTTTTATCATCATTTTATTAACATAAATCGGTTAGAATAAATTTTTGAAACAATATAGAGAACTAAAACGAAGCAGAATGATTTCAAACTAAAAAATCTAAGAACAAGAGAAAAAGTTGAGATCGTTGTGAATGTAAGTACTTTGAAAAAGTACTGTTCGTTTAATACTACACTAACGATATTCCAGTACAAGATAGGAAATTCTCGTATATCGTAATTAATCCTAGCAGCAGCGAAAGCGTTAACGAGTTATCCTTGTTAAGGAAATACCAAATGACTTTCTCAACTTGATACTATTCGCTTATCGCGAAAACAAAAATTATTATAGAAAAGAAAAAAAGTTCGTTTTCCCTTTCATATCTTTTATCAAGCATAAATTTTTAACCGAGGTAAACACTTTTAAACGAAATTATTACACAAAATATGAGTATTATTTCTACTATTTTTTCTACATATGTTGTCTGGAGAAAACTAAGCGTACAGTTACTTTTCTGATCTATCCTAGATCATCTGGCTTCGTATTTGATAATAGCAACAGATAAGACATACTATATACTCGAAAATTAAATTGCACGAATCAAAAGCATTAAAGATTCCTGCAAAATTATTTACTTCGCGCTGTAGATACTCCAATGCTGAATCGAACTCGCTGGCAGACACCGAAGCAACCAATATGAAACCTTTCTCGTTTTCAACCGACTTTAGCTCTTCGACCATGTCCATGAAATTGGATCGAAGAAGATGCGATTTGCGAGAGGAAATAGGGTCCTCTGAGGCAGCGACGTTTCTACCGAGAGATTCCAGCAACGACCGAAACAGAACGAGCCTTATTTTGGAGAACATATCAAACACGTTCCACGCAGCTTCATCTATATTGTATATAGCGATTGGAAAATATGTATATTGCAAAATTGATGCTCAGCCACAATATTTTTTTCATACTGTCAGATTGGTGCATATGAAAAAAATTGTTTCTTTGAAATTTGAATTTGACAATTAAATTTTCAACTGATCAAAGGAGAACAAATTTCTTATAAATTGCACCCACATATTCAAAAGATTTGTGTTAAAAGATTTGTAATTAAAATATGGAAACCTCGTTATCGGCAGCATCGATAATAAAAAATATTTAATAACAAAAAAGACTTCCTGAAAATGGGAAATATTAGCAATTTGTAAGATTCATATGTTACGTTACACGTTAATAAATATTTTATTAAATACTGTCTTATATTTATACAATTAAAATACTCACCGTCTTCTCGAGCGTTTTGTGCAGGCATTAAAGGAGGAACTCGATCGATCGGTTTTCCTAAGTCGATAACGTGCCAATCACCACGAATTTCCGGCTTCGCTTTATGAACATCCGGTTTCATGTTAATCTCATCAATTTCGTCGAAGTCTCTTGAGAACCCTACCGATTCTTCGAATCCGAACAACGATGGAATAGTGAAGTTCGCGTTGGATAACGTTCCTATATACAAAAAAGATGTTACGACCAAAAGAATATTGTAGAATAACATAAAATATAAAAATATAGACAAATTATTATTTATGCTGAACGTTTCACTAAACATTTTGCTAAATATCTTTTCTGAAGACATAAAAGAACTTGTGTGATTTCGAACAAGTACGTTGAGAAGCAAAGAGACTATGTTAAAAAGATGTGATACTGCAAACTGATTATTTTTGTTGAAATAAAGCTTATAAGCGCGTTGCGGATAATCATTAGCTTTACCTCGTTATATCTATATACAGTTATTAATTTATGTGTATAATGTAACACAATATAAATTTACAAAGTACAGCGTTACATAAATTTTGAACAGCTAAACCTGTAGTCATTCCCTTAACATCTCGAGTCCAAAGCAACAATGTTGCAATGTTTGAACGCAAGAAGTGTTCGCAGTCGTGTTTCTTGTCCCTATTGCTGGGAATTAGTGCATCGTCCAAAGAGAATCTTGCCTTGTCTGCTTGGACGTTGTTACAACTCTAAAATAAATTTCAATTTTTCAATCAATGATAGAGTTGATAACAACACGCTTTTGGTCGCCAATTGTTGTCTTTGGTTTTTTCTATTTCATTGACGTTAAATTTAACATTAGATTTCTGAATTAAACGATGTTCGTAATTGTTAATTAATAATACTCCCGTATAAAAGACAAAATAAATTTACAAGTTTGTAAACTCGACCACACGATTTTGCTATACTTGATTTTAGCCTTATTTTATTCTATAGAACTCCTCTCATCTCACACGTACCCGGAATTTAAGCACGTGATGTGCTTAATTTATTTAATTATTTAATTATTTATTTAATTATTTACCGATCCAATTTATTTAATTATTTACCGATCCAATTATTAAAATTATATCAACACATCACAATTGACACGAAATCATACCTGAAGCATCCCTTCAACGGAGAACAGACGCGAAGCCCTGAAACTCTTCCAGAAATCTTCCTGATTTTGACCCGGATCAGCGATAATCACGATGACATTCCGTGGAGGAGAATTTGAAATCGTTCCGATAGCCATTGCTTCTTTTACAAAATTAGCGTCCTTGGTTTTCGGGAAACGTGTGTCACTTTCAATATTCTCCATGGCAAAACCGAATCTTTTCTCGCGCGTCATATCCGCAGGACTCGTTTGGTCGATGGTCCTCGTTGACAACTTTGTGTCCGAAATTTGCAAGCCTTTGTCGGTACCAGTCACTTCCGTTTTCGTACTAGAGACGTGATCTACCGTAACCTTCTGCTCGGTTTCCAGTGATGATACCACGTTCCAGGTAGTTGGAATATTTACTAAAAAAGACACGATTTCAGTACAAAGTAGCTGTATGAAGTAATTTGGAAATATAACTTTGCTCCGTAAAATTGGAGAAAGAAATTCATGTTTGTCGGATGTTTACTATTGACAATGATTATTTTACAAAAGATAAATATTTTGTACGTTACCCGAGCGTTCCGGGTTAAATCCAGAACAAGACAGCGTCATGGACATCGCTGCGACCAACAAAACCGTCAAGAAATGTTCTTGTAACATTTTGCTTCTTAAAACGAAAGATTTATATTCGATAAAAACAGTAAGTTATATATATTACATCCGGCAATAAAACTGATTCGTAATACCAGACATTGAAACTATAAAGCTTGTCATACCTGGCAAAATTTCAATAGAAAATACCTCCAAATTGAATAAGAAAATGTAAGATGATGTTCAATTCAATGTATTTCAGACTTTCAAAATATAATGTAAACCGTATTTTCAGTTGAAAAATCCACAAACGATGGATATGTCCGTTCGCTTCTAACAAAAGAGGACGTCTATGATCGACGGTTGTACAATGAACAAAATACGGTGCTCGAGTGAATAAAAGAGTACTGACTTTCGACCAGACGTTTGTTTTTCAAGGCACTGGAAACAGCTCCCCTACGATTAATAGTTTTTCTTACGCTGTTTATTATTATGATTGCTATTATGATGATATTATTACGGATAAATATTTATTGTCATACTATTTGTTACTTACAACATTCATCTTCTCCACTGATATTTCTGTTTAAGAAGAAAATTCTCACAAATAAATTTAAAATGTTTAGACATATAGTATTAGAAATATGTTAAATAACATGTACCTACAAATATATATAAAATAAACATATTGTTTTGATGAACATACATAGATTTGAATAAACTGATATCTAAATAATTCAGACTTAATAATGTGGTCAAAACATAATACATTAGACCATCTTTGCACGTTTTTGATATACGTTTCCAAGTACATGCGCATGTATGTAATTTACTTAGAATTAATCTTCGCTCCGCTTCCGGCATTGATGTCTCTGAAATTTCTTCTTTCGACGATGGAAGATAATTGGAAGATGGAAAAATATACATATTTCAAATAGTTTTAAACAATTCATATTATTATTCATAGTCTTTTAAAATAATTTCTCTACCATACCATATATATTTTACCATAATATAAAATACAACATGGTACTGTAGTATGTAAAAAGAAGGGGGGTATCGTAAGGAATCGTAAGAGTGCTGGGGAAGAGAGAAAGAGAGAGAGTGTAAGTGAGAGTGTATGCCTTGGTTACGTCAAAGCTAAATGAGCAAAGGAGTGGGAGAAGGGTGCGAGGGTTGAGGGTCAACATTTTTTGACCTGGGAAGACAGAAGCTGTGAGCCGAGTGTTAGAATAAGACGTACGAAGATATTGTAGTCAGTTTTTGCATTGGGTATTGCTTGTTAAAATAGAATTAAACTCACTTTAAATAGAACATCCTTCCTTATCCTTACTCTAGACCATTTAAGATGGGGGGCAGGCGGCTACGACCGTTAAGGTCCCGGATGGAAGACGATGCGTCGTGAGTTCGAATCTTCGCCTGGATGGAAATATTTACTCAAAAAGGAAGGAACCAAAACATTGCGGGGGGAGGCCCAGTGTTTGTCGCTTACCTGCAGTTCCTGGGCCTCCCGCGACCGCTACAGGGAAGATCATCGTGGAGGTTTTAGTCGGTTGGAGTCCGACACTACCGCGTCGCTTCTCTCCCCCCCAGAGGCGACGCGGCGTCCGTGCGGATTTCCTCCACGTAAAAAAAAAAAAAAAAGACCATTTAAGATACTACAGTACTATAAAAATCTTATCGTTTGATCAAGTCACAATTTTTTAAATAAAATATTGTAAGGTGTTGTAAATTACGATATGTAGATTATTATAATCTTCCAGAAACTCAGTTAAAGTCGTTTTACTTGTGTGAAAGAGATGCGACAAATAAAAGTTTTCATTTTTCTGTGTGCTTCTTGAAGAATACTTCGTCTGAAGGTATTTTAATTAATCATAGCTTTGGTATCAAGAGTTTTCTGTGATCACTTGACGTAAATAGTGTCAAGGCTGTTTAAAGTACCTCTATAATAAGCATGTATGAACATCTATAACATACCCTAGATAACTACTCTGAGATTTTCTTCCAGCTTTACAGTTGAGGGGACGACGTATGAAAAACACGAAAGAAGACAACGTTCGTGTAAATAATGAATAAAGTAAATTAGAATCTTCATCGTGGAAAGTTTCTTCCAAGATGGAAAGAAATCGTATCAAATATCAATATTAAATGAAAATCAACGTGTCAGTCTTGGCAACTGAGAATTACTTTTTTCATCTTCTAAACTGTATCAAGTTGTTTAACCAAGTGACTTATAAATTCTAAAAAATGATTAAAAATTGCGTTTTGGAACATGCGTGACAAATAAATATAGAGATATAAAAATATTAGGAGTTGCTTTGTTTTTATATTGTACTATGATTCGAAAGAAACGTTTATTAACAAAAATTACAAATATATTTATTAATTATATATACATATATATAAACTTGAAATATAATATAAATTACTTTGTATGTAGAGACAAGACCTAATGAATTTTAAATCAGGTAAATGTAATTTATTGATTGAGCTATGATTGTACCACGTTGTATATTATTTAAAATGCGGGTTGTAAAGCAAATTACTGATGAATGTACTAACATATGATGTGTACGTAATTGCAGTCTTCCATTATTTAATATGACGTCTTTACATTGAGAGCCGTTAAGGAATAACGAGGATAATCTTCATTAAATAAAAATATTTCTTCGCAAACGTAGAACAAATATAATAAGTTTATCTAATTAGAATATAAAAATGTAATTTAATTATTTAATTAAATATTGTTTCTCTCTTACTGTATAAATTTTCTATTTTTCCTGGTACTAGCAGAACTAGTTCGATGTAAAAGCTTTGTTATTTAGAAAAATAGAAAATTTATGATATAATCGATATTGCAGTACAATTCGATAGTTTCTGTACAAACTTCATTTTTGTACTTTCTAACATTTTTTTATCTCTGTTATGAATTACGGAAAAATATAGAATAGCGAAACTTTCAAGAATATTAATCTGTCACCTAGACTGGTCATCAAATCATCTATTTTTCATCCGAAAGTAATTTTCTTAAACTTCTTTTCCTTAAATATAGATCTAAGAATTATAATTGTTTTGACATCTACCATTTATCTGTAATATTTGGATAAATATCGCGTAAATTAAATTATGAGTTGTTAATTTTAGTAATAGAAGGAACATCTGTGTGAAAATTTAAAAGTTGGTATAATGTAATAGGAAAAGAAGATAATTTAAATGCAGAATATACTAGTAAAATACTGATACTAAGGCATATAGAATCTTATAAATAATTTCACTGCGCACGTTGTGAAAGACATTTCCTTTATATCGATAAAATAAACAGGGTATTCATAGAGTATAGCAAAAATTGCTTCAATATTCTTCATCAAACTATGCTTTCTTTAAGATGTAACATTTCAATTCTTTCAAATTTGTAATGAAGACGTTGATACATATTTGTCTAGTAATTTAATAAACATCTGAAGCGAAGAAAGGAAGAAGAAATATCCAATATATTACAACCATTCCTTCAATTCTCTTCACGAAGATATGAAATCGCATAAAAATCGGTAGCCTATTAATATATCAACTTTTAAGAAAAGAAATTCCTAATCACAATTTTTAGTAGACAAAACAAATTACGTACTATATAAATCTTTAGTTCTCTTCATAAAGATATAAAACTGCATAAAAGCCCACAATCTACTGATAAATCATTTTTTAAGAAAATAAACTCGCAGATTGCATATAATGTACAAAAACATATAAAATATCCAAAAGGAGGTACTCGTCAAGATCCTTAACTGAAGAAACTTTGCTTCTCCTCGTAAAAACTGCATAACATATGAAATTACATAAAAATCAGCAATCTCTGCCAGTAAATCAACTTTCAGAGAAATAACTTCCCTAAATTCCAACGATAAACGGATCAATAAAAATCTTGGAAGCAAAGAAGGGACGCTTCCATTGTAAATCCCAATAATCCGAAGAATCGCTGTGGCGTGTTTCAACTTTCGAGAATATGAGTGTTCGAGACTTTCTTATCGGTCATGGCATATTTCTTCCCGTCCTTACTGTAGTTTCCCGAACGGTGGTGGTTGCAGTCGTCGAAATCTGAATAATTTATGCGATTAGGAAGCTCCGTGTCGACGGTACAAGAAACAATATGGCAACGAGCAAGCCGGCAACAAACGTTCTCGGACGTCTGCGCTTCGGTGCCCTGTCGGCGATTGGTCCACGTTTGGTACCCTGCCGACCTGGAGGGGTGTCATCGGTACGACAGGTGGCGGCTATCCAGGGGGTGGGAAGAAAAGAAAAAACAAAGAGGAACCCTTGGCTTGCCGAGTAGTGACGATCCATCGTGCTGTTCGTGTGTCAGTTTTCGTCGATAAACGTGTGCCCCCCGGCTGCACGCACCGCGTTTCTCTCGGCGAACTCGCGAGGAGTTCGCGTTTTCATCGTGGATTTGAATCGCGTAACAACGTACCTGCCTCAAGGTGAGAGAACATCTGAAAGTTGAACATCGATTTGTGAGTCGATGTTTTTGGGGAAAAAGAATTTTTCGTTTTCGTCGATGAATCGAGATGCGGTGTAAAGGTTTCCGAGTCTCTTTGATAGAAGAAGGTGGCTAGAAATTGTAGGACCGATGCTAGTTCTGTGATTTAATGTTCTTGCTATCGTGATGATATAGAAGGATCGAATCGAGAAGTGATTTGATCGAGATTTTTCGAAACATTTGTTAGCTCTATCGTGGAATCGATGTCATCGGATCGAGATGTAATATGAAGGTTTCTAAATATTCTTGATGGAGGATGGTTGTATGATTAATGTTAGTTCCGTGATTTGATGTTCTCGCTATCGTGATGATATCATGGAATTGAATGGAGATGTGATTTGATTTAAATTTACTAAAATATTCATTAGTTCTATTATTGAATTAAATAGACTAGGAATTAAATTTGGTTGAAGATTTTTTGACACATTTGTTAGTTTTTCGAAAAACAAACTTGCTTGTGTAAAAAATAAGAAACGAGATTGGGTAACTTTAATGCTTGATCCGGCATTCCATGTTCTTGGTACAACCATTGCCTGGAATTGAGTGACAATATTTTGAACGTCGAAATATATTTTCAAGGAATTAGTAAAGTAGTTTTATTATGAAGCTCAAAGTTCCAAAATTACTGACAATCTTTGAAATCGTGCAGCGATATCATGAATTTAATGTTTTAAAGCAACTGCCTGTTTTATGTATAATGGTAAAATATTTAAAATTGTTTATGAACAAGAATCGATGAAACTTACTGTCGTTTGCATGTGTTTTCGAAATCGTATTATTTATGGTTTATGTAGTTTACGGTGAATCTACGCGTGGTTTTAGGAAAGTTATTGGCATTACGAAACATTCATTTATGGCTACCGTTATTGTCAGGTAAGCTTTTTTACAACTTGTTGAGAGATGGATCTCATGAAATATTGTTTATAAGCGTTTCACTATATTCGCAGTGAATTTCCAACAAATAAAACTCCTTACTTATATTTAATGTTATTTATCTAATTTAAGAAAAGAATGTAGGAATATTAACATATTTGATACTTATTTATCTTATTGATACTGATGTTCGAAATTTCTACAAAATGGTTACGTCGTTCGAACTTTGTAATAAATTAGGCTTTTTACGCGATTCTTTGCTTCCTCCTTCTTCTTTCCTCCTTTAAAATACACAAGCAGAAACGTCGAATAAATTTGCAAAGATACAAAATTCTCTTCGATCAACGTGTCTTTAAACAATTTATATCTACAGGCACAGAAAAAGGTATTCTATATAAAACAAATTTAACCAATATTGGAAGTAGTGTAGATTCGCAATAAGTAAAATATTAAAGTGCTTATTAGAATTATAGTTGATAAATGTAATAAGTTTTGGAAATTGGACCTAGTTTATTGGCATTCTGTATAGTTGAATACGTGTAACTTTTTATACAAACTGAATATTTTCTGGAATATAATTTGGAAGCATATAGCAATGCAATATTTAAATACTTTTTTTTTATTTTATGTAGAATTTTTATCATTCGCTTGTTCTATCCTTTTAGTATTCAAGAAATAGTCACAAACTTTACGCTTCTATTATAGGCTATAACTTCATAACAGACCACGAAAGTTATCATCAATACGATGACAGATGTGAAATTAAACGCGCAAACGCGCCCATGAATAATGCCTCAAGGGTACAAACTGCGATGCTCATCAACTATTAAACTATACGTACTTACAAGTCTCTTGCGTATACTCATTATACGAACATTAAATATAATACGCAATTAATGTGAATTATGTTTATCGCTTTACATTTATATTTAAAAAGTAAACAAGGAAATACGTTTCGTTAATGTCATTATCTGCGCGATATATTAGGCTGTCCGAAAAGTGTCTTTCTTTTACAGACACGTCTTTTACAACAATGCATCTTTATACAAACATAAAACGTAATCTATCAAATGTTGTGATCTTTATCTTGATAGAACAAAATGGATCATACGTAATTCAATAAAATAATATAAAAAGAGAAATGTTCTGCATTATTTCCTTATAAAAGGAAAGAAACTTTTTGAACGACCTAATACATATAATTGGATCAAACTTTTAGGAGTTGTGAGAAAGTTTGAATGAATATCTATTACAAATTTAGTACTTGATAACCTTTAAACAACGAACGAAAGTAATAAAGACCTAGAGTATCTGCATTGACTTTACCCTAATGTCTGCAATGACAAATGTTTAGAATATTATAGAACATAACTTCCCAATCAATTTACTTCATATGAATTTACATAGTCTCTCATAGCTTAATTTTTATACATGTCTTATCTACAATTTTAAGTAACAAAGATATGATGATTATCAGATAACAAAGAAATTTAATCTTCATAATTCTTTTAGAATATGTTGTTTTCCTTTGAAATAAAATGTTTCTAAAGTATTATGTTTAAATATTTTAAAAAGTCAGCGCAATTAAAATTAAAACAAAGTATGCTATACAAAGTATACTACTAATACTAGAAATAATTCTTTCTATATAATATACTCTTTGTTTCAGATGATGAAGTTCAAGCAACAGGGGCTAGTCGCGGACTTAATGCCCAACATAAGGCTGATGAAAGCTACCGGACACTTCATGTTCAATTATTATTCCGACAGTTCTACAAAAAATATACACAGAATCTTCGCTATTGTACGTAAAATCACATTAACTTAACAAAATTATTTGTCTATTAATTTGTTAATTAACTGTCTACTTCATATACATCTAATTAATAATTTATTCGCTTCTAATCGTTCTATTGTCAAATCGCTATAAAGAAATCTATATTCGAGAAGAAGCTTAAAATAATAGAAAAGTTTTTTAAATAGAGAAAAAGAAGAAAAAGCAGAAAATTCAAATAAAAAGAAATTAATCAAAACCATGTTACCAAAAGGTGCACCTGATCCTGATGCTGATGCAGTTTGGGTTCTGTGCTATAAACCTAATCATTGAGAAGGAGGACGTGGACGATCTTACGGCAAACACGATCACGATGCTGTTCTTCACGCACAGCGTGGTCAAGGTCGTTTATTTCGCAGTTAGGAGCAAACTATTCTACAGAACCCTTGGCATTTGGAACAATCCGAATAGCCATCCCCTGTTCGCCGAGAGCAACGCACGTTATCATCAGGTGGCTGTGAGGAAGATGAGAATACTCTTGCTGGCTGTCCTAGCAACCACGATGCTGACGGCCATTTCTTGGACCAGCATTACGTTCATCGGTGACTCCGTGAAGAAAGTTACCGATCCTATCACGAATGAGACCTCCTACGTCGAGGTACCGTAATTATTTGTTTATTTTAAATAACATAGCGCTATTTATTTTTTTGTTAAAAATGTAAGAAAATTGGTATAGCAACGTTCTCAAATTTTTTCAACGATCGTTCGCTTTGCCGTTTGCAAAAATGGTAAACGATAAGTAACATTAAAGATTGGTAATTCGTGTAGTGTGGATGTTAGTGATTCAAATAGATGATAAAAAATAAACATGTTTCATTTAATCTACAATGGCCTACGTTTACCTCTATATTCCTGTAAATTAACATGGCTATTAACGACCTCTATATGCAGCAGAAAAATTTAATTCGAAAGAAGAAAAGATTAATTTCAAAATGTTAATTGCAAACATATTCTTTCATCCAGATACCAAGGTTGATGTTGCGTTCTTGGTACCCGTACAATGCCAGCCACGGGATGGCTCACATCTTGACGTTGATATTCCAATTTTACTGGCTGCTGTTTTGCATGGCAGACGCAAATCTTCTCGATGTACTCTTTTGCTCGTGGCTCCTCTTTGCTTGCGAACAAATTCAACATCTGAAGAACATTATGAAGCCTTTGATGGAATTCAGTGCCACGCTGGACACTGTCGTGCCACACAGCGGGGAACTGTTTAAAGTAAGCTGAAATTTTATCTGTCAAATATGATATAATCTCTACTTACATTAAATAGAATTTTTTATTATCCATATAATTTTTGTCCACAAATTTACGTAATGTAAATATTTGTATAATAAAAGTAAGAGATTCGTAAAAACTGGAGCTGATTAATTTGATTTTTGAGAGGCTCGTGTCCCGATCGCAGCTTCCAATGTCCGTTTGTTTGCTATTCAGGCTGGCAGTGCAGAACAGCCGAAAGATCATGATCCACTACCACCAACCACGCCAACAGCACCGGGCGAGAACATGTTAGATATGGATCTTCGGGGAATATACAGCAACAGAACAGATTTTACAGCCACCTTTCGACCAACTGCTGGAATGACTTTCAACGGGGGTGTGGGACCAAATGGATTGACGAAGAAACAAGAAATGCTAGTCCGTAGTGCCATCAAATACTGGGTTGAGAGGCACAAACATATTGTAAGGTAAGTACGTCATATTTTCTTCAGCGTGTAATGGTTTGCAGAGTATATTTGATTTTTATCATCTTTATGTTCATATATATTATTTATAGGTATCATATTTATTTTATTTGTTTTGTAATAAAATTTCGTTATATACGTGACATTTTTTAAATGACATATATATATAACACTGATGGAATTTACATATAATTTATATAATAATCGTTGCCCTTTCGTATTTTGCCAAAAACATACGCGAAAAGAATTAAAATTGAAGTCCTCAATCCATGTTATAATAAACAACATATTCTCTGGAAACGCCACAGAATTCACTATAATTAATCGTTGAACGCAAAGATCGTTCGTGCAACAAAGACTACGTTGAACGCTTAAGTAGAAAAAACTCTACCGAAGGACAGATATTTTGTGAAAATTGCACCGCACGGTTTACAATTTGATGATTTAACTGGGAACTTCCAAAGTAACAAATAATTCTAACTTTACACGTATAAGAATTATGAATTTCTTTAGCTATAGGAAGTAATTTTCCCATTTATTAGAAATCGTATTTTTATTATCATCAAATTCTGTTATACGGGGAAAAGAGAGTTTGTCATCGAGAAACAATCTAAAATCATTGACAATGGCAAATTCCAAAACAATAGACCCATTTCTCGCGGTTGAAAATAAAATTTCCACGGTGAAGTTAAATTGCAGCACGTCGCAATTTCAAAGTTCGTCAACGTCTTGACTACTCTGGTATAACCCAGTTTCCCATTTCGATTCTCATCTCGACTTCGTTTCTACACGGAAACGTAATCTACGTCGACAATGAGAGAACCTTTCACATTCGCGATTCTAACAATGAGAGACTTCCATTAGGATAATAATCCCCGTGCCAGGTGAATAAGTAAATTCGCGCGATTTCGTTACCATCTACACTTTTCAACCGGTGTCAGCTTGCTAAATTTTTCCATTAAACCGTTTCTCGTGAAAAGCGATGAAAATAGCTCAACGTTTAATCAACATAAAAAATAAAAGAGTTAGAAGGTTTATCCCGTTTGGAATTCCTTAGAATTTTTTAATAAAAGCGATTCAGTAAGAATAAAATAGTTTTAGAAGTTGCTATGATACGAGTTTTAGGTTCCTGTAACGTTCAAATCCATTTATTATTGAAATACGCAGTGGAAATCTTTGTTTAAAGTTCGTAAAGGACGAACGATGAAAAATTCTTTACGTAGACTTTATGGGGGCAGCTTTTTAATTAAGGAAGTGATTTCAAATTAACGAAAACTCTTCGCATAATGTTTGGAATTGCATTACTTATTCAACGACAATGGGAAGAATTTAATTGCATAGCGTAATCTTAATTGACCGAAAGTTTCGGAATAAATTACCATTACTTATTAAATTTTGATGGGAACTTGTACTGAAATAAAAAGGCAACGAGACAAAGCAGTTAAACAAATATAATTTATAATAGAATTTAGAATTTTAATCTTTTGATCTTTGAACGAATTCTAAATTAAATATTAAAAATAATAATTAGCCATTTTTGGACAAGAAAAACTGAAATACATACACGGTTGAAATATATTATGTTCGATCAAATTTACAATAAATTATATTAAAGCAATAGCGTTTTCAGTAAATCGAGAAGTTGGGTAAAAAGATTTCAGAAGATTAAAAGGGAGATATTTTTGAAATAGTATGTACATGAGTTTCGCGTTAGAAAATTAAAAAAGAAATTTTATTATTTTTTAAAATAAAAAAAAAATTAACAAAGAGAAATATGGAAAGAAAAATTAAAAAAGAAACGCATTGTTGAAAAATTCTATCTATTTCGAATTTGAATTAGTATACGTCCAGGTTCGGAATTTTCAAACGTATGTTTCGCATCTACTCTACCCTCAGTGAATAATTCAGAAAAGGCAAAGAAATTTTCCCCCGGTTGTATGTGCGAATGTAAAATCAATATTCTGTTTACTCGAGGTTTTATATTGGCTGGAGCAATCTTAGTTGGAAACAAATACATTCGTTATACATGGAACGCGTTTATTTATCGGCAAACAAAGGTACTTTTTAATAAAAATGTTTCCTATTGCTTTTGAAATTCAGTGGAATTTATACGATTCGATCGTAATTTGGAAAAAAGTATGAGGCAAAAACGGATCGAAATTCAAGCAATGTTCGCATTGCGTTAATTTCGCGCGACAATGAACATATATAGGTAATTCGAACGTATAATTCGAATGTTTTGTAGAACAATCCGTTCTTTAACAGCCGGGTAATTTCTTCCATTCGGTTAATTTTACGTGCCAAGAAGTTTTAATGGCCAACTAAATTTGATCACATTGCGTAAACTCGTAATTTCTTTAACGCCGAGACTTATTACGAACATAAATTTTTATATAAATTTTCCTACTTTCTGTACTGAGTTCTATAGCTTGAGAATTTTTTACGGAGAAAAAATGATATCTTGTATATTTAACGTATAATGAAAAATAAACTGAAAATTATTTTTTACGATGAGTTATCCATTTTAACTTGCATGATTTTGCCCCATCAAACATGGAGCACTTTATGGGACATACGCTTTATTATTTTATTTATTATTTTCAACTTGATATTCAGTGGTAGTGTCTTCTTTCAACAAACGTTTTTCTCTTTACCTTTATTATATTCTTTGTTACTACAACTTTCTATTTTAATCGTATTTTCATATATATTTTCACAGTTATTATTTCTATATGTTTTGACAATCACACTTCCAAATGGTCGAAAACGAAATAAGTAAAGAGTTAGCAAAAATATTGAAGAGATCCATCTGAATAGATCAAAAAGTACTGACGACTAAAGAACAAAGCATATGCCAAAAAGATCAAATCGAAGAGAACACGAAGAAATATGGAAGGAAAAAAATAAGTGTCTGTCCATAAAAAGTATATAAAATCCCAAAAAAAAACGCCGCCGTAAATTTATAAAATTCCTTTAAAAAATTATACAAATTAGTCAAATTTTGGGAGTTCAAATAACAGTGTTAAAATAATAAATAACGAATTTGTAAAATCAAGGAATAATAGTTGTAAATAATTACAAGAAGCTTCGAATTGCCAGTCAAAACCCAGAAAAAATATCGCGTACAAGAAAGGAACCTGTTTCCGGGTTCTTAGTATGCGGCGAACTTTGAAAACGAAGAAGAAACGCGAAACGACGGTCGCACCGCATCCAAGAAAAATTTCAAAGAAGACGAAGGAACGAAACTACGTTCTATGTATATAGGTTGTTGGACGGTGCAGAAACAGAGGGGATGCGTGTATTCCCACGGTGGTGAAGTATTTATTCTAAGAGAGCGCGATATTGACCGCAACTGGGGACGTAGCAAGCGGACTGGACAATTTATTGGACAATTCAGGGGTTGTACGTTGGTCGCGTTCACGTGTGCACCAGTATACGTGTCTGACACGTGTGTGTACACGTTTCGTTGCTCGACGGTGCACAGAATGCAGAATGTGTTCGATGTTTGCCCTTCGACCGCCACGCGAATCCTTGCTCTGCTTTGTTACAGAAAAATACACGAAAACCTGTTGCCTACGTCTGATATTTCGATGCATTAGCCTGATCAATTACTGTCCCTTTTATACGTTAATGCTCGAAAGTGATTTTGCTTGTTAGTTGTCTTTTTCAGGGATTTTTTAAAGCGAGGCAGAAGTGGACTTTTTCGCTTCTGCAGCATGAAAACATTTTTAGTGAAATTTATAATGAAAGGTATATTAAGGTCACGCGAGAAAAATAAAACAAGTCTATGTTTGTTTTTTCTTTTTTAAATTTTGTGATTTTTACATGACTTATTATTTGATGTAACATTCGTAGGTTTAGGCGAAAAGATGCCACATAAAAGAGATATCTTACCTTTTAAAAATAAATCTAAGAAGTTTTGTATGAAACCAACAGAATAAGATTTTTAATGTTAAATTAAATAAATTTAATGTTAAATTTAAAGTTAATGTTTAATGCTAAAATATTCAAGAATAGATTAAGCAGTAAGATTATACTTTTAATTTCTAAATCAAATAAAATAAAAAAAGGAAACAGTTTAAACAATACAAAGCTAGTTGACGGTATTTTATAAAAGTTTTATTCAAGACAATATTTATATTAAATTTGAAAGTTGTTTCCCTATAAAAGACAGAAAGTATGTCTTATAATAATTCATATTAATATTACGTTAAAGAAATAGAGATATCGAATACCATAGCGGATAGATAACTACACTAAAGTAGAAAGGATCTTGTTTTTCATTTTTTTCAAAGAACTTTCCTTCGGGCAGCAAGACGGTATAAATAATTGTAAGAAAGTGACAGGTAAGGTACTTAAGTGGAAGATTAAAGGATTCTTCGTGGAAAGAAATTAAGGGTGGATGAAGGATTTCTCCGTTAAACTGGAAATTTCCAAGGAAATCAAGTAAGACAATGTAAAAAGGAAAGAATCATTTCTTCGTCAATTTCAAGTTTGATAGAAGTTTTGGTAAAATTAAATGAGCATGGATAAATATAAAGTAGACAGAAAATGGACAAGCTAAGAAACAAATACGAGAAAGAATGAATCCAATAAGAAAATAGCGAATCGAAGAACCGTCAAACACCTTATTCTTCCCCTTTAAAGCACTTGAAAGTATTGATCATTCAACTTGGATACAGCTAACTTGACGATACGTTGGTGAAATGCATTATTTAAACAGGAAAGGGGAGATGTGGAATCAAGGAGAAAAGAAAAAAGGAAGAGAGATAAAGAAGACGAGAGAGAAAAAGGGAGAGAGAGAGAGAGAGAGAGAGACAAGTTGTGCAATCATAAACTCTAACCAACTGGTTAAATGCATTCATCCAGTGAACTAGGTCGAATTAAAACTTTGTTGTATGGTAGCCACGGGCTTACGAACAGATTGGGTTTGGTACATTTCAAGGGTTTCAGCTCTTTTAGCATTTAACGAGGACTACAAGCCTACGATGTATGCAAACAAACACTGAAATGTAATATAAAATGATAATAATGCAAAGTTTATTTAAACAAATTTGGCAATTGATAAGGTTTATTATTTGGCAGAATTTAACATCTACATTACGTTTACGGTATATTTATGTACTTAATAATTCTAATAATATTATGTAATTGGATATTCAAAAACTTGAAATTAAATTCCCTGCTTTTTGGAAGGTAGAAGTTATTACAAAATATTATATTGTATATTATTATAGAAAATTCCGTATCGTTGTAAAAGGAGACGACAATTTTATATTTATGATGCAAATGGATAGATCTGTTTATTAATCAAATTACTTTAACATTGTCATTATTTTCTAGACTCGTAACCGCAATTGGAGACGCTTACGGTGTTGCTCTGCTGTTACATATGTTAATTACCACCATCACATTAACTTTACTTGCCTACCAAGCGACAAAGGTAATATAAAGAGTTTAACAGAAATACTCTTAACTTTACTCCGCATAAAACAGCATAAATAGCGCAAATATAAAAGACAATAAAATATAGCGTAAAATTAGAGGAGTCTATTTATTAGAAGAGGAAAAGATACTCGACTAACCTACGATTTATCTTTCAGATAAATGGAGTGAATACATACGCAGCTTCGGTAATAGGTTACTTGTTATACTCCCTAGGGCAGGTCTTCATGCTGTGCATATTTGGAAACCGTCTCATCGAGGAGGTACATATAATTATCCGTATAAATATTAATTGACTATGTATCCCAGCACAAAACGATGCAAATTTTAATCGAAACCCCATTTCTCGAGTTTCCAACGTACTTTCAGGAAAAATAATAAAAAATTAATGTGGAACCGTTCTACGATTCTTACGATTCTAGAATTTTCGAGACACATACATGTATTAAAATTAATAAAAAATATCAAATCATTCTCATCATACATATGTTACGAGTTCGATCATATTTCTGTGTAGGTCGTACATTTCGAAATAATCCTAATTACGAGCAAATTAAACATTGTTCGTATTCGTATATCGTATATTTATTATATTTCCCTTTATTTTATTTTCCAAGTGATTTCCATTCGATACCGTGATTCTAAAATATCGTAAATCAAGTTTTAATGCGTTATCAATAAATTGCGGACGTTTATGCATTTACGTGAAATTTCAATACGTAGAAATGTAAAAGATGTTTACGATATACAAAGATACAAATTGTACAAAGTAAAGTACCACTGTTGTGATCGAATCTCTCTAGTTTCGTTCCTTTAGTGTCGTGAAGTATGAATATACATAAATATCAGCAATCTAGTTATCGATATTAAGGAAAGCCATATTTCGCATCTACCTACATTTTTGTATTATACACAGAGTTCATCAGTGATGGAAGCCGCTTACTCTTGTCATTGGTACGATGGATCAGAAGAGGCGAAAACTTTCGTGCAAATCGTCTGCCAGCAGTGCCAAAAAGCGATGTCGATTTCAGGGGCGAAGTTCTTCACCGTCTCTTTGGATCTCTTTGCCTCGGTAATATAAATATCAACTTTACTTAAATTTCTCCCGACATCAATTTTGTCACTCGTCCGCGTTGAACAATACATTCGGAGTAAGAATCTCGCAATAAAATTCAATTTGAACTAACTTTGACAATTTTAACTTCTGAAAAGGTTTCAGTTTAAACTCGGTTGAATATTTTGGTTGTAAGGTTTCATTAAATAAAAACAACTAATTCTCCAGGTATTGGGAGCTATGGTCACCTACTTCATGGTGTTGGTGCAACTGAAGTGAACGCAGGAGATTATCTATTTTATGATGGAACGTAGAAATTGGAATGTTGGAGAAAATGGATTATTAAAATTATCAGGCAAGAGTCTTGTTCTCCGTTTTTTAGAGTACTATTTTCTATCGGATTTTCGTATAGATGAATTCAGCTGGAAACTGTGACTAAACGACAATGTAGGATTATAAACTTCAGTGAAGAGTATCCTTCGTCTCTACTCAATTTTCAGGTGTTAGGGAAATCCGATGCCTCGTAATCGTATATCAACTATACTTATTTATGTTCTCGTGGAAAACGAAAATTGTTTAAATACGAAAGATATCCATAGTATATAAGATAAATATAAAACGCAGCTATAATAATTATCATCCAATAATATTACATATATATTGAGATATATATATGAGAGAAATACGAATTACTTGATCGCATAGTTCCAGAGTTCTAATTAGAAGACTAGAAAGTATTATTTGATGGAATTCAAACAAAAGAAAAAATTAAAGAAGAACGAGAATATGCGAAATATATACATACATAGAATCTAATAATAATTTATATCATTCGTCATCATTAATTCTTCTATTTCTTAAATTAACATCTAATACGATTTTAATTACACTACATTTTAATAAGCATTTTCTAATTCTTACAATATGTACAGTGTCTTAACAATAAACATCATTCAAATTTTCACAAAGAAAGACAAAAGTTGTTAAAAAATTTACGCTTGAAAGAATAATTTGTTCAGCTAACGTGAAGAATATAAACTTTTGAGAAATTAACGCGAGTTTTTGGTATTTTTATATAAAATAAATATAATACATATATTATATATATATATATATATATATATATATATATATATATGTATTTAAGTAATTTTTGTTTAGTAACTTTATCTTTCCTTTTAAAGTGGTTGAACATATTTACAATCTTGTTTGGTATTTCAAAAGGATTAATTCTTGATCAATGAAGATGCAAGGAGAAAAATATTTAAAAAAACATATTTTTTACCAATGTTAGTACGTAATTTTAAGGTGGAAACTAAAACATAATACCTATAAACAGTGATCAAATTAGTCTTAAGTAAGTTGCACTCAATGCCTAAGAAAGACATCGAACGGGAAATATTACGCTGATAATAATCTTGTACAATATACTGTAATGTAACTGCGAGAGTATATTTTACTGACAAACGATAACGGTGCAAGAAACAAAAGTTACTTATTGCTAGTATAATTCTGTATGGTACAAACGAATTTTTGTACAAACATAAAAAATATACTATCCGTGTCAAACGATAATAAAAATTTGCATCTTCATTTTCTGAAGTAAATTTATGAAAATAACAAAATAATCTTATTGACGTGTAAATAGGCACATTAATACTATGAGTAATACAATGAACTATTATCTCTTATTTTGAAATTATTTCTGATATGGCAATTCTTTTCAGATATACATATGGTAGATGTTATTTAGTTTTAAACATTACATCTTCAAATTATCACATTTGTTGAAATCTGTTAAAAGTTCTTATGAAAATATATAATTACAATTTGTGAATTGTTTAAAGTTATTAATTTGTTTATTGAATATAAAAAGATGTACTCAGCGATATACCGAACAGATAGTGTTTCGAATATTTCAAATATTACAAAGATATATCTTTTTATAACACTAAACGGTATTTTAAAATCGTCCGATCTTTTTGATGTTATATTTATAGTATAAAAAAAAAGGAATAATTATATTATAAATTTACTGATAATGATAATAAATGACAGGGATAAATGCTACTTTGCTCTTTATAGAATTTAAGATGTCATCCACTGGTGCACGGCACTTCCTCCGCCGTTAATTTATAAATACACGAACTTTCTAACACAAATTTTTCATATTTCACAACAACTAAATGAAACATAATTTTTTCTAGATCTACAGCGTAGGTAATTTATGAGAAATGTGTAATAATTTTACGATAATTTTAATATAACGATAGATTATAAATAAATATTATTGTATACAATTTTGACGTAAATTCTGTTCTAGACGTAGATACGTAATAATTATTTCCACATGTAACATTAAGCAGCAGCAAAGCAATGTTATCGAATGCATTTAATATAAACGTTAATACTGTAATCATATTGTGAATCGAATCGTCAGTATTATAAATGATTTCTCTCTAATTAAAGCTACAATATATTTGTCTTATACAAAATGTTCTACACGCTCGATTCTTCCCTTCAAAATAATCCTATAATTTTTTTCGAAAACTTTCGATATGTAAACCATTTATTTTCAAATTTTCATGCAATGAAATTATCTATTATTTCCAAATTTCTACCTAAAATTTATTTCTTATGTAAACTTTACGTACATTTCCAACGTTTCTTTTCAAATCTGAATCTTTTTCTCATCGTTCTGCTATATAAAATCTTCTCTATTTCTTATTTCCGATTCTCTTCGCAAAATATCAATTTTTCATTCTGAAATCCGAAGTCTGAATATTTCATTTTCAAAACTTCACCGTCGAATCTATTTCCGAAGATCAGAGGAAGCACGTCTATATCCATTTGACTGTTTGTAAAGTTTCTTCAAAATGCGAATAATCTAATTTTTCTTTTCATACTTCCATATAAAACGTTTCTCTACAAAATTGTATTTTTTATTTTCAACTCTCTTCTTTAAATCTCAATTCTTCGTCAGCAAACCTCCGTCTCAAGCCTGAATCTTTCATTTTCAAGACATCGCCGTCAAATCTCCTTTCGAAAATCAGAAGGAGCGTATTTATTCCCATTTGACTCTCTCGCCACGTTTCTCAAATGCAATTCGTCTCTGTCCGGGAAGGTAATGAACTTACCGCGAATATGATTTACGAAAGGAAAGGTAGCGCTGTGGGAAAATAGGATTCCTGGGCGAGTGTAGATAGTCACGTTAGAGGCGTGCATGAAATTTTCTATCGACTTTGCAATCACGTCCATTCGGGATCGAGCTTGGTAAATTTCAAATCGTACAATCAAACTAAAGATATATCATGACGATGGTTAAGAGAGATAAACTGCGACCACCTGAGACGAGTTAATCTCCCGAGTACAAGTTTGTTCTTCCGAAATAACCAGAACTGATTATTATTGAGAACTATAGAATATTTGTTTTTCTACTATGTAAAAGAATAATTATTTTACTTTAATCTTGTATATTTGCATATTTTCATATTAATTTTAAAATAAGATATCATTATCTTTAAAAAAAAGACTATGATATTAAAGGATTACGTTATATAACGAAAACAGGAATGAAAACAATTGATCTCGAACGCAATCCTTTATAAAAAAATCACCGAATCATGCAATTGTTGCCAACAAGTTCTTGAAATTCCGTAACATTAAAAATCATGATGTGTGTGGAAATAAAAAGCGAGCAGCGAAAAATGAATAATACATAATTTATAGGTATTTAAAACTTTGAAGAAATGAATTCATAAAGCTGCGTGATTATTCAAAAAGTTTACAAACATTGTATTATTTTATTAATTACATATTTCCCCCTTGAAAATAAAAAGCATCTATATTTTCAGCACATCCATAATAACTGAACTGTCCTTAGAAGGGAAACATTCATTTTTCATCTACTTTGTTGGCAACGATTGATGTGAAGTCCAGATCCAGATAACTAAGGAGTAGTTCTAAACACACAAACCCTATTGCACGGTGATAAATGACCTCTTCTTTCGCATAATCCAATGACACTTTTCCTCTACGTTTCTTTCTTTTTCTACAAAAGGCTATAGGAAGGTAATAACGCGAATTACCCATTAATAACAGCTAAAAGTATGAAAAAATTAAATGTAGAACGATTACTAAATATTCATCGTAACGCGCGCTTTGTATAAATTTATAATAATTCTGCAAATATTAAAAATGCCTATTGAAGATATTCGTATTTGTGCATCAATTTGGCAATTTTATAGTTGCGATTTATCGTAACGTTCCGCGCCATATCATACATACAATTGCATAAATATAATTCTATAAATATGAAAAATATTATTTCACTTGAAGTATGAACATTTTACGAAACTTCCTCTTTTGCTTTAAAATCTAAAATTTTTACATGTATTTTGCGATTTTATATCAGCAATTTTGTAAATGTTTCATAATTTAAAAGGGTGAACGCAAGAAAATCCACCCCCGAGAGGCGAGGTATTAAAAATAGAAGAAACAGCTAAATCGATACGACTTTATTGTTTAACATAAATTCTTGCGTGATTGTTTAAATGCGCATGCCCATTGAGAGAGTGGCTTTACCGGAAGGCAGTTTCGATCGGCTGGGCCTCGTCGTATGATAAATAGGTCTTCCTCTTTTACAGCATCCTTCCTTCCTTTAACCGTAAGATATGAGCGAATAATGGAAACCCAGTTTTGGAATACAATTTCGTCGGAAGCGAGAAACTACTGAGTGAATTTTTTAAAAATTGAAAAATGTTTGAATGAGAATTATTAAAAATTAAAATCAAATAATTCTTTAATATATTAAAATCCTCATAAAATCCTCCAAACTAAAAGGTAACGCTATTCTTTCTTTTGGTAACGTTATTTTACATAATTCGAGAAATTAAAAGATTACGCAAAATTCTTTGAAAAATATTTCATGCTACATATTTCCTGACAAATATCATCAAGAACTATTTTTTAAGGGATAACTTATATTTGAAGGGATTTTAAGGGATTAAAGCCTTAATAAAAAACGTTATCCGTTATTACATTTTATACAAAAGTTTGATATATTTGATACATGCATATTTTTATATCGCCAATGTGAAATTTGGAGTCTTAGAATCAACAATATTTAAGAATTTAACATAACTAAGAAGTAATTGTGTTCCATACGCAATAGTAGTTGACATTTACTGCTTGCAACCATTGTATTAGATATAAAAGCATACAAAGTTTACATGTAATTGTTATTACTTTGTATACAATTCTGCGTATATTTATTACGTTCCACTTCACTCGCATGCAAAGTTTGTTCACGACTAATGTTTATGTTTTCTCGACATCTCTCATACATCGTGACAACAAAACTAGTACAAAACGTAAATGACAGGAGATTAAGAACATCCTTGAGAACCTTTCCAGAAACCGGACGACAATAAAGTTGCGAAAAGAAATTGCTGCAAGAGCAAAGTACTTTCTTCCGTATTATTGAGATTGAACACGCCACGATAATACCATAAAAACGCAAAGAAATGTAAGTAGCGACCTCGTGCATTTCAATAACTGGAATGCAAGTTTTACAACAGTTTTACTAGTTTAGACAATGCGTCTTTATATTCATGGAAAGCACCCTCGATAGTTGACGATTATAGCAGTGATCGTAATTCTTCAATTCTTCACCGGTGCTCAAAATTTTACGTCCCAATCGTATTCTTTATTTCGGCAAGCAAATAGGCTCTCCGTGATTTAAAAAGAAAAAACGTAGCCTGCAAATAAAACGAGAAATGGGGATATCGATAGTGATTTTTTCGTATTTTCCCTATTAATTCAAGAAAAATTTTAACGATAGGAAAATACGACTGAGTCGACAATACCTCAAAGAACGAAACAGGGTTAACAAAGCATATGTTATGACGTAAAATGTACTCTATCGTCATATACATAAAATTATAAATAAGATTATAGATAAGAGCCTAAACTATGAAGTGGTAATATTCGTAAATCCAAGAATAACTATAAAATAAACAAATTACTAGAGATGATACATAGTGACGAACGAGCAAAGACTCTAGAGGCAATGTGACGGAAAGAAATTGGCGCGAAGCCCGGCTCGCATGCGCGTTATCAGAGTGACTCTGTCGGTAGTTTCGATCGTCCAGGGGTCGACATCGTCGTCCACCGAACAGCTTATCCTCGTGCTCTCGTGATGCTGCCTGTGCTACTCCGTTTTTCAGCTTGTTCTTTCGTTTCGTGATAGAACGGTGCAAATATTCCGCGCGATCGCGACTCGCGATAATCCACTCGACGAGAAGCGGGACGTGTTGGTCGGTGATTGCTTGACGACAACCTGGAACAACGAGTAAAATACATCGTCGTTCCGCGCGAGACACGTCTACGAATGAAAACGCACGAGATGCTGCCCCCCAGGCCAGTGGACTCGCTCGACTCGCACTCTATCGACACAATTCGACCTGCCAACTCGTCCACATTATTACCGACGATCTCTTAATCGAGGCGGTCACGCGACTGCAAACGACACTATCGTCGCGTGTCCAACAGTGTCCAGCAGCATCTTCCTTCTTCCTCGAAAGAAGAATCGGCAAACGGAAGTTGGCCGCGTTGTAAATCGTTTCGGTAGAATCATTTACGTTGCGAAAATTAGTCGTTTCGCGTCTGTAAATTAATTTAACGAGGGCGACGGTTGTGCGAGCGCGGATGTGTAATTTTCAATCGATCACGGAAACACGGTGTGCGGCCGAGTGATCGTACAATCATCGATTAAGTCGTCAGAGTAAATAGGTTAACAGTGTGCCGCACGAGAGAGCGATTCGCGAGCGAAACAGGTGGATCATTTCACAGATCGGATGAAAAAGTGACCGCTTAAGTCGAAGGAATAATCGATGATTGATAATGACGATGGATAAAATTCGGGAGAATCGAGCGGCTGATCATCGTGAGATATTATATAACCGGTGCATAACGATGAAAAATTATTTCGGGGAGTATATCAGCGAGGGGTCGATAAAAATGAGGGCCACGAACGCGAACGCGGTTTCTTAAATAGCACACCGAATCTCGAATGTGTCCGACAATAAATCAATGGATCGGCCGCCGTGCAATTAGAGTAATTACGAATATATATTGTATTTTTGATTGTTTCATAGATCGATGAGTACGGTATTAGAAAATAATTAATACGATAAATAGAACAGAGGAATAACGTGAATTAAAAAGCGCGTTCGATCTCTACGGCAATATTAAGACGAGATAAATGGGATCGATATAAAACAGGACACCATTGGCTATATATATGTGTGATATTGGCGATATATTTTTTATCAGTGAGAATATTCGTTTTAAAGTGATATCGTGAAGCAGAGATTTGCTCAACTATTTTTACTCGGGGAAATTAGTGAGAAACTTCTTGGGAAACACCGATAATCATAGGGACAAAAACTGCGAGCGGCAGGAGGAGGCGAAGCCTCCCGCCGCAAAAACAATGTCGTAAGTATTGTCACGTTACGTTGGAAATACGATTAATTTAGACTTCGATACGTGTTAAATCGTTCAAACATTGCTGAACAATTTTTTTTCAAACACGCGCAGAAATTTCTGTAATGTGTAAATAGCAAACGATCTCTTTAAAACGATAATTAATTTAATTGATAAACAATTTTATTTACTCGCGAATAATGGCAAATGGAAGAAATAACGTAATATTATTTAGTTTAGTCTGCACGTTTTAGCGTTTTATCTATTTTGAATGTATCTCTTTATTCTCCGAAATAAATCTTCGCTCTTTGTACACAATATCAAATCTCTCGTAGTTGGTAATTAGATATTCCGAATACAAGAGACAAAGCAAATTCAATAACACTTTACGTCCCTTTTCTTTTGTTAGTTACTTTTGACCCTGTAAATTGTTAATTTAACGTTCCAAGGTTGAGTGTTCCGTCAACGGAATTGAGTCAACAATTATCGATCACGCTCAACAACCTTAGAATTGCATATTAATAAAACTGATATCATATTAAACAAGTAGTGAAGACTGAAGTTACAAAATTTAATACCAAAACTTTGCTATCTATTTTAATATCTATATTATCAAAATGGATTGCAATTCAATCACAGACACGTAATACTTCAGATTCAAAGCATATTTGCAACCAAAATGTTTAGTCATCAGACTACGAAAGCAATAACATCAAATATGAAACATTCGACTATAACGATTAATTTAATTTGATTTAATTATATGGGGGGGGGGCAATCTATGATGTAGTAAGAATAAATAAGCGCGACATAAATTGTGTGCTAGGTTCGTTAGACACAGAATAAATCGTGATAAATACACGAAACATGATGCGAAACACACCGGATACGTAGAACGTGTCATGACAAATTCGTGTAGCTCTATTATAGTTATCAGAGTTTCACGCAGGATCCGATTGTAATGATTTAAAACCATATCAAATTCAAAAAATTATGAAACATTATTGCGAAATCGTGAATGCAGCTTTATAGAAGAAATCCGCAAGCAACGCTTAAAAAGTATAGCAAGTATAAAAATAAGCAAGTAACGCTTAAGAATAACTAAAGATAATCACAAAATACTGAAATCGAACACAGACAGTATGTAAATCTGTCAGTGTGTCGCATATGTATTTCAGAAGTGGTACAGTACAAACGAATTTTTCAGGAAAAACGGAAAAGTATTTGTAGGCTTGCAAAAAAATTATTTATCTTATAAAATATAATGTTGGCAAGAAGAATAGAGCCTAGGTAAGAACCATCAAATATTATTCTTGTAATTACGTTCATTCTCAACCCTTGAAATACCCCTTTCACGATTTTGATGTTCTTCTAACAGGACTGAAACGTTGGACAGAGTTGTGACACTTTTGAAATACGCGATATAAAACTTGGTCATACGAACCGTCTTTCGGATAACGGAATACATTCTAGCAGCAGAGAATTCTGCAAATCACCGGAGAACAGTTAACAAACAGCATTCATAACACTGATGTCTCGAAACCAGTCGCGATATATCTTGATATTGTGATACATGAACAAACATGAGCTTTGATACCTTGGTCTATCTGGAATCTTTTCGCGTGACGCTGAATTCATAAGAGTAGCTCCAAACCGTCCCGATTCTGATCGTAAGACAAGGATCTTGAAATCAAATTATCCTAATTCTAGAGTCATCGAGCTCGCCTCAGACTCGTTTCGCATTCCTGAAACACGGAACTCATTAGTAACTGGTCAGACTTTAGATGACTTTGGATAGTTACAATCTTCAAATAGTTACCTTAGGTAATTAGGTGACTTTAGACAGTTCAGACGCTTATTTAACCGTTTGAGTGCCATGGGTCTTTGAAAAAACAGGGTCGAAAAATCCCGAACAGCAGGATGTCCTAATCGATTGTGAAGAGAAGCAAGCGGCGCAATAGCGCTCGTCATATTTGTTATTTTTATGAAATACATCTATTATTACATCTATTATTATTATATATGCGTACTATTGGTTTATAAATATTTCAAGTTTTGTTCAATAAAAATTATTGAGATAACAGTGAAATACAAAATACTGTGTACTGGGACTTTCCGACACAAAATCTAAACAGCGCGATCGCGCTGCTTGAGACTCAAACGGCTAACAAACCGGTTAACTGCACAAAACAAAAAATAGGGAAAATTGATGAAATTATATAGCATAAACAGTCAAGTGCTTTGACGTTACAATATCACAAATTTCAAAAAGTGGAGTAAAAATGGAATAAACTTTGGCCTATCAACGACTCGGTTACAGTTACGATAGCTGTAATAGGCTTCCTCAAATCTGTCATTTGATGGATCATATCTTATGTATCCTGTGCGTTTCGAATTATCTTTCACGTACTCGAGACAATTCATTTTGTGTCTAACATCGTTCTTCTCCTGGATCTATGCAGCTGGAATCAAATTGCCAAATCAAAATACGTCGAAGGATCCTAACATCTCATCTTTCTAATACTCAGAAGTGAATCTCATGGTTTAAGAGTTACAGTAGACAGTTGAATTTTCAGGATCGAAAACTAATGCGAGGCGGCTACCATAGCCTCGGAGCCAGCACGACGAAACTTTAGAATTTGGGGCTGTGTTGAGGCGAGTACTGTTCGTGGCTGGAAAGATGGCTAGACGCAGGAACAAGAAACGTGCTCTGCTTTCTCCTCCTTCGACCCGTAAATGTACATGACAGATTTGTAGACACGAACATTGCGGCCAATAAAAATAAACGTGTTCTATTTTTAAGATCCTGTCAACAGAAGATGGTTCTTCTACGTTATAAACCAATCAGACCTATATTTCAACTGCAAACAATAATACGACTTCTGAGTTAGGATGAGAAATCTTCTAGATCCTAGGTCAGTCTAAAATATGCTCTGAAAGGAGATTGACAGTTCCAGATCATTGTGTGATTCGAAGAAAACAGCATAATCTCATAGTGAAAATGACCATCTTCACGTATTTACGGTTCTTCGAATTTTAATCGCGTTCTTATTAATACGTTGTGCTCTGTTCCAAGGGTTTGAAAATATTCCAGTTCGCTTCTTCAACGTGTGCAATTATTCATCTATGATCATGACGATAATTTTCACGTTTGCCTTGACATAAGAAATATTATATATAACAAAAAAGGTTAATTTAAAGATATCGTACTTTGATTTTATTTATATATAAAAGATAAAAAGTTAAACACAGTCGCTTGTAAATGAAGATAAGAAATGAGATAAGCAAAATTATTTCATGTATGTTTACTTAAATAATATTTACTTAAATTATATACGACCACAGAGGAGAATGCTATTAGCATAACTGCATTTAGTACGTATCTCGTACACTTCTATTATACGATTGTTTTTCGACAGAAATAGCCACAGCGATGAAGCTGCGAGACCAAAAATATTTCTTGCCAAGTGTCACGATTCCGAATTCTTTGTTATCGATTCTTTCAGATGCTGTAGTATTTGTCTCGGCTCTTATTGATCCAAATATAAAGGTATCAAGTTCTAAGAGTCTCGGATTCCACATACTTATCGAATCCCACGGATTATAATATGTTTCTTTCAAATCCCTTAAAAACGAAGGTTGTGTGTATCGAGCTCTGTAAAATCGTAATTATTGGAGTTATGTAAATTTCAAAAAATAGACATAATAATATAGAAAGACATGGATTATTATAATCGTTGGTGCAGCATTGGTGCATTGTCGGTATTTAAATCTTATTTTCTTCGGGGATACTAAGTAGCTTATACTTCTTTAAATCTCACGTATTACGTCTGGGTTTTAAATAAGAAAGCATGAATTCTTCTTCCTAATCCTCGTAATAATCTTGCCCTATACAGTAATACAGCTATTATCTTTTAAATTCACTACGATGTCTAAAGTGCTTATTGCATCTCACATGAGAAGGATTTAATATTTAAAAGCTTAAAAGGAAAGTGACTTTTATTAATGAAATAACCTTTTGAAATTTGATTGAATATATTTTCGAAAAATCTTTTTAATACATTTGGTAATGTAACAATAGCTTTTTTATATTTTCTTCTGCGATGATTGAAATTGATACGAGATTGGGTATATTAGGTATTATCCATATGGCTATCTAATCTTTAAAGCAACAATATGAACGACATAATTAACGCAAAGGGAAAATTACAAGTTAGTCAATTACGTACACGCGTTCAATACGTTTGTTTAATTACGTCTGGAATTAATTACTTTAATGTAGCGTTTATGCGCGTACTAGGCAATTAATGGAAGAACCCTATGATATAACGCGCACAAATTACAATCGCAATTGCTGGTTTGCACGTTAGTCCATTACTGAAACTACAAGGACTTAGTGTTCTCACTGGACTGACCCTAAAAGAAACAGTCAACCGATTTTTCAACGAAAATAAAATTTACACACTTCGCATATGAGAAAAATAAAACGTGAATATATTTATAAAAATTGCCAACAGTTCGATAAAAGCAGTCTGTATCTCGAACCTGTTTTAAAAATACCATATACAAAATTATGATATCATTTTCTGTAACGTAAAGGACTATCGTTAAGCTACGTAAAGAATTAAAAAATTTGCAAACCAATCGATTTACTCCTCTTCGCTCTTCTGATCCTAAAACACTCAGTTTTAATTAATCCACATTCGAAGAAAAGGGGGGAAAGAATTTGCCTCTCTAAAAATCTATATTACGGAAGAAATTCTGATTTATCGCAAATTCCGAATAAATGAATAATATAAAAAAAAAGAGGTGAAGAGAGAAGAATTTACCTTTTTTGAGTTTTTAATGGAACGGCAATAAGCGCGTGGTATCTCGGCGAGTTGAAAGGTGTCAGAGAGCGGCGAGCACACGCGTCAATCAGCGTCGATGATCGCTCCTTGGAGTTGGTCGTACTCAGGAGCACCGATGTCAGTCGGGTTGCGAGCTTCGACCGCGAAGCTCGGCCCAGCACGCGGCTTCCTCCTCGCAGGTGCGACAGTTCGCGTTCATGCCTCGACCCGTGGAAATCGCGCGTTCACCTCGATGGACCGTGCGAGGAGAGAGAACGACACGCACTCCAAGCCGACACTCTATGGGAACAAGCGGCTATTGGGTAATCAATCTGGAAAATAAAAAAGAAAAACAAACCTGTGGCGCGAACTGTGATTTTAGTTGCAATCGATTTTTGTTGATCTTGGTTTTCCGAATGAACACTTTTCGAGTGAACACTCCCATTGTGTTACTTGCATCGTCTTATTTACTTACCACTTAGGGGTAGATTTTAGCGAATCGCGATAATTAAGGCGCATTGTGATTTCCATTCGAGTCTTCGTTTTCGACCTCGCGATCTTTGGCTGTTAAAATTGCTACCCTTTCGCATTAAAATGAAATATTGTAGTACAGCTCAGCATCTGTAAGAAATTTGATCGTATTTTCCATGTGATCCTTGGCTGTTAGTACCGCGACTGGTTTTATGCTGTTTCCTCGCCTCAAATTTTTTGCTTTCGTACAATACGTGGTACAGTACTCATTTGAATCTTGAATTGCTTGGTGAACAGTTTTGCTTCGTGTTGTTGCATCGAATTACGGTTTGTTGGATTAGGAAAATGTCGATAATTATGGTGGTTTCATGATAATTATCATGATTTTCTTTTCAAGTGTAATATTTGCCTTCCGTTCACATGTTGTATTTTTTAGTGAGAATTTCTGTTATCTCTTACCACTTAACTTAACGATAATGTTTTTTAAGCGCTGATTAAAATACGAAGTTAATGTACTCTCTAATTCATGTTAGTTTGTCAAAGCGTTGTTTTCGTATGGAATTTAAGAATTATTCAATAATTTTCAACCTATTCAATTTTTCTTTATTTTTTATTTAAATTTAATTCTTTTATATTTTATATTTTGATACGACTATTTTTATATCGAATTCTCATCAATATTTATTGCATATTTTCTTTAAATATAGTAATAAAAATAAATATAATATAAATAATTACTACTGAACAACGTAATAGTAATATAAATAAGAACTGCTATCAAACGACAAGATTTCCGATATTAACGAGATTCTTGATTTTCGTTCGAATTTTCATTTTTGGTTGTGTTTATTTTATGTTAAATATCGGTAAAAAGTACACATTTCCAACTATGTTGGAATGTAAATTTTGCTTAAGGATGAAATTTACTTATTTGGAACATGAATATTTCTTGATCTTCTTTCGAGCAAACAATTGCAATTTCTTCAACAACGTGGAATTATGTCATCGATTAAATACTTTTGTGTTTAATTTTTCATTGAAAGTCAATAAACGATAAAAGAAATGTAAAACGTCTGTAAAACGCGAATATGTCGATGTGAACAGTGCTGATAATCTGCATTCGAATGTGAGATTTGCTTAGAATTCAATTTTCGTGGAAAATTTCATATCTCGAAAACGTGTGTGCCGAAGAAGGGTGTAAATAAGTTCGCGATTTGGAAAATTTCGTGATGCAGCGTAGAAAACCATGTTACGAAATTCAATTCGCCTGTTTCTCTAATAAATACCGTTTTTATTCGAGTATCACGGCCGAAGTAATTTCTCTTGTTGGATTGAAAAGATTTGGGTGATAAAAAGGTCAAAACCTCGATTTTAATCAAACAAATGGATTAATATATAGCGTGTTCGTAGGCAACAAATGTGTTCCCGCGATATTAAAATGCCGTGTTGCTGAAAAATTTTAACGAATTAAAAGCTTTTATCCCGCTGACAACTGTAAAAATCAATTTCTATTTAACTGTCTTATAATTATAAAGTCCTTGAAACAGATGTGATTGGTACCAACGACAAATTAAAATTTCTATTGCTGAGTTCGTTTGATAATTTACTACGTAACATTTATGCCACAAAAGCGAAATGTTTTTGGGAAATATCATCAAAATTTTTGAAATTTCGTGCGATCATAAAATACTTCCAAAATACGATTAAAGATGACTATCGTTTGCAAAGAATCAAGAAACGAAGAAGCGAAGAAGCGATGAATACAAACAAATAGATATTTACAAAAAGAAAAAATCGACCAGATTATCGAACAACCGAATGGCGATTTATTGATTACAAAATGGACAAATAAACATCTGAAAAAAATATCTTCGATAAATCGGTATTTAAGATCATTTACGTGCATTCGTTATAATATTAAAAACCGAAAGCGAGAGAGAGAAAAGAAAACACTCATAGCACAATAAGCTTTTTATATCCTTTGCATTTGTTCAAATGCAAATCCATAAAGAATCGGATTTCGAATAACAAACATGAATCTTCTTTGGTTCCCACAATCTGTCAGTTTTTTCATTAAAATCCTGCCAAATGCAGTAGTACGATTACATCGCTGAAAGAGATGCAGCAGTTGAAATAAAATTCCACCATTAAAGTAAAAAAATATTCCGCGTCTATAATAAAAAGGGAGCAAGAAAAACTTCGATCGATCGAACTTCTTTGTGGCAAAGGAACGAGCTTCGTATGATTATCTAAATAAATCGACCAAGTTGAGAAAAAAGAATTATTCGTATCCTGCTACTCGTCGTTTAAGCTTCGATAAAAATAATTGAAACAAAATTGCATTGCCAACTAATCGCCTAAAGTCAAAAGAAGAAACATATTTCCATGTCGAAACGCACGGTTGTCATTCGGTTGGTTGTTTCTGGTTGTCATTCGATTGGTTGTCTCTGGTTGTCCTCGTGGTTGTTTCAGCTGGGTTCATCGAATATTCTTCAGAAGAATAAAACGAATTCCATGAACGTCGGTTACCCGGCGACCCAGACGAAAGAACCTTCTGAATTTATCATGAAAACGTGAAAGCAATACCGTGAGATATAATTATCACTGTTACACATGGAAATAACGATATTGTTGGACATCCAATAAAAGGGACTTTGTGTGGCCACTGTAATAATTGTGATTGAAAGGATTTTAACAGTGGCAAATTTGATTTACATCGTTTCACATAATTTAAAAAATATTACGACTCGAGTTATAGATATATTTTTTATGAAAAGGAAGAAATAATAAAAACGATCGATAAGAGAAAATAATCTTCGGTTTGAGAATATTTCAACGATGCAAATTTGAAAAAGTAATGAAGATTTCGCGCAAAATTTTTAGAAATTCATTTCTCGAATTTCGATGTATATATTATATAAAATTCATAGGAAAAGGTTAGAATCGATTATTTTTTATTTTACCAGTTTTGAAATATCGTGAAAAAAGAAATGAGCGAAAACGTAACTTTTATTCTATTTTGAAATTTATACGATTTATGATACATATAGTATAACAACTCGCTATGATGTATAAGGGTGCTGTATATCAGTTCTCGAGGCAATCTATCTCGAATTTCGGAGCTTTTAAATTGGTGTCTATATTTAGACACATCTGTAAATCACATAGCGTGGCAGAATTAAATTCGAGAGAAGATAACAATTAATAAAATCTATGTTCCTTTTATTTGTTACATCTAATATTTGTGAAATAAATATTTAAAGACACGAGAGAAATTAATCTTAATCACGATATAATAATAATATAAAATTTTGTATCTTCATAGAAAATACGTATATTAAATAAAATCGTATTAATTGACAGGAAGAATATGTACACCAATGCACCTGTATATTTTGTAAAACATTCATTATTTATATCTCGTATTATAATTCTACAAAAGATATTTTGCGCTTTGTAATTAGGAATAATCCAAATAAAACTAAAACATTCGTGATTGTGGTATTTATAAAAATTCCAATAAATATCGAATTACTCCCGAATTATTCGTATAATATAGTTGTCACGAAAATTATGTACACATATAAAATACAAAAACGCGCGTACTTAAAAATTTATATTATGTACAGCTTAAATATGGAAAACGATATTGTTGGAAAATCACATGACGATCGATGTACCTTGCAGAAATGTGTCTGGGATGACCGCCAATTACTTGAAGAAGTTACACGATGAAGATATTCCTGACACCCTTGTTTCCTTTAAAACCGAAACTTATTGCTACGAAGAAACTTCCGTAACGATAATGGAATTTCATCGCATTACTTATGCAGATTATCATGGAACAGTAGATAATGGGTCGACAGCGACAAAAATATAATTATTTCAATATTAACGTAGCTTGCGTTCGTTCCGAGGGTGCAAAAAGTTTAAAAATAATCGCAAAATATCTCTGTTGTATTTTTGAACAATATATGAACGAAATATTTTTGAACAGAAAAAACAATTTCTGATGGTCACTGAAAATAACATTTTCATTTATATTCTTTTAATATCCAAAAATTTAATTTGTTAAATGTCGAATTTGATTTAAAATATCATGACAAAGACTTTACTCACACGTTCCATCAAAGGTGTCTATTATTCATAGGTGAGAATTTTCTGATTAAATGATATTTTGTTTCAAATTTTTATAACTGTTAACAAAAAAGACTTGGAAAATGAGATACGAATTTAATGATAGAAATAAAAAGTAAAAGTGATCTTCGTATTTTTTGCTGGCTAAATTATGCAAGTTCTTGCCTCTTCCTGTTTTTTAATAAATTCCAAAACTTTCTAGCTTTATTACTGAAGTTAAATGCTCTGTCTTTATGTGTCTATCTTTATTTTTTTGCACAACGCTAACCACTAGAAAGTGTCGTGTTATTTAAGAAAATTAAAATAAATTATTTTCATCATTGTCATAGACTGTCAAATGATTACGATATATATATATATATATATATATATATATATATATATATATATATATCATATATCATATATTAATATATAATATATATTTAATACTGTTTTCAACGTCTAAAATTATCAATCTATTCCTATCTTTGCTCTTTACCATAACTCCCTATTTTTAACATTAACTTTTAGTGCTTGCAATTATTTTATACCTCACGTTTATCTGGTAAATATCAATCTCTAATTAATACACAGAAGGTAACAACGAATTTGTTTCTCATAAACAAGGGTAGCAAATAACACGTTAAATGGCTGAAATTAAAAATGAAAACCGCTTGAAGCGATTTAATTGCCTTAGAGTTAGGTCCCACAATTTATTGACGCTTTCCTGTTAATTTCTAACTACATATTACGAAGCTCCATGGACGATTACGTTGTGTTGTTAGATTTGGACCAAATTCCATGCATACGAGCCGCGCTACGCCATTAATATTATAGTACTGCTATAATCAAAGCTCTGTATAATGATCTTAATTCAAAAGGGCACAATGGAACGTTGCACGACAGAAAGCGTTTGTATAATAGGTTGTCCAGGCAACATCACGTTCGAACATCGTAATAAATGAATAATAGAAATTCGAATACAACGATAATTCTTTTGAAAAGACATAGCTTTCAAGAATTAACAATGTATCTTTTAAAATTAAATATTTCTTTAATTAAAACATAATTACGAGAGATACAATGAATATTGTTATACTTTTATGAATAGTAATAATTGACGCTCCATGTCATACATATTTCAGCATTGTTTTTCTTACAAAAATAACATATAATTATCTCTCTCTGGCGTTAACAAAATTTAATAAATTTCTGCGTAAAGAGATTATTAAAAAAATATTGGTATATCATTATTCGTCAAATAATCAAAATATCCATGGGACAGATGGCGAACGTAACTGAAAACATAAATTTCACGTTTGTCAAAGGTTTTGCAAATATTACGAAAGTTCAACATTGATTTATGAAATTCAAAGTTGGTAATTTTTCATTGGGAAACGAATCCGGAGAAAAGTCGGAAAATGTTACCAACAATAATATTTTAACAGATATCGTTGGAAATAATTCGATCATTTCATGAAGCATTAATTTAATGTAACAATTACACGTAACATTTACGTGTAAACAAAACTTCAGTTATGATAATTTCAATGTTAAAGAAAAATATTGTACATATATATATATATATATATATATATATATATATATATATATATATATATATACACACATATACATGTCGATATAAAGCCACGTTATATAATGAAATTTCTGATTTTTCGAGTTATCGGTAACAAATAAATCACCAGACAACTCTAATATTCCTATCACCGATTAAACGTGGCTTCATATACGACGCAGAAAGGCCGAGGGGAGCCTAGTACGTCACACGTAAAAATATTCGACTCGTTCATGAATAATAAATATTCTCGAAAAAGTTCCAAGGTGGTTGAAAAATAATCCAGAGGCGTCTTCGATATCAGCGAAAAAATATCGGGGTATTTGTATTCACCTTTATCGAATTATCATACTCTTTGTCCTAAAGTTTTTACAACTTTACAAATCCGTGATCTGTAAAGTGGAAAACCTGGATTTGACAAATACATTTATTTCGATAACGAGAAAGGAAATAACAAGCGTGGAGGAATATATTTCTAACGAACGAAAGGTATTTCAGTCGAAGTTATAAACACGGAACGAAGATATTGAGGATAGACATTGAAGAGTAATGATAATATTAATACTTATTATTGTTAACTCTGCAGAAAATCTGTTATAGATGACTAAAATTTCGTGCCTTAGATGTTTAAGACATAAATTGTATAAATGGTTCATAGAGCTCGATCTGGACTACTTGGAAAGGAGAGGAGGCGATACGATAACTTGTGAAAACGCCGAAAGTGGATCGAAAGAGGAAGAAAGCCCTGCAGACACTCTGGATCGTGTCAAAGTTGTGTTTCTCGGTGCACCTGGGGTGGGAAAGTCCAGCATAATTAGGGTGAGCACTGATTTCGTTGAATCGAATCGATATCTATCATCACTACACGTGTTAATAGAGATTCTTTCAGAGATAGTTAATATTAATTATTTGTAATTTTTCAATGATAATTTTTAATATTAAATATTAACTTTTCAAATTTTCCAATGTTGTTGAAATCAAAGATTTTCGAATTAAAGTTGCTTAATCCAATAACGAATTTAGTTTGTTAAAGTAAGTATAAGTAATAGCACAATACTTAAAATATAGAAATTTTCACCAAATTTCATAGCAATTCGAATTTTAATATTATGCCTGACTTGACGTTGGAATTATACATTTGAAATATATGAATAAAACTAGAAATTGTTAACTATTATTGAATACGTTATTTATTTATTGTAATATTATGAAGCGTAATGATGAGAATGCTGGGATTTCGACACAATAAAAAGTTAATTCCACGATGAAAGCTACTATGTTATTAATATTTATTTTAGAAACACGAACTAAACTAACTAAAAATAACACGACAAAACATGACTGTATCTTCCACCTGGTTAAAACTTTTGCTATGCGATGAAGACTTTTATTATCTGAAAAAGAAAAAAGATACAATTTAACAAAAATAGCAAAATATGTATATCAAGTTTTTCGTTTGCATTTACTGTTCGTTTTAAAAATACTCGATTAACAGCAATGCGATACAGGTCAAATTTAAATAACTACAATTAAAATATAAAATTACGTTTAAAATAAAAACTTTGAACAGTATCAAATTATTATTCACAATATTTTAACATCCCATTCAAAATTTCTTATGGAAAATCAATGAATTGTTAAACATGGTATTTTCTGCACATCAAATTTTAGAATTCTGTCCCATGAAGCAAAAGCTTTTTATTAACAAGGAAAAGTAACTTCAACAAGTAACTTCCATATCTATAAACATACTGAAAGCAAAGAAATATTCACCATGATCTTTGTCGTAAATTCTATCGCAACTCGTTGAAGGGGGTAATTTCTTAATACATTTTATGCACATCTCCAAACAATTGCACCCTTGCTAATTAGACATTAATTTATGAATACACGACACATATTTGCTCGTTTATACTTTCCCTTGTCGTAACAAGAAATTGTCAAAATAAACCTTGTTATCGTGATGCACCTTAGTTTCCGCAGTCTCTGGCTCTTCCGGCAATTTCACGTATCGTACGAAACAATTGAAGGATCTTGAACGTGATGAAGAACTAAGTACGAAGCGTAAATTAATGCCGCGGGCACGTAACACGGCTATCGCGTAATTAAACGCAACTGCGCCGACGAATGTTGCACTTCCGCGAGATATTTATCATGGCAACCCGATTTAACAAACACACCCTGCTCGTTAATAAAACGCTAGTATCGTCGACTGAAATGAAAGTCGCAACGAGCGATGCTAAGACAGCACGAATTCTTTTCTTTAATTATTTTATCCTTTACTTTCATCTCCTTTTCCTCCGTATTTTCTTGCATTGAAATTATTCGATTTGTTTTATACAGAGAATCCTTATTTTTCAATAGAGCATTATTTCGTCAGGATACATTTCATTTTATCGTGTGAAGATTTAATACCAAAATCCATCAATACAAAAAATACTAAAAATTTACTATTATTATTATCTAAGACTTCGCTAGCGGTTTTCTAACTTTCAAGTTAAATAAATTGAAAATATCAGGAAAAAGCAAAGTAGTATAATCTCTGTTATTATTCGTCTTTTGATAGAATTACGATGAAATTTAATATTTCCTTTTGTTTTATGGATACATGGGAAAATTTAAGGTGTCGAAACTGCGAAGAATAAAATTTACACATACTACTCGAGGGAAGGTCCTGAAAATAAGAAAGTGGTAAAGCGAGACCTGTTAACGCTTTAAACCTGTTAAAGACCACGATCGATGTTCGTAAAAGCTCACTGGGGACTGAAAGAAGTCACGCGTGACTACATTTTTTATGAATCCTCCAGACGAATGTAATAGTTGATAGAATTTTATATAATATAAGAAATTATACCATGAAAAATGATAGAGAAAATAACAAATGTATGAGTTTATCTAAGAAAATAATAAAATTGACTTTGTAGCGAAATCTGCATGGAAATAATAGGATTTAAATAAATAATACTATAGGATCACTAATTACAAAGAATATGAAAAAATAATAAATTAAGTTACTCAATTAAATTGTTAGCTAAAAATTCATAATATTTTCATTCTGAGATCTATATTTAATTTTTTAAATTAATTCGGAATTAGGTAAATGAGTTCAATAATAAAAAGATCGTTAAATTTTCCGGAAACTGATATCGATTTATTTTTATGCAATTTGAGTATTACTGAAAAAGTACGAGTAAGAAGCTATAATATTTCCCAGTGTATATTGAAAAATCGAAAAGGAAAAATACAAGTTTACCACACGTGCATGATATCGACATTTGTGCAGTCGATAAAGCTAGCAAGAGGTTCAGCTTTTCGGTTCAACTGTGACGAACATCGCTTTACAAGATGCGAATGACTTCCGCTCATTTCCGAGGCCATTTTCCGGTTACCTGTCGCCTCTTGAGGAAATTGAAAGTCGTTGAAAAGGGGAGACGGAATATAGCATCGGAAAATGTGTCAAATACAAGATTTTTTATTAAATTGCAGTTCCATATATAAACTTTCCTCTTCTAAATAGAATTCTTTTCGTCTCTCGATTTTAAGAATATTATTTATTTAAATACAGAAGCAATAAAAATACGATAAAGTTGTTTCTCTTAATTTTTATAGTTCTTTTTTTGATATGCGATTACTATTCGAATCTCGTGTGTGGCTCGAGTGACGCAAATTTGTTAAAACTTCATAGATAATAAAAACGTTTCTCTTTTTCTTTCTTTATCATCTTGAATTATAAACGAATGAATATCTTTTTAACTATACTTTTGTAACTGCATGTATATTTTGGTTACGAATATCTATTTCAATCGCATAAATAAAGCTATAAATGCTTAATGCGTTTTCTAATTTATTTTATAATATATTCGCTATTCAAAAAATATCGTATACTATGCTACAAAATATCATATATTTGATTCTGTGATTATTTTACATAATTGTATTTGTATTTGAAAAATTTATCGATACTAGCATGACGTTATTAAAAATTGAACAAGTGGGACAAGTTGACAAGTAGAATGTGTAAATATATAGAATCCTTCCTCATGTACCATTCTCGTGTTATATCGACAAGTATAGCGATGCAACAGGCAAGCTATACTATATAACAAGGCATATACACTACACATTACACACACGCGACAATATTGCATTTCGAAAGTACATATAGGAATTCCAAGACTTGGACACTTTATCCCATCGGACTCCCATAGATTTCATACTTCACCTTATACATTTTTCTGCTATCCAATATACCCCAACGCAATAGAATAGTCCATTCGATAAATCGTTTTGCAATTACCATAAAGCAATACTCCCTTAAATCAAAGGTTCTCATCCAGGTAACAGTAAATTTTATTTGCTTCCTTTATCTTAAACTCCTCATTTAAGTTTATAGCCGCCTAGAATTCCGAGCGATTACCTTACAATATATATTTTTCCATAAATTTTCATCTTCTTGCAATGAAATTACTTGTAATTTTATATATTTCTTGTCCCTCTAAAATACAAGTACAAAAATCATCTAGTTTACTGTATATTCTACATGTATTTATAGATGTCTGTGTACTTATAGATTAAATTGTAAAAATCCTTACAAAAATGAATGAATATATAGAAATAGTTGAGATAAATTTTTAGTGATATTGCCCTTCTTGTATCAATGCGAAAGCTTAATTTAAACTAGCAGAATAGCACTATAGCATAATACGTATATAATGCGTTGTATAAGTATGATTTTTAGTTATATTCCTCATTATAGTTCTAATAAAATTCGAAAAGTTTTGTATAACTTAGGTGATATACCCATAATAATAAAAATGTGTTGTAGTAAATGTTCAAATATGATACTTTCAGTGTGAGTCACTGTACATTAGTCACTGTATCTTATTTTAATTATAATTTATACAGCAGTAGATCGTAGATACTTTACCTTATCGTTACATTCCAACAGATGAAAAATGTAAATGGGAATTATTTTTAAAAAATTACCTTATCTAAAACATCGTTTAAATCGCATGAAATCACTAAGAATATTTAAGTATAATATTATAATTAACTTCTTAAATCTCTTCAATATTTATTTATAAATTTCTAGAATTATTTAACCCCTAGATATTTAAAAATCAACATAGCTACTGCTACAGTCAATAATGAAATTAATTTAAACCCATATAAAATATCATCTCTCTCTCCCTCTCTCTCTCTCACTCTGGGCAAATCTAAATCTACTCCTTGATACGTCGAACGAATTGTCGATTGCGTACAGCACTTCAAACCAGTTGATAGCTTTCGAGTTCTCCATGAAGTTCCAGGGTTCTCACCATTTATTCCCGTTAACGAGAACGACGATTTAAATCGTAAACCGACACCAGTGTTAGTACTCGTTTATGGTTCCAGCAATTCGTGTGGAGCGAATTCTGCGAGGAATACAAACCGACCGAGCGCAGAGAGACTTTCTATCCGAGCGTGGTACTCGCCGATCGATTGTACGAACTAAAAATCACGGATCTACCGATGATCCCGTATTTTCCGGTCAGCTCGCACCTCGAATGGACGGACTTCCGTTATTACGGACTACGAAGTGCGAACGCTTACGTTCTCGTGTTCGATCTCAGTAATCAGGACACGTTTCAGGTACGTATATAAATACGCAAATACATATATTGTAATGATTACAAAAAGCGAGCCATTCGGTCACTACTAAGCCTGCATTTATAAGATGACTTGCGTGCACCTCGCCGATTTCTATGATTTTCAAATATGTCGTTCAAGTTAACGTTGTAAACAGCTTTTTCCAATACGTACGTTAGATGTGTTCATACTGCGATTCGTACGTCTCATGTTTCAACTTCTAAACACAGGAAGATAAGAAAGAAAGAGAAGGAAAGAGACTTGCAATTAATTAAGCTACGCGAGAACCATGAATACACATATAATATCACGCCCGTACATGAAGCTAAGCCAAAACTCTCACACTAAGATAAAAAGTAGCAAAAATATATTTATGAATATCTCGGAAACAAAGTCAAGTGACGATTACACGTATCTATAGAAAAAAGTTGTCCAGAATCGTGCTCCTGAAAACATATTTGTATTCCTCTATTTTTATAATTGCCGTGGACATTCTGGTAGATTTTTATCAACAAGACCTTACTAAAAATAGATGAATTAATGGTTGACTAATGACCAAAAGCAATATTTATAAACAGTATCTTCTCGTTATTATTAATCGAAATATTATTATTGGAAGCAATCGTTCTAGTCTGTTAATCAATACGGGAGATCCTTTTCTATGCTATCTATAGCTTGACAAACAGACAAGCTGTGTACATATAAACTTCTTAAATAAAAAATTGTTCCATAGTGCGACTGCCCGACACTTATAAATTCTAAGATATCCTCTTTAGTATATTAACTTCCAAAAATAAATTTTATCGTGTCGTAATATTCTACGATAGCTCTAATAAAGGATAAAGTCGTTCTTTTTATATCAATATATTATCAACGATTTATTACATTTAGTACAAAGCTACTTTACAGTTGTCAATTTCGTTTTCTTCGTCTGCAAACATTGCATCTTAAAAGCTTCGAATAAACGTGTTTATCCCTGAGAATGTTTTTAAAAAGATTTTTTTCACCCCAATTGCCTCCAGACACCCCCATTTCATTAGAGACCTTTCTTTATGCTTAACAGAGGGGTGGAAACTTTCCTTATTCGATCTTTGTTGCGATTATCGTTCTTCTTTATACTCTCTCTACAGCGAGATGAAAAATATGCAAAAACTTGAAAAAAGAAAGCTGTCGAAGATTCTCGTTACGATATTCTTTTAATTTATTATTGCGCTTGGCATTTTAATGAATTTACCGAGTCAAAAAGCTTGACTTAGGGAATTTGTTGTCAGTTAAGGAACACTGCTGGGTTGAAAATGACAAAAGAAACAAAAAAAAATGGAAGAAATGTCATTGAACAGATCTAAATCGACTTTATATGGTTGCGAATACCGATAGTACGAGAAATAGAGTTTTATCAGTTTTTCGAATGAAATCTCGCGATATTCTGAGTAGGGTTGTCCAGTTGAATACACAAATCGAGATTTACGTATAGTAATGCTTGAATCTTCTGCACCTGGTGTTTTAAATTATATTTTTCATGTACGCTCTAAATGCAAAACGTCATCCAGTTTCGGTTGATTTGCTTGATTTTCGCGAAAATTATGCAAGAAAGTTCGATTCTTTCGTTTGTGAAACTCAAAAATTAGACTATGTGGTGGTTAATCATTACTATCATTAGTAAGTTATTATGCAAGAGAGCCCTCCTAACCTATGTGCAGGGATATTTCGTCCAAAATTAAATGGTTTGTAACTCGGAATCACATTTTTGCATAAACGCAATTAGAAAGATAAAATTTAAACAGAGATTTGTTTCAATTATTAAATATCTTAACTAGTATTGTACTTTACATATTTTACATACCTTTACATGTTATATGCATTTTATGTGTCTTTGCAATTTTACATTTTCCATAAATGCATAAAAACTCATAGCCTAATAATATGTATGTGATACTATAAAATATGATAGATATTACTTATATATCTACATTAAAACACTTTCATTTATGACACGACAGTATATTAGGACGTTACGAGAACAAATCTACGAAGCACGGGATATGAGGGGCATACCGTTATTGGTAGTCGGGAACAAGCAAGACGAATTGTCGCCTGCGGCTGCTTCCGGAACTCGCTACAGGGATATCGTTAATCTCGTTCGGAAGCACTGGCGATGCGGCTACGTCGAATGTAGCGCCAGATTTAACTGTCGTGTTGTACAGGTACGTATGATATAAATGTATATTATTAATACGTTGACTGTTATGGCGATCAGTAGGGTGGTCTTTACTTCTTTTACCTACGATTTTTTGTTATTCTTACTCGCCTATATTGTGATACTTGGGAAGAGAATGATATGTACAAAATTTCAGAATAATTGCTCGAAAGAAGATGTAATAAAAACAGAATAATTGAATAAAAAAGATGTAACAAACTAAAATATTATTAAAGAGGCACAGAAATAGAAGAATGTGTGTATATATATATATATATATATATATATATATATATATATATATATATATATGATCTTGAACTATTCACGAAGATAAAATTAAAGTGTTAGATTCTTCATAAATAATACATTTGTATAGTAATGTAAATTTATTACGTAAATCAAATTACGCAAAATAAGCCATATAAAAAAATATTTGTTTATTAATATATAAAATAAACTGCTTATATAGTATTCATTTTTATATGAGCTTTATATAAGTTACAAAATACAAATCAAAAGAAAATAAGGATAATTTCATAATACAAATTATTATAGCAGTTATGCTTCAACAGTACTAATTGATCTCCTAAGCAGGTAAAGCGGATATCGGCTTCGATTAATTGTTCATTGGGCTCAACCTATATATCCGCCAGTAAACAGTAAAAACATTTTATACTTCTACTGAACGAATGACTTACAAGAATTCTTTCTCCGCTTAAGGAGTTAAGAGACAAAAATAAAACACAAAAAATCGTAATTATCAATATTAACTTAATTACTGTATGTATTTATGTAGTATCACTTGGCATATCATTTGTAACTTTTTATCCATATGAGGTTTAATCTGATTTACTGAACTTCCGTTTAAATTAAAGATTTTATCTTGAGTGGATTCTACCCAATACTTTCCATTTGAATTGTTTGTGTTTAAAAGAGCAACAGGTTTGTTCGATACAATTTGAGAATTATGGTTACTTTTAGCTTTTAAATGTATATTAAAATTAAGTATTTTGTTAGATCGAAAGGTATTTCTTTCATCTGAATCAGATCTTGGTGTTAGAACTTCTGAATAATTGCATGGCATGGGTTCAAAAATTAAACTTTCAGAACCCTCAGAATATGTGTCTTCAGTTACATGTATCACCTTATCTACCTGTTTAATGTCTTGTGTACGCATGTGTCTTGAATTATACAAAGACACTGTGCTACGCTTATTACTTATATCACTGTCATAATTTGTTAACCATCTTTTCTTTGTTATTGACCCATTTTGAGCTAAAACTCGTTCATCATCACCTAAGTGCTTCAATGTATCTATAATATTTTGACATGATGAATTTTTATTTAATGCGCAATTTGTACTTTTTTTTACCACTGTAGAATATGTTCTAAGTACTTTAGTTGTGTTAGTATCTTTTAATTTATTGAACGTGGATGATGGATTTTGTCCACTTTGTAAAATATCATTGTTGTTACCAGTTTGGTTTGAGGTCTGCTTTGTATTTACGATGTTAGTATCCATTGTGTTTGATGATATTTCATTATTCTTACCATGTTTTTTATTTATGTTTAGTGATTGTTTTTTATAAGCATATGTTGAAAATATTTCATTGCAACTGCTACTTTGCGAACTTGTTTCACTTTCAACTATTTTCAGATCATTGCTATTAAGAGCCCATTTATCCTGTTCATTTGAAACAGTACGATTACCACTATTAATGATTCTATTCCACTCAATATAAGAATCTTTTAATTCTTCTTGTAGTTGAGATAGTTCCTCTTTTAATTTGCTCATAATACTATTGAAAATGAATACTGTATGATTAGCATCCTGCAATGTTACTATATTTTCTGTATTATAGTTTGATTGTGTCTTAATTATGTGGAACTGATATTCTAAAAGTTTATCTTTTAGCTCTTCTACTTTTCCTCTAATATAAGACTTAAAATTTTGAACAGTCTTCTGTGTCTTTTTATTTTTCTGTTTACTTTGCTGCAGACCAATGGGTGCAAATGAATTTAAATCATGAGTATAATATTCTATTTTACTAGACTTATCTTTTTTATCAAGTCCTACATTTTTACCTTTTTTGCGTTTTCTCATATTATCTTGAACTTGTTTTAGTTTATTCCTCATACTGCTACTACTACCAATCATATTTATATCACCTTTTTGATTATTATCATCTCTCCTTCCTTTATCCTTACTAATTTTTGCAAATGTGCCTATATGTCTTTTAATGCTATGTTTTTGCATCTTATAATGTACATTATTATTTGAATTTTTTTCCATGAAAGTATTTATATATTATTATATATATTTTTATATATTATATATATTATTATATATTATTATATTTATATATTATTATTATATATATTTCCAAGAATATTTATTATGTATTGATCCACTAACTGTCTTATCACAAAGTTTTTCTGTCGATGAAATAATTTTGTTTACAAAACTTCTTTTTCTGAAACAAAACAGTTACACCCATGTTTTTTTTACCTTCGTGATATATATTTCATTAATCAATATATTTTATTAATAACGCTCCTGTATATATTTCATCTAAGAATACACATAAATATTGATAATTTTAAACTTGATAATATATTTCAAAATCAATGAAATCTCATCTATATAATTACCTATTTAAATATTTATAATTAGGCAATTTTTATCCAATCATAGAAATTGTACTTTTATTATCATTACCATATTCTGACGATAACGACCATGATTATTTGCCAATATTATTCTTTCATCGCTAAAAATATAAATCGTCATATTGTATAAAAGAACTACAAATAAACATTGTACATTGACGAAACATATGAATATATCATACTTTGAAATTACTTATTGATTATAATTTAAGAACACTTAGCTAGGAATGGAAGGTATGATAATAGATTTACATACATACATTACTTAATTAATCGAAACGATAAGAGAATTACATTTTGAAACCTCATCTCGCGTTTCAAATTACGCGTATGCGATGTAAACAACCTATCATAACCTAATAAAACTAGATACATACATACATAATACATTATCGCCATTTCCAGAAATTTTCGCCCCCTATAATGTCAAAATGAAACTGCTCATTAAAATCTTTTGTAATTGAAAATACATCCATAACTTGTTTATGTTAACTTGCAAATGTCTTTTGTCTAGTAATACAATAAATAAACCACTGATCAATATTAAACTACTTTAATATTTAACCATTAACAGTTCCAATTGTATATGAATTTACTAAAGTATTTTAACCTTAAACTTTGTTTATCTGAGTAAAAGATATTAATAATACAATTTTTTAATATAATTTTATAAATTTCCATCATGGGAGAATTTGTATTGTTATATTTTAAGAATAACATAAACAAATTACTTTCATGAACTAAAGTCTTATAAAGTTTTTTTACGCGTCTAACAGGTATTCCGTGAACTAATGAAGAGTATTCAAGCCGTGGAAGGTAGACCACCTTCTCCCACGCCAGCACCCTCGCAACCTCTACGATCTCACCCGCACGACACCAGCGAAAAATGTATTCTTCTCTGACATTGAAGCCAGAAAATCAACGTGCTCGATTTCTGCGACCACATCATCAAAAGAAGTTGCTTCTATCTATACCATGACACAGGGTCGTAGTTTACTCGAAGCGGATACGAAAAACAAACGTTGTCAAAAGATCCTCCATGCAAAAGCTCAACTGCACGCAGAATCCCAAATTATTCTCAATATCCCTCTAGTCGAGTTGTAATCCGAAACAGGAGTCGACTCAGGAACCTTTTGTGGTTCATTAATTGACAATGCAGAATGCAGTATTGTGATTGTTGGAGACATAGAGATTTTTCATGGAAAGCACGGCCACCTTTTGCGCATAAATGACAAAGATTCTATATTTAGTACAGTTTTCTTGTGTCTTTCGTAAATTTAATGCTGTAAGTACAAACTGAAGCGAGTAAAGAATAATTTCACTGTTATTTTTTTAACAATTTTAAAGTTGTAATGATCATTCGATCGCTTTTCGTGAAAGATCTCTCAAAGCTCATGAATTATCAGTATTACGAAAATATGATGTTAGTAACGAAGGAAATACCGAATATACTTCGCGAATCGAAGAACCTTCAGATCTCGTCTGTGAATATTCCCACCGAAACTGCTCATCGTGTAACTTTAACACTGAAAAATAATGCAATCATGTTGTACAATTGCACTTTCGCGTCGAGATCGACGGAAAGATTGCAAATACGTATGTATGTACGTAACCGACTGCCGAATCTCTCTATGTACAATTTAATTTCTACGATTTACTTTATAATTCGCTCTGTAAATATATCATGAATTTCTTCTATTCTGTACAAACAAAATTTATAAATGAATTTATCTCACTTTTTCAAATTCCTACATAAGATTTCAAATAGTTTAACATGCATAATTACATAAAATTGAAATACTACTTTCATTTCTAGAAATCCTTCATTCAGAGTATATGTACCAGAGATAAATTTATTTATAGATTAGAATTGGTTATTCTATATACACCTCTAAAACTCATATTTTGATGAAAAACTAAGAGATCTATTGTAATTGCAAACGCAATAAAGTTCGCTCTATTTTTCTGTGATATGTTTTATTGTATAGTTTGTTGCTCTATTATTATATTGAACCTCAAGTATACGAAATTAATATTTTTAGTTCACTTTCAAATAATGCATTCGGCCTAATAATAATAATAATAATAATAATAATAATAATAATAATAATAATAATAGTAATAATAATAACAATAATAGTAATAATATTAATATTAATATTAATAATAAAAATGATGATAATAGCGAAGAAATAAATGTAATAATAGCGTGTTATTGAGAGTTACCTCAGATCAAGCAATAGTGTATACAATATACATATATTTTACTATACCGTTAAGGAATTAATCACTAGCCGTAAGCGTAGCTATTGATATTGTGAAATACCGTACACCTATACGTATGCAGATCTCTGAAAAGTACGTGTTATCTGTTGTTGTCGTTTGTACGTATTTTAACGTAAGAACATAATATTATTGGCTCAACAATTAAGCGATTGATAAGGAAACCGATTTTCCCGTTTAACAGAGTTCGACGCTCGTTGTACGATCGTTTATGAATATTTTATGACAATTGCCAAAATCGAGAACGATACACGAACAATCGATTGTTATTTAATTTCCACGATCAATTTGTTGTCCAGTATACGCGTAGGCCACGCAGAATGAATATACGTAAATGTTGAATATATCGAATAGAACGACATACAAACTGTACATTACATAACATACAAACATGTGTTCGTTGATAAAAGAAAATCTTTGTATCGAAATAGTGATTCTAGACAAGGTACAGAAATTTCGACGCGAATTTGTACAGTCATCGAGAGTGTGTCGAGTAAGCATCGTTTTACATACAAAATATCACGCGTTATTTTGTATGCAGGAGTAATGCAATAAAAAAAGGAACGAAAACAAAAATAAAACACGTTTTGAACTTTTTATTCATTTCCTGATTTGCGTTTTGTTAGATTCTAGAAAATTACATTGCAAATATATTACTTTAATATCGAAAAAAAAAAGAAATGGAAATACTGATAATTAAAAATAATCCTTTAAGTATCATTAAAAGCTGTTACCAACAATGGATATCAATGATTAATGTTTAATGTTTTGCGTTTTCAAAGACAGAATAATATCTACATATGGACATAAAACTTCATGATAGCAAACATGCAGGAAATAAGAAGTAAACAAAAGAGCATCACCGCCTAAATATTGCAACAAAAAATACCATTGTAATTCGACCTCTGTTTTCTTAATTTGGAATGAAGCAATGACTAAATTTCACACTATATTTTGCAGAAATAAATTTACGTAAGGCTAAAACTGAAAAGCAGTAAACAAATAATGTGATTGATCAGTTTCCTCTTAACATTTTAACAATCTTTCATTATAAAAATGATGAAAATTTACGTTTGAGTATCTTCTTAGAAGATGAATTTCGGAAAGATGCTTCAGTCTTGGAGAGGACTGCGATTCCTCGTGCGAACGGTGATTCTAAAGAATATGAAGAATTACAACGACATTAATTTCCACGGACAACGACACGTATTGACGGTTGGAATTGATTTACCGATGTACGAGGTTACTCGCAGCCAATTTGCTTTTCAAAATTTTTATCGCTATCTGCAATATTGATAACTTGAAGGTCTATAAATAGAAAGCGAATATGATACCATTTATGCTTTCGACTATATAAAAGTATCTCTCTTTACTGGTAATAAATTATCTTAAAGTTCCTTATCTGCATAGATAATGATTTGTCTTTATTTGATTTGTTATATGCCACTTGACAAATAAATTTGTTAACCGTTATTCTAAAAGAACAGAAAGGAAAAAACAATTATATATTCTTTACCATTATTACAAGAATATATTATACTTTTGCAAGGATAATGAAAAAACTGAATTAAATGTTAAGGTGAGTACAACGAGAGGTGTTCCTAGCACAAGCGTAAACTTGAAGGAGGCTTTGTGCGAAAAGATTCCCATACACTATGATATATTGAGAAATATCCGTCAAGAACATGGATCGTCGGTGATCAGTCAGATCACCGTGGAAAATATTTATCAAGGATTAAATGGAGTGAACACTATGGTTAGAGAAACTTCCGAGATTGATCCAAAATATGGGGTGAAGTTTTTATACTATAACACATTTCTTTCTAAACGAAATTAGCAACTTTTTATACAGAATTAAAAGCGAAAAGTTTCATTTTGTGCAGATTAGATATAGGGGACTAACGATACCGGAAGTAGTTACGCTGTTACCTCGAGAAGGAAAGTCACCAAGTGCGGAATCTGTATTTTGGTTGCTTTTAACCGGGGATGTTCCAACGCAAGAACAAACAGCATCGCTAATCGCTGATTGGTCTACACGACGTCAAAAGAAAAAAGATTGGTGGTCAGGACCTGGTGGTGGAATCGTCGGTTCTGTTCTTCAAACGTTGCCAAAAACAACATCCCCTCTTGGAAAACTGTCAGTGGCTCTTACCGTTTTTGATTCTCGCAATCATATGAATGAAGCTTTAAAAAATGGCTCCTTGAGTTATACTCATTGGGAAGTGAGTTTTAATATCTAACTGATAATGTTTTTATAGTAGACTTGAATTTAAGAACGGGCTCTTTAGTGTACACCAGATACTATGAATACTATATAATTACGTTTTTGTAGTCAGAATTAACAACTAATTGCCCTTGCATTACCTTCCTTCCTATTTAACGAGTTAAGAAAAGAATCAAATGGGATATGTTTTAAAGCTAGGAGGAAACGACAAAGTATAAAAGATTTGAATAACGAAGTCGGATTAAAATATTTGATTGAATTTGTTGAAAGTTGAAATTTCCTTTATGAGTTTTATTATTTATGCTTCAAGTACATGTATGAAGATAGTATGGAGTTACTAGCAACGCTACCTGCTATAGTCGGTCTAATCGCTAAAGGCGAATTGAAGAACTTGGAAGAAGAGAACGGCGACTGGATGCAATTTTTATCAGAATGTTTATGTAACGCATTTGACATTTCGAAAAACCATAAGAAATCGTTGATGGACTTCCTTCGATTATACATTGTTCTAAACGCGTAAGTAAATTACATATCCTTATATACAAGAAATAATTTTAAAAAATGTTACAAATCAAGATTTTAAAAGCTTCTTTCCTTGCGATTCTCTAGAAGTACGATTGTGCGCATTTTTAAAAAATGCGATTGTTGATACATTACATACTTTGATTTATCTATAAAATCTATATTACAAGGTACTTTTATAGAATGAAAATGACAGAAGTGTTGGCGTTCATATTACAGAAATACTCCATAAACTACTTAAACTAGAATTTTAAAAATTTCCTTTTATTGCTATATACACCCTTCATGTATAGAATTTATATCACAAAATACTTTTATAGAGATGAAAATGGCGGAATACCTGGCGTTCATGTTACAGAAATACTCGGTGCTTCTCAATCATACGTCAACCAGGCTCTTGCAGCAGGAGCTTTAGCATATACCGAGGAACCTAAAAGCGGCACAATTTCAGAAGTAATGACGTTTTCGATTTCGATTAACAGAATAATTTCTACAATAATTAAAGAATTATTATCGATGTAAAACATTTAACTACTCGTGAATAATTATTACCTTAATGAACTAGTATATGGAATTCCAAAGAAAAATACAGCGCCTTCTTGGCCAAGAATCGAAGGAAGAAAAGTTAAGGAACTATATAACCAGTGTAATTCAAAGGGATAAATTAACTGGTTACAAAGAAGCAGAGATTTGCGATCCGAAATACATCGTATTGGAAAATTATGCAAGAGAACATTTACCAAATGATTCTGGTGTAAAGGTATACATGTGTAATGTATACGTATTGGGTATCTTTAGTTTTATTCATAGTTCTTCTCGAATATTTAGGATTTAAGTCTATGAAATTCTTAGTCGAACTTGTATTTTTTAATTTAACTTCTTTTACCTCTCTGAGTTACTAAACAAAAAATTGATAGTTGTATTCTTATCTCTAGTTGTCACAAACCATCACTAAAATTCTTTCTACAATGATGAAATCTGCAAAAGGAAAAAATATTTATCCCGAACAAAATGCAATTGCTGCACCTATTTTTCAAGTATAATAACAATTTTATTTTAATTTTCACCTATTTATACTATGATTCTAATTTATTCTACATTTATTGTGTAAGTTCTATGGACTGAGAGACATGGAATTCAATCAAATATTACTGTGTATGTCGCGAGCTTTGGGTGCAGTTGCATCGATCATTTGGACAAGAGCTGTTAATGCTTCGGTTGAACAACCAACATCCAAATGCACTTATTCTTATTTAAATTCTATCCAAGGGACAAGAGGAAAACGTAGACGAGGGAAGCATACAAAAAATATTCGAAAATAAAGTTTCTCAAATTTTTGCCAACAATATTAAACCAACAATATTTGTCTTATATAGTATTAAACATAATGTATGTGTGTATAAATTATTATATTATACATAAATTATGTGAATTTTTATCAAACTTTAATGTAGTATATCTTATTATTAATTATTTAAAATATTCCAAGTCTACAGAAATTTTTGTCTAATCATTGAACGACCACAAAACTGAAATTTACTTTAATTTATAAGTTATATTTTAAACCTGGCGCTTGTACGTGTGTATGTTCATAGCTCTGATGGTACATACGTATCGGTTAAGAATAATCTTAAAGAAAATGGCGCAATTCGATATCTTTCTACGTCAAAAATTATGAATCAAACTTTTAAAATTATCTATGAAAGTACAGTAACGTAAAAAGTATAAAAGTTAATGTTTTGTAATGAGTTTTAAATTAAATATTCAATTATGAAATGAATTTGATACAAATCTCTAGTATGTCGGTTCCTTTTTGTGGTTATACGTCCTAATATTAGATTTTTAGTATACGAAAATGCCTTTTCTTCTACTCTGCAGTTTATCAAATGTGTTAATACTAATTATATAATTATATTTCTAAGGACTTAAGATAATTTATCTTGACGTTAATCGATGTTTCCTAAAGAAAGCGTAATGAAAAAGTTCTATACTGTATGTATATATTTTTCGTGCTGTACATGTTGATAATAATATTTGTATTTACGTCAATCTATACCATTATTTGCATAAAAGATTTAAATTTCAGAAACACAACAATGGAACATTCTAGAATATTTTCAAATAATATTTCTTCTACTATAGATGAAATTAGGCCCCTTATAGAAAATGTATTACAAATGTATTTTTAATATGTATCTTACAAATTTTTATACAAACATGATATTAATTTAATTATTTATACTTGCAGCAACAAGGCATTTCATTAAGCACATTATTGAACATTCAAAGAGTTCAAACTCCTATAGAGCCTGTACCTCTTTCATCTGATAATTATATCATTGATGTTGAAGATCAATCAATGAATGATGTTTCAATTCATGATAATCATCATCATCATCAAACAACTGCAACGGACAATTTTTTAAATAATATCCGTGAGGCTGCTAATGAAGTTGTGGGTGAAAGCCAAAATAATAATAGTAATAATGTTATTAATCATAATAACAACAATAATAACAATGATATAGAAGACACAACAGCAGAGGCAGTGCGAATTAATTCACGAACACGTGCATTCTTTAAAGGACTTAAAAGATATATTCCTTTTGTTTTTATTCTTTTTGCCAAAGGCCTGTATGATCACAGAGCCAATATATTAAACTTTATAGTATTAGTTGTTGTATTTAATTATACTAATAACGTTGTAAAACGTGAAATTGCAAAACAAAACAATAAAAGTTGGCTATCACTCTTAGTTATTACGTGTTATATTATTGGATGTATAATTTTTATTCATTTTGAATATGATACATATCTATTTTCTTCATATACACAATCTCTTAGCATTTGGGAATTACTGTGGTCAGTTTTAATAAAAGATCTTGTTTTGAAATTGATTACTATTATTTTTAAAGTTTTTTTAACATGTTTGCCTTCAAAACTTTTGGCTCTTCGAAAAAGGGTAAGTTTTACTATGGTTATTAAATATTATTAGTTAATTAAGAAATCAAATGAAAATGTTATTTTAGGGAAAATATTTTGTTATGGTGGAGGCATCATCTCAACTTTCCCGATGTGTTGCACCTATTCAACCATGGTTATATTATTTTTTTGAAAGTTATCAAGGTTCAGAAAAGATCTTTGGAGTATTACTTTCTTTATTGTATATAGTAAGCAAAGGAACTGATTTATTTTCGTGTATAAAATTATTCCAAACTGCTATTTGGAAGCTATTTCAAAATGTGGTATGTTTCATACTTTCTAGTAAATAAAAGAATATAAATTTATAAAACAAAATTAATAATTAACTGAATTACAGAATTTAGGAGTATCGCCATCGAAAGAGCAATTAATAGCATCTGGTGGAATTTGTGCAATTTGTCACGATCAATATTCAATGCCCGTGAGATTGGAATGTAAGCATATTTTTTGTGAAACATGTGTTTTAACTTGGTTGAATCAAGAATATTCGTGCCCATTATGTCGAGCAATAATCGCAGATGATCTTTTGTATCGAGATGGTCATACAAGCCTTCTTGTTCAGCTGTATTGACTCTCATATATAGTATATGAAATTGTATTTTTTCACTACTAATTGTACTCAATAAGAATTTGTATTAAGCATTTAATATACATAAAACGGAACTTTTTTAAATGCTTTATAATAATGTTATCTTTATATTAATCATTTATCAGTTATCCTAATATCCATAGAAAAAAGTAATCTTTATATATCGATAATTAAAAAAAAATTATTGGAAGGTTATATGAATTTAACAGATGTGTAATATAACTTGTATATACCAAACAAGAAAATTATTCGTATAAGAAAATAAAATTTATATCTTGAAAGTGATTTACCAATTATTAATTAATTGTTTATTTATGAAAATAATGTAAGTGGTTCATTGAAATAATGAATAATTACAAATTTTCTTCATACATATTATTACATTAGCATCTTTATAATGTATTATTTAGGTGTGATTTTTTTTATTTCATACATGATAATGAACACAAATTGTCATAGTGTGAAAAAAATATAACGATATAAAACTGGCTTAGAATCTAAATTATATTCGTTGCTGATTATATTTCAACATTTGGTCATTAACGTCCTAGATAAAACGTTATGTGCATATAATATAATTAAAATCACACTGTAAACAGGTTTCATTGATGTACAACATAGAAGTATTTTCTCTGAGACATTACAAAACATATTGTCATACAGGACTTTAACACTGACAATAAAGTAATTATTATAAGGGTATTTTTTTAGCATACATAGAAAAATAGTTCATAAAACACTGGCTTTCAAGCGTGCTTGGAAGTACTCTCCATCGCCTTTAGTTGCTTGCTTATTTATCTCTTTATGACGCTCCCTACTTACTAGTTCTTCTAAGACTTCTCCATCACCTTTAATTAACCTGTGAAAGCATTAAGTTACATATAAATATATATTTTTTATTTACATATTGTTAATATATTTGCATTTTTTATTAAAAATACCTGTATCTTCCAGTTTCTTCATCATAAACTCTACGTATTACACTCTGCTTCTTTTCCCATTCCTCTTTTGTCATTGGTGCCATTGCCTTTGACTTTTCAGATACTTCTTGTGAATTATCTTTAGAAACACTTTCTTTGGATTTGTCAGTATTTCGTGTTTTTTTCTTAGATTTTTTCAATTTCTTCTTCAATTTTTTCTTCATCCTTTTCTTCTTCCTACGCTTTTTCATAGCCTTTTTTAGTTTTTTAGCTTTTCTTCTGGCTTTTTTGCGTTTTTTCTCATCCTCAGAAGTATCTGTACTGCTACTACTACAACTACTACTGCTACTGTTACTACTAGAACTGCTGCTAGTACTGTCAGTACTACTGCTAATGCTTGAGGAACTTGAGGATGATAAAGATCTTTTCCTCTTTGATTTCTTGCGAATATGGTCAGCTTTATCTTGTATGTCTTCATCTCTTTTCTTTTCTTTCCCTTTTATATGAATCTCATCTGTATCTTTCCTTTTTGACTCTGCTTTTTCAGCACTAGTTTGTTTCACATATCTTTCCTTCGATTCACTCTCCCTAGATTGTTCACTGGAATCCTTTATGTTTCTTTGATGATCATGATCCATAGTGCTTCTACTTCTAGATCTATCATAAGGTGGTCTTCTACTGTTATGATTTAAGAATCTATTACCTCTCCTTTCATTATTATACCTATTATATTGCGAATTATTGTGTCTATTTCTATCATAAAATCCAGAATGTTTGTAAGGTCGATATCCAAAAGTACGTTTACGATTATCCAAGTATCCACTCCGCCCTTTATAATATCCCCTGCCTTCCCTTGGATTTTGTCGATATGGTCTAACACCATTTTCATATCTTTTATCCCACTTGTCGCTTCTCTTTTCCCTATCGTTTTGGTGCTTAACCTCATGGCTGGAAACACTAGATGAACTGGAGCTGCTGGAACTACTCCTATGCTTTGACTTTTTTCTTTTATCCTTACTGCAAGTGTTACGTCTTTTTTTCTTAGAATCAGAGTCTTCACTTTGTGAGGACAGTGATTGTTTCCCCTCTCTTTCGTCTTTCGATTTTATACATTGTTCTGATCGTAAATCACCTTTTTCTCTATTACTCATCGTAACGTATTATTAATTCTCTAAATCAATTAAATTCGTAATAAACTTAGATATTATGTCTTTTAACATTTATTTACCGTTTAATCGCATCTATGATTAACCTCCTACATTATAATCGAAGGTTTTTTTACTACGAAGTGTTCTCATACGAAATAATATATAAGAGCCACATATAAGCAGATACGTTAACAACAAAATACCATAAAATAGTTTTTAAATGCATATGCACTATCAATATTCTAGTACATCCCAGTAGCACGTAACTAACCTCGATCTAACAAATTACAAAAGTCTCCTTCATCGATTTCCATTTCAAAAATTTGTCAAAACTTAAGGCAATTTTTCATGATATAGTGACGTAAGATATTTAGGGTTTTTTGTTACTACATTTCCATCCATTGGCAATGATTCATTAGTTCCTATAATTAGGCGCTTGGTTTACAAACATCACGTAAATGAAATATTTTAATCTTTAATTTAACAACTGACCGTAACTTTTTTCTTACTAAAATTTATTTCTTAAACATATTTACTGCTTTCATTTCCTTATTACCGCTTCATTTTCTTATTACCGCATTTTAATTTTTACAAGAAACCTGTATTCTACTCTTATATAGATAATAAATTTTCAATTGTTTTATATCTTTTCACTTCAGTATTACATTTTTATTAAAATTTCTATCAATATGGTTCCTATATTAAAATAAAAATACACCTAATTTTTATTATCTCTCTAAAATTCTTGGCGCTATTTACGTACTTGAAATAATGAAGCGTTTAGGGGATAAATGTAACTGCAGAGACAAAGTAAGTCATTAACCTACTATTATTATTATTATCTTCATCACTATGGAAATACTTTTTTAAATCACTACCAAATTTTACCAGTAGTAAAAGATATATACAAAATAAAAATTTCATAAAAATCGTATTGGACCTATTTCATGATATACAATTTAGCATTAACAAGAAAAATCTCAATTTTATAATGAAACCTTCTCTTTAAAAAAATATTAACTCCTCTGTATGCAAATAATAAATATGTAGACGTAAAACGATTAATTTATTACTAACACGCTCAAAAAATGTTTACCAATGTTAAATTATCTAAACTTAAAAAGAAATCAACAGTTTAAAAGCGTAATTGTGATTACGGTATAATATTTTATATCGTCATTGAACTTTGTTGCCGTTATATCAATGTTTGATAATGATTATTACCCTTAGAAAGTGTAAGAGTCGTACTAAATAAATGTCTGTCGTTCGCTAAGAAATTATAGGATTAGAACGCTCAGTGATTGTTGCTCGAAATTAAATATAACTTGTCCGAGTGCCAACACGGTTGTTGACCTTCCCAACTTCGTTCATAGTCTTGAAGTTATAAAAAATTTCACTCTTTTCCTTTTAGTGTTACAAAAATTATTTTAATTATAGTTTTCGATTCTTTAAGATACGTATCAAGAAATCATTTGCTCAACAAATGACAATTGTATCAATTCCCATTAATTTTTTGAACATAATTTAGTTTCGAAACATCATTTTTTTCTTTTAACTATTTTGCTTGAAAAATGTAATACCACTTTAGAAATATCGTTTACTTACAATTACGATACAACCGTACATTATAATATGAATGAATTAGGATATTAATGTTAATTTAACTTTATTTTAAAGTCACATAAAGTTTCGTGAAAAATTATTATATATTTATTAATCAGATATCATCGCCCATTACTAAATACACGGAGTTAGAACCAGCTCTTTGCCAAGAGTTGCGCAAAATCGTAGACGCGATTGTAGTACCAGGAAAAGGACTGCTAGCTTGTGACGAGTCTCCTTCAACTTTTCAAGAACGATTCGACGAGATCGGCGTGGAAAATACCGAAATTAATCGTCGCGATTATCGGCAAATGTTGTTCACCGCAGATAAGGTGAACTCATTATACTGTAATTTGCAGATTTTACTTGCTTATCTAACCTATAAACGGAATATCATGAAATATAATATGATAGCTATTCAATCACCTTCAATTCTCGTACTTTACGGTATCATGTCGCAATGAAAGTTTGATTCGCTAGTATTTACGTTTTTTTACCGCAGTCTCAATTTTCAAAATACATAAGTGCTGTTATTCTGCATCACGAGACAGTTTATCAGAAAACATCCGATGACGTCGAATTGATCGAATTGCTACGTCAGAGAGATGTCGTACCCGGCATTAAGGTCGATAAGGGCCTGGTCCCATTATTTAGTTCGAAGGACGAGAATACTACGGAAGGCCTGGACAATTTGCAAGAGAGATGCATTCAATATAAACGAGATGGCTGTCATTTCACCAAATGGAGATGCACATTCACAATCTCAGAGACCACGCCGAGTCAATTGGCCATGGTTACGAATGCGAACGTCCTTGCAAGGTTCAATTTTGATGAACACACGTTACCAATTTAATTGCAACAGAATCGATTAACTGCAAAGATGTAAATTCTATTTTCTTTCTTTATTTACCTAACGAATCTAAGGAAAGTGACCCGAATTGTTAAATACCTGCGTCCCTTCTTGTATCGAAGAAAATTAATCAAATTGCACTTTTGAAATTGAAGAGACAAGTTAAATTAGAAATCAAATTAAGTAGGATTTTTGTTATTTCTTTATGTGTATATTTTTTTAACATATTCAGTATCCAATATAATGGTTTGTTTCAACATAAGTTGCATTCAGAAAACTGTTAATTTGAAAATAGCGATGTTAATATTTCTATTAAAATAAGTCAACTGCTGAAGGAGAATCTGCATTCTTGCACTTTGATCCATTTGATGTTTACGATAGACAGTGGCATTTAAGAAAGAAAGTATGTACTTATTTGCGTCACATCATCAATCTAACGTTATAATTACAAATTTTTAAATGATTCGACATGATCAATCGTGACATATGTACATACATTATCGGTATCTTAACTGGATACATTTTTTGCTTCTTCTGCAAATAAATTAACTTTATTATTAACTTTATTATTAATTGTACAAATCATTTTCTATACATTCGAATCTACAGGTTATTCAGCGAAATGGTGTACACGATTTTTCATTTCAAACAAAAGTTAATCCGTTTTGATCAATTTATTTAAAATTCACTGAAATGAGTGAAACTTTATGTCGCGGGAAGTGGCATGTAATTTGAACATTTATTATAAGCACAAATATACGGATAGGAGATCCAATATACAATCCCATGTAGAAAAGTTAAAATAACACTTATCCTCCGCTGAATGAAAAGTACTTTGGTAATTGTTTGCAACTCGTTGACAACACAAACATTATTGCGAACGTCTGATCGATTCCTATGAATTAGTAAATTCAAGATTTCTGAACTCAAGGTCATCTGAAGATCATTCTATTATAGATCGTCAAACTCGTCTTGACGTCAGCTACAATGCCACGAAATCAAACATACATCACGCTATTTAAAAGAGTCGAAGTGACTTTTAACAAAATAATATTTTATAAGTAATAATATTATAACAATGTAACTAATAACAAAAAATATTTCAAACAAAAGTTAATCTGTTTCGAATCAGCTACAAATTCCAATGTTTTTATAATCGCTTCTTTCTATAAAGGATCAGATTCAAAACAGATGAACTTTTGTTTGAAATATCTTTTTGTTATACTCTCGGAACTGCTTGAAAAATCGTGCACACCATTTCGTTGAACACCCTGTATATCAATATAATAAATTTTACTGACGAAACTCGTAAGTACTTCAAATATATATTTATGTAATATAACTAGATAATTCATTTTTCGCAGATATGCCAGTATATGTCAGAGTGCACGAATGGTACCTATAATAGAACCCGAAATATTAAACTGTACCCATGGAATAAATAGAGCGTTAGAAGTTCACGAAGAAGTACTGTCTATTTTGTTTCGTATTTTACAAGAGCATCGTATCTATCTTGAAGGTATGATCCTAAAGGTAGCGATGGTTTTGTCGGGAATAAAAAATTCTACCAATTGTTCACCGCAGGTACAATATCTACTTTACTTACACAATATCTGTTTAACAATTCCAATTGTTATATAAAGTTTCGTATCGTATAATTTTGTACGCGATTGTTAACTACGTATTTTAGTTCGAATTTCTACTGAATTCTGCAATACCCAACACGATATTCTATTAGCATAAAAATAATTTTTAAACAATCTAAAGTGAAATATGAAACTGTGGCGTTACATTTGGTATTTTTTAATTACAAATTATTAAAACATATGTACAGATTATTGCCGAACATACGTTAGCAGCTTTACAGAGGACAGTGCCGCCAGCAGTACCAGCGGTTATATTTCTAAGCGGAGGACAATCGGATGAAGATGCTGTTTTAAATTTAAACGCTATTAACGCTTACGAAGGAAGAAAGCCTTGGCCTCTTACGTTTTGCTACGGACGTGCTTTACAAGTATCTTCAAATATCCTAACTCATATTAGAATAGAAAACTTTCTCATAATTTCACAGTTCATTTATTTATAAAATACGAAAATTCTCCCAATAATCTTACTTTTGAAAGAATGCAGCATTGAAAACGTGGAAAGGAAATCCAGATAAAGTGCAAGATGCTCAAGCAGCATTTTTAAAAAGGGCGAAGCTCTGCTCCCAAGCTTCGTTAGGAGAATTAGAACCTGAAAACGGCGTGTGCACTAGGAATTCTCGTTAAAACTATCGATCAGTTAACAAATATCTAATTAAAAGTTACGAAGTTATAATTATACCTGTGTGAAAACGAATATCAGAATTCTTTTCAATATTCAATCTTCAGTTGCATCATGCAAATTCCAATTACATGTGACTGCTTATCAATTCACTCGAACACCTTGAACGTCAGATCATGACTACGTCATCATAAAATGACATCTCATGAATACATCTTATCAATGAACTGTATCATGTAATGATAAAGACGTTTCAACGAAAAGCAGTACGTTTCATAATGTGTGTGTGAGGGTACGTCAACCTTACGTCGAAAAATTTCGTTAGTAAATTCGACGAATGTCACGAAAGGTGCCCTTGACTGACCTCTAAACCAGAGACTCTCAAATGAAGGCTTCCGCGACGGTACGTGCGAGTTGAGTCGTATAACGTTCGAGAATTTGGTCCGTTATTTAAGGGTCGATACGTCGTCATTTCCACGAATCCCCACCAATTTCCATGTCCCCCTTATGCTTCTAGGCTTTATGGACGGGATCATCAACACGTATGCTCGGCAGTGTCGTAGCTATGGAGCAATTATTAAATACGACATCCCACTTGGACATATTTATTTTTAATTCGTTGTCTTGGAAAATAAACAATAAAACCATGTAAAAATTAAATACAAAGATGTTAGACGAACACATGTGGTACTTTAATTTATTCAAGGGAGTATCTTTGTACCTATACATTTTTTCGATATACACATGGTGGATAATATGTAAACAGAACGACATTAATCGTTATTTTATTGTGAATGATCTTAATTATATTTACTTATTATTTACTTTTAATTGTATTTATACATATTTACTTTCGTAATAGTATTTTTAAGTTGTTGGGATCATTGAAAGAAGTTTAAAGAAAAGCTTCAATGCAATATTTTGTTATCTTAAATTTGGATCTTTATTGTTTACTGTACGCGAATAATTTTATTTCAAGCATCTATTGTATAACTATAATCTAATTTTAAATGTTTCATGTGATGCGCATTTGTGTAAAGTAACTACAGCACTCAAAATACCACATGCATACCACATATTACTAGAAAAAACAAAGCAAATTTTCTCACTTACAAAATTATTTCAAATAATATTTTTTCTGTATAAAAAAACATTCTATTTAAAACTCGTAATAACGTAATTTTGCCACTGAAATATCCGTGGTTCTTAATTCTATATTTACGTACCTACGTACGTTATTTTGGTTATAGCAACGGTTACTCGAGCCAATGTTGAGAACCTCTACGATTATAGAGAATGCGCTTGCGCCAATATCATTCTTGTTCAGACTTTGAAACCAACGAATACCCTAGGTTTACCTCAGTCGCTTTCCAACCAGCAAATCGTACGACGTACGTAGACACGCGTTTCGAGCTAGAAATCATCTCGTCAATATAAGGTAAGTTATGTTTGTACATATTCTTGAATGAATAATTTATTGAAAGTTGAAATGAAAAGTGCCATGCGTTTTTATAAATTTTTATCGATTACTTCATACCGAAAAACTGATGCAAAAGCTGATGTTTGACCTGCAATGAGATTTGACCTTGACTGACATTTAGTCTACACCCAGTCAAACACTTTGTATCTTGAAATAGTATGGGCCTATACTGAAAGCATCGCTCGATATTTTATTGTACATCGCATACGCAAATTTCTAAAGAGCTACATGTTTTCATATTGTAATGTGATATCGTACGATCATACGATAATGTATACAATGTACAAGTCAAGCTCAAGTTATATGTATATAGCTATTGTTTTACAAATCTTAAAAGCAACAAAATTAATGACAACAGTTTGAATTTATGCTTTAAACGAACGCTGTACAGAATTTGTTCATAATTACGTTTTTGATATCTATAAAGTAATTAAATTTCTCTTGAAGAACGAAATTATTTTTGCTTCAATTCTTAAATAAATTGAAAAGGATATTAGTTTTAAGGAAAATAAATTACGTTTAAATGAATAGCAAAAAAAGTTACTTTCGCCTAAATCACCTTTCGTCACGTGATCTATTAACGCGTGACTTCGAAAGAACATTTTAAAGTGCGCAACACTTGGTGCTCGATAACGATGACAATTCGTGTATTTTATAATCTGAAACATCAAAACTCTTCGGATTTACGTATGGAAATATTTTATATATAATTTGAACTTAATAGTTAATTTTAGAGAGAGAGAATATAAGTTCCTTCACATTACTTATCAATATAACCTATAACCGATAACATACATATGTCTGTCATAACAGTGGAAATATTTGTATCTTTTCAGCTATTGTAATAAATTCTCTTTTCATACAATATGGTACGGGAAGAAGAACTGGAATTTGAAAGTTACTCTCGTTACATAGAAATTATATAAGATTAATAAAATTCCAATTTTCGTTGCATTTATGTATATACATAATTTACATGTTGCATATTATTTGTGAACAGTTTTTCATGGTTCTAAGTGCGCGCAGATACATAACACATTGTATAAAAAGAATATCTAATAAATTATCACACTAGAATTGCGTCTAATTTTTCGTCGCTGCTTTTCAATGTCTATCTTCATGATTTGCCAATGATGGTCTAATTTAGTTGCATTTAATATATATAATCAATATTGTGATCAATGATGCTCGTAGATGGATAGAATTAGATCGGTCGTTTACAGGCATTGTACAATCTTTGTGAGAACTTACGCAATACGAAACATGCACAAACTATAGCACTATACGTGACCACTACGTGTCTATGATCATTTTGACAATACTGTTACATGTTACGTGTAAGACGAAAAATTAGCAGTGATGAACACGTGACTCTGAATCGAGATACATCTGTTGTCCACGCACACTATTGCAGCCGGATGCACACGTGTCAGTTTTTTCCTGAATATGTCACGTCGTCATAAATTCTCTCGTCTTGTAATATGGATAAAGCTTTGGCCAATGATCAATTTCGACATTTCGCATGCACTTTTAGCGCCCTCTTGTGTTGAATCTTGCTCTTAACGAATTGAAGTATTTAAATTTACGAATGGATTATTTGAAAAGTTGTCGTTCCTCTCATGTGATAAAGTATTAAATATAAAATATAATACAGATTAATACAGATTGGTATGTTGTGAATGGTGATTGTTGTCTAATAATTAAGTAACTTTCACTGTTTGCAATTACTCATAGCTTTCACGTACATTTATGAGACATGTTTTTATGAGAAATCGATAACGAAAAAGTTAAATGAAAATATTTATTAACTACATACTAACTACGTATAACGCCATTAATATTTTGGTTATAAGAACAAGCTAATTCATATTTAAAAAATTGTCTATTTTATTGAATTTATTCAATTCATAACTTCATTTTATCTATGAAAGTGCTATATATTATAATGTTTAAATGCTATTAAATAATAAATAAGTTATTTGCACATGTATAATAATTACTATACTAATAACTTGTAACTTAAATTCTTTTACAACGCATGTGAAATATATTAAATGCAACATTAATTGTCATGATTGTTATTGTCTCATCCCGCTAATACAATTATTTGAATTATTTTGCACAAGCTTTTACTGAGTTCTTCCATCGCTTCCAAACTTTTACTATATATTTTGTTTTATCCTGCTTCATGTTTCAAATTGTATTGTCATTGCTTGCTTTGAAACTTTTACATTTTCTAACATAACAATCGTAATAAAGCTTTAATAAGAATCATAATATGTCCATAAGCAATTTATCTACCCATGCCCATAAATTTCCATGATTAACCAATCACAAAGAACTAACATTCTAAAAGAAACGGAAAAATGGGAAGATAAAGGAGAACCCACTCAACAGAATTCACGTAGCCAATCAACTCCGATATGATAACCTCTTATTATACGGTCAGAGTATTTTTTATTTTCCAAAGAAAGAATTCTAGAGTATCCATTATGTAGACTATCTGCCATATCTTCTCTTCTCAATACGCTTATTATTATTTATCTCAGTATTATTTTATTTTACACAAAGATACAAAGAAGAATGAATTTTTTTCAAGCGTTTATCATCGTGAATATACGATAACTCGTGATCTTTAATCTTATTGTCAAGTCATGTTAATGTTAAATTACATGATTCAAGATTATCGATCACTACACATTCCAAGTCAACAATATATGTTAATATCTTCGACCGGTGCGTTACAACTGAGTCGCAGCACTCTGACGTCACCTTTCAATTAATCCTCAGCACGAATCGATTGGTCGATTTTATGATTGTTTTCTTTTTATCTTCTTCAGTCCACACTAAATACCTCCGTTATCAATACACTGCAGATTTTTATGCATTTATAGCAAAAGTACAAAATTGCACAGAATGCATATATATGAAAAATATATAAAATATCCAACTGCTTTCTATAATACTTGGTAGATAAAGTAATCTTCTGTTTTTTTAATTATATTCTTTACAATATGAATTTGCACAAAAATCCGCAAACTAGCTATTAGAACTTCGTATGTATAACACAAAGACTCGAAGAACTCACTTTACGCACTGCATTGCATGTTAGGAGGTTCGTAGTTTCGTGCCGAGAATCACCGCCAGGTGCGCTCCGTGTGACGTTCACCACTTTTGAATGCCACAGGTTAGACAGAGTGGACGCCCGTCGCGCAGGCGTTTAAACCACCGATTAAACCACAGCAAAATTATGCTGACGTTATTGACCGCCCACCAACAAAATAGAGTCGTTGCGCAGATGATTTTTTTAGTTGCTGGAATTAGAGGATCCGTTAGGTGCATAAAATTCTCAAAAAAACTGTTCAAAAACTTCTGATTTTCATACTATACAGTATACAACGTAGTATTATAAATTCCTTAAAACTGTTTGTTCTTAGTAATTTAGGTTCAGCTCAGAATGGAAAAAAAGATGTAAAAGATGACTGTATATAATTATGATAGCTTGTAATTCTGTATTTTTCACGTTTTTACCTAATCTATTTTCTAATCCAATAAATCAGTAATTACAACGAAAATTTAATTATACTGGAGTGGAACTTTTATCTCGAGGGTTGGGAGTTCTAGGGATTTCATTTGAATATCCCGCCTATGTAATCTCATAGATATAACTCTATTATTAGGTTTGAATTCACTATAGAAATGCAGATGGTTTACGTTATACGTAATAAATTATTAAAAATATTATACTTTGAAATTTTGAATATATAATTTTTTACAAACTAGGAATATTGACATTATGTTAAATACTGTTGTATGAAATGTTGGTAATTTGTGAAACTCTCTTATACTTCTATAAGATTTTTCAAATCAATTCGGCAGATTTCTACATCAACTGCTTCCCTTCGACATGCGTAGCTTTATTGGAAAATTTTACGAAATTCAATGGTTAAAAATTCAATTCGCGTCTGCGCGAATAGATCCCGCGTTACACGATTCATGTATCGACCGACACCAGAAAACGGTTTACGAATATTTTTATGGATATTACTACAATTGCTAAGCTATGAAATAGGTTGTTTGTCACAATATGTAGTATGTTTCATACATTTCCTATTGTACCATTTACATAACGGAGGTCTTTTCTTATTCTACATGCATATCTTTACTTGCATTTTGTTTTACACGTGTTTATTTTTTGTTTATTATACAAAGAATTTATTGTACAGAAAATTCTTCTATTTTTTGTTTATTGTACAAAGAATTTATTGTACAGAAAATTCTGCAGAAATTCTCAAGTAAATTTTCAGATAATATTGTAAGCTAAAATCACAATATCAAATTATAAAAAAAAATAGTTCTCCTTTATCCATAACCATCGCTTATAATTTATATAGGCTTATCAAATTAAAACAAATATTTATTATTACGTGGAATTTGTTTATCGACACTCGAAAGCATTAATCGATCATTCCAATTAATCTCAGGCAAAATAGCTTCTACAAACAGAACACTTGTCTGTGTCAAATCAGTTACGTTACAATTAGCCTACGTTGAGTACCTTTACCTTTATGAACCAGAGTAATAATTAGAAATTTTATTCTGGGAAACTATTCTGCGTATGATCGAATAAAGGTAGTTAACGAACTTATCGATCTCGGCAAATTTATTTTAGTCGTAAGAATGTGTTGTAGTCAAGTTATACCCCACATCATCGATTTGCAAAGCGTTTAAGGGAAATATTTCTAGTTTGATGAAATCGAACTTGTATTGGTGGTTAGCTACAAGATAACCAAGTTGGCTTTGAGACTTCAAGATACGGTTCAATGAATCGCTATTGATGATACAATAGTAGTACGTGTGGGACACTTTTCATCAAGAAACGAGAATTGCATTTTCCCTACAATTCCGTTCCTCCTTCGTAAACAGCTTTATCACGCTATGCTGCGATAACACGGTATTTACATGCGATTGCGAAAATTACATTATCGTCGAAATGTGATTATGCGAAAATATCGAAAATACCGACGGTAGATTCATGGTGGGATCGCATGGAAAAGTTTTAGTATTGTGTTTTAGGCAGATGCAATAAAATTGTCGCAACACTGTTGCGTTTATTTTGATGCTAGATCTAGTACTTGGAATTTATATTAATTTATAGCCTGTGTTGTGTCTAATCGTAAGTCTAATACTTCGTTATTATCTACAATCTGAATAATTATTTTCTATAATTTAAAACATAAAATATCAGGACTTAAATAACTTCAAGTATTTTAAGTTACAAAATTATCTTTTCATTATCTTAATACAGTAATTGATTAAATATTATTAAAATAGTAATATTTAAGTAATATAAATGTTCAATTTAAAGCTTTCGTTTTTTTTGTTTTCTTACTATTCAGTGTCCAATACGATTTTATTTCCTCAGAAGAATTGTGTGAATTAAGAAAATATCCAAACGTGGAACAATAATTTAATGCACTACAAAACGGCGAATTCTGTAGCTTTATTTTATTACAGTTGTTTCCAATAGTTCTAAAACTTCTCATTGGATGGACGTAAAAATATTGCGCACTGCGATTCACCCAATAATTCTAGACCCTCGACTCGAAAGATCGAGGATTGTTCTTCAACGTTGATCCGATTTTGATGTTATTTTAGGTGGGTAGCAGAGTCGCGACGTAAAAATCCTCGACTATATCGCTAGGGCAATAATTCAAATAATTCAACCGCGTCGTGCAAAAATGAACGCGTTAATTGGATTCTTCCGTTCTTTTTGTAGAAAATTCATCAATGTGTAAATTCTTTATAAAGGATTTAAATTTTATTCGTATTATTCGACGCGGAAGGTATTTCATTTAAAAAGCACTGCATGAAATATATTTCGAATAAAAACGTCAAGTTACATCGGTATCTTAATGGACATTTATATAAGAATACAAGCAATATTCTCTTGTGATTCATTGCTGTGTTGTTTGTAAGCAATAAGGTCGTAAAAGATTAAATTTTATTCTGCGCAGAAATTTCAAGAACAATTACGTTACTAGCTCTAACTTAGCTTATGCCAAGTATGAGGTAACGGAATGCATTTTAAGCACAAATTGCGTCTCCGTCATGCGCCTTCAAAATATTGCAGCCGCTCGTCAAATGGTTGCATTATTTATTCATATCTCACAGTAAACATCAGAATAACATTAACAGTAATATTAATATATGACAGTTATTTTTAGTAGGAACGAAACCATGCGAAAGACAACTAATTAACTTTACTAAAACGGTGAATCGAAATACGGAAAAATAATCGCGTCTATCGCAAATTTATGCGAATGGATGTAAAGAAGTAAAATTGCAAATTTGTTTTTGTTTCCCCTACGCTGAAACTTGATCAGAGACGGAAATTTTATCGACTGAATAAATATAGTTCAGTTATATAAAGTCTTGTTAACATGTTTACTTACATTTTGTTACGTAGAATCTATATCATGTCTAGATCATTATTACTGTCCCCTAAAGGAACACAAATACAAATTCCACATTTAGATTCCACCATTGCGTAATATGTGCTAAAATGTAACTCTCTTCAATCATTTGCAGATCGAGTTTATCCCTTTTGTGATCCTATTTCGAGCTTAACTCGTTCCATTTTCTTTGACCACTTTCGATTTTAATGCGCAATGTGTGTGTGATATATTATTTTATAACGTAATCAAAATACACGAATTTAGTTTCGTATGATTACGAGAGTATAAAAATACAATTAAAACGTAAATGGCTTTTAAAAATCATATTCATCGAATACGAATCAATTGGAATAAAATACTGATCGCTACTGAAGATATTAAACCACAGCTCGAGCAAAAATAACCAATAGCAACAAATAACATTCTCGATAGAAGACAGTTGCAAGAAACACTGCAAACGATAATTCTCTAATTCGACAAATTCCAACGTACTTCGTCGTACGGTCTAAGTACTTGTTCCTTATCAGGGCTAGAAAAGCCTCTCCAGCTCCGTGAAATTTTCAGGCCCAACCCCTAGTGTCGAGCGGCTTTTATATCATTTATACGGCCAAAAAGCTTTCACCCACATGCCTCGTTGTCGTATTTCTCCCGAAGCGTGACTTTCATTTCCATGCATTCTTCAGGGGCTTTATCCATAGCGCGTGGGTAAGTCGTAAATGCTTTCCGAAAGAAGAAGCGACTTCTTTCCCACGTTGGTCGTCTAGAAATCGTTTTAAATGAGAAAAACAAGAAGAGAGACAGGAAAAAATGCTGGAAGCTTAAAAGAGTTTTGTCACGCTCGTTTTCTTTCACGTTTGTTCGTGTTCTTTCACGTCTAACCGGAAATTCCAATAACAGAACATTCTCTCGTTAAAAATTTGTTCGCGACTAGAATTATCAGACTTAACAACAATTGAACGTAGCATTGTTGCGATTAACGTTACCGCGATCTACTGTGTACGAGACTTTCGGAAGTAAGCTTCATTCCACAAGAATAAAATCCCAATGTTCGCTGGTCAGCATTACGATCGGTTTCCTCAGAAATGAAAAGACGTACTACTATTAATTAGACCGCGGATTTTTATGAATACAAGCAAAGAAATAAAATTTAAACAGAGGTCTGTTTCATAATTTTTCTTACTAAAAATTAGACGAGTGCTCTACTTTTGGTACTTTATGTATTTTTGCATTTTTTACAAACCCGTAATCTGCCAATAACGATTCCTTTATCTAATTCGGAAAGACAGCTTTTCTTTATAATCTTAATCACGAGCTAAGTGACGCCTTTAAAAGTCAGGTTCGAGGGAAAGGAATTAATGTTGATTAAGATATTAACGTGATTTCTCGGGAAATAGCTGTAACACGTAACTTTGTAGTTGCCTGCAACTTGCTTAGAGTTTCCTGCAACTACCGTTGGTACCTTCATTTGGCTAACGAGTTGTCTGAATGTTCCTCCTACTCACGCCGCGTGAGAACTCTGTCGATTATTTATAGAATCCATCGATTCGCATTCAATTTCGTTAAATCTCGATCTTCCCGACTAATTTCCAATAGGCGTGTTCACCGACCGTTCGCTGGTCGAGAAATTAGCGAAAATTCGATCGTGACTTGCGCAAATTGCGGTGATCAATTCCCCCATCAATCGCGAGCGATTCATTTTCGCTAGGTTTTACGTAATCGCGCCGACGATCGGAGATTGCTCGAAATTGTAAATGGCGGGGGACGTGACTGAGCGAACCACGTGTCGATTATTCAACGACGAACAGGCTTAGCCGTGTTAGAAGTTTGCTATCGCTACAGCTTCATTACCAAAGACGATCTTCCTCGGAGAAAATTCATCTACGAGATAAATTGAAGTTGAAAATTCATCCAGGTTTGGGAAAATCCGACATGTAATTCCGCCTCGTGTAATTATATTCTCGTCCATAAGTACACCGAATATTTGCTGCTTTTAATGTTCGTTAATCTTCAAAAGGCTGGATCAATTTTCACTCATGCAGATCGTTCGCGTTTATTATTTTCTAAGCTTCGCGTGTTACTATTCTACCAAACTATATAAATGATTTTATTTTTGCAATAAATTTTATATTGTCACATAGCGATAGAGAGTCTTTCCGTTTAGTTCTACACTATGTTATTATACAACGAAATATTCCGCGTTTATGACATTAATGAATCAGTCTGAATTTATAATAAGATCTCTAAAACACGTATAACTTTGTTACATTAACATTCAGTGTCATCTTTATTTTGTAATTACATTACTAAGCATATAAAGTGTCCGGTGATTTATGGCTGGCAATGTACGGCCATTTTCATGAATCGCAACTAGAGACCCTGAATTCTCAATTCTAGCTTCCTCCTTATTGCTCTCTCTACCGTTTGTTAACTGCCCGCTCTGTACTCGTCGTAGACGAGAAGAACGTCTACTACTAATGGCGAGCAGGATGCAAGAGAGCACAGGTCCCGCGTATTTCGTGTGCCGATGTCACAGGTCACGGATTCAGGGTGTGCAGGGGGATAATACAGGCGTAGCCTCGAGAACGTCTGCGCGTGCTGCATTGCGGCTAGCCCACTCCCTCGTTTCGTACTGTATAGGCGGCAGGCTGTAGACAGGATAAAGATAGGGGTGGCTGAAGCGTGGCTGGAAGCGAGACAGCGATCGAGTCAGGAGATTGAAAGGAGTGGGGTGATACTGTGTAAAAGCAAGACGGTAGATTAGGACGAAGGAGGGAAAGAGAGAAAGAGAAAGAGAGAGAGAGAGAGAGAAAGCTGATGGAAGGAAGAAAAAGATAGTTGGTTAGTGCGGGCAAGACAATGCGAATACAGGGAGGTTGGACGAAAAGGAAGGGAGAAGGTAAATGTGGGAATGTAGGCGAGTATGAGAAAGATGCGGTTGTACAAACGTGTAGGAAGAAGAGAGGCGAATGAGAAGGGTGGTAGAGACTGAAGCAGAGGTAGGGAAAGAGGGAGGGAGAGAGGGAATGTAGCAACTACCCCCCTGTTTTGCAGTTACGACACTGCACTGCAGCCAGGTACCCCTGCCGCCTCTTGGATGGGGGCGAACTAGCCGGATAAAGCCAGTCGTCGTCTCGTGTTCGGACGAGACACGCGCCCCGGCATAGTTTTCTCTCCGACGAACCGCAAAGATGTAGTCGAAAAGAATATTTGGGTCCCCTCGGCTGGGCCCGGCGGAAGACCAACGTTTCGTCAGCCGAGAACGTTGTGTCGCAACGATTGGTTTACTTTTATCTTCTCAGTCACTTTTATCTATCTATCAGACCTACCGGTGTTATCGGTGGTTTTATGGTGTATTTCAAATAAAACCCGTAAAACGCCAAACGTAAGAGGAACCGAGGAAAGCAGAGAAACAATAAGAGAAAGGAAAAATAACGTAACCGAAATTAATTTCAAATCGAACCGATAATTAGCGAACTAACAGTAAAGGAACCGTATTATCGTTGTTGTTATTATTATCATTATTATTATTGTCATTATTATTATTATCGTCGTTATATTATATTTATTATCCTTGTATATACGCGTGTTCGTAATACGCGAGTCGCGAGATCCGACGGTTTATTTACGATCTGAACTGGACCTGCATCAAACCGATATTTGGTGGAACAGGTAAGAGATTCAGAGAAATCCAAGAGGTTCACCGAACCATGATCTTCGCGTAGATATTTCATCGTTATTCCATATCTTTATTCGTTCAAAATAACGACGTGCATAGTAATATAATCTTCTTTCTTTACTGGAAAAACTTTCTATTGTTAATAGATAACGATCGTATTCGTACAAAGGATAACGCGATTATGTGTTTGTGCAACGTGTCGCCGTGAGAATTGCAATTATCAGTTTATATCTAATCATCAGCTGACTTGATACAACGTCTTCGCGAAGACTTTCGAATCTGTTATCGACATGAAAAAAGGTGTATTGCAAACTATTTCCAATGAATTATCAAAAACCCGTCGACTTACGTTTCCACGATTCGATACTCACGTTTGGCACGTTCATATAGATAACACTATTAGCGTCATCGTGTTACTTTAGCAAATCATTATCGTTATCACGATGACTAGCAGGCCATGTAAGAGACTTTCTCTTGATGTTATTGCATTGTACGTCAAGAAAACGTTATTGCTTCGGTGCATTATGTCTGCAACATGCAGTTGAGATTTTTCGTTCGAAGCGAAGACGATTGAAAGAGGCAAAGATAACAAGTTATGGTAGCAAGCCGGCTAGGAAAAGTAAAAGTAGCAAGCAACCAACATTAGGTTTTGTGTACCGTTTTATCGATTTTAATCTCCCTACTCGACGCGATCTTATTCATATCTCTCTCTTCTCTTCTCATTTTGTTTCCTCTGAACTTTACAGCATAGCGTCGACTGTTTCTTGAGAAAGAAAGACCTACTCTTCTCCTGTACGAGTCGTTGCTGCAAAAATGTCGTTTAAAGATCTTCAGTTACATTAATCCCACGGTACTGGTTAGATAAACCATTCTTATTGGATTTCAATCTTATCACATTTCGTTCTTATTCCATTTCATTTTTATATCTTTCTCGGATTATTCATCCTGATAACGAGATCTCTTTTTCTTTTTCTATTATTATTGCACACCTGACGATGTATCTGTATTGCGTGCATTCACTTTGTTCGTAACGCCACGTAAAGAGAGGGAAAATTGATTCATTCGATTTGATTCGAGGTAGTCGACAATCCATATCTTGTTAATTGAGATGCAATGTCGTTATGATAATTTACAGCTTTGTGCACGCGCGCCGCGACGCTTGTTTACGGTGACTGTTGAATGGAGACTTTCATTGTAGCTGTTTTATCGATCTTGTAACTCGCGTCTGCATCATTTACTTTACAGTCCTCGATGCATGTGCGATGGTACGTACGGGTGTGCGTCGAAAGGAAAGGGAAATTTTGTTTAAAATTCGGACAGAACAGTACGATTTTACGTGGTTGCCGAAAAAGAAATATACGACGTACTAAACGAGACAGAACTAGGCCTTTCTGTCTTTGTGATTCGGATGACACAGTCGGTTTTTATTTCGTATCGTTAAGCGGAGACAAACCGAGACTGCTATTTTCTTCGAATGTTCGCGCTCTTAAGTTTAAAAGGACTCGGCATTCTCTGTGATCGTATTCTCTTCTAAACGTACGAGTTACGTGTATCAAGAACGATGCAGATGTCCGCTTACGATTATCTCTTGAAGATTACGTCGTTTAAAGTACCGCAAAGGCATTATTGACTCTTCATTTTTGCAAAGTTTAAAGCTTTTCGTTGATAATTTTTCCTTTCTTAAGTTTCGAATTCTTTGGTGTAATTTTATGTTCTCTGTACTTTTTTCTTGGTAAAGTCTTAATTTGTTATTTCGTTCTTATATAAAAAAACAAAAGTTTCTATTATACTTTCCAATAACTAAGAAAAGCAATTACGCACACATGTCTAAAAGACTTCTAACGTCTACACACTTCGTTGTTAAGGTATTCTTACTTTGTCTACTATGGAGATTTCCTAATTTCAGAGTAGAATCTAAAATAATGCTGGTAAGTATAGTGACGATAAGATTCGTGAAATTTCTGTAGTCCGTAGCAGTAGTGGAATATTTTCGAGTGTTTTTTTGCGATACATTTAAGAGCAAACATACATATTTTATACTGCCTTCTTGAAGCTAGAGAAAAACCAATTTACGATAATTCCATATATGATACACTTCTAAAGATCTGTGGTTTATCTGCTTACGTAATTTTTAATCCTTTTATTTCATACTTTATCTGTCTGTCATTCTGTCACGTTTTAATTTATTAGATATGTCGATCTTAATAAAAATAATCATATATTTTTTTAACATTCCCAACTATTGCCAGAAATACTTCAATCTTTTATTTATTATCTAGTAGTAGGGTTCTCAACCTATTATATATTGTTCGTGTACCTCCGTGAAATGCATAAAAATAACGTGTCCCTCGTGAAGATAAATAAGACTACAGATATAGTATGTAGTATTATTATGTATTATTAATTATGTAGCACAGTAGTGAGATTAAAATAAAACATATATTTATGTACGCATTAAATTTTGTATACTTAAATTATATACATGATTATACATAATACATCATATACATGACACATGATAACTTATATACATGAAAAATGACATAAACGTTTAACAGAACTTACAAAATTATAAAAGTTTTAATAAGCAATCAACGAAGTGGTTAAGGCGTACTTTTGAAAATCTTGTCGCGTAGCCCAAGTGGAAAATCACTGATCTAGAATAAAGAATTATAATTTCTAAGATAATTATGATGAAGTTATATAGAGCTTCGTTCGAAAATCATTATTCTTAATTTGGTTATTCAATAATTTCGAGGATAGCTGAAATATGTAGTTTCCCGATTCATAAAAAAAAGTTCTTCTATTTCACGTCCTTTCCAGTTTATCGTTTATTTGGGTAACAGTATGACACAATGGAGCGCGATGATCCTGTTATTCGCTCATCCGCAGTTTTTACAGCCACGACAATTAACGGAGGAATTTTCGAATTGTCCTCAAAGCATTCAGTATTGTTCGAATAAGAAAAGTCGGTCGTATTTCTCACTGTATCGATAATGGTTTTTTCAATCTGACCAGAACGTAGAGCAACGATCACAATAATCGGCTGTAAATATCCCGTTAAGCCATTTACACCGATACTTTGTTGGCCTGTCGAGCTGCCATAAAGTTGCAAACTTATCACCAAGCTTACTTCTAGTATGTTCTATTTATCAACGAGCATCTACGTGCCCATTCTTTGCAACAATCCTCGCAATTTCTCCATTCGCCTGTCCTCACGCTTTGATTCTTCGGACGCTATCTCTGCTGGATAAAGATTCATGTTCAACATATTGCACGTTACGTTGTAGTGAGATAAATGGTTGTTCTGTTGGTGGTTGGAGCGCCCCTTACGTGTAGAATAGCGTAGATGAAGATGAAGACAAGGTGAACAAGATGTTTGTCGCTGTTGTTGTTTTTCGAGAATATTGGATACGTTACTTAAGATCTGTCGGTGATTGGAAAAATTTTCAACGACCTTCGGATTACCCTTAGATAAGAAATTATCCATTTATGATTGTAGAAACTCGTAATTGAGTCAAGTATATCTAAATATTATGATAACAGCTTATAATGTTTTCTGAAGGTAATTGTTAAGATATTTATTTATCTAACAGATTGTTCCTTTATCTTCTATTTTGAGACTGGTACGAGAAATTATTCATATAAATTATAATTATAGCACTCTGTGCAGCTTGTGTCTCGTATGTATAATTACAGGAGTCTCTAATTAAAAATAACAAGTATAAAACATAATAAATGTTCGTAAAGGTTCACGAGTAAACCTCCTTCCGGAGAATGGGTCTCTTTAAAAATGTTTACCCGTATAAAGGCATTTGTACAACTCTCGAGTACAGTACTCGCGGTAACGAGCTACAAATTGACGTAATTGCAACGAAAGCAATTAATAGTCCAATCGTATACATGCACGATGCTTATGATTCTTCAAAATTTTAATCATGACTTGGAATTTATAATGATATTTATTTGCTACGAACGAAAATATTTATCTCGGTCGATCATTATAGCTAATACTAGTAGACTGAGAATTGTTATGGAAATTTGTATTTTTACGAATCTAATTAATAAACAAATGGACTCTAAGTAGAAATTTTATTTCATCCATCGTATATTATAGAAATTACTATACTTCAGGTATTTTGTATATGTTTGCACATTACGTGCATATTTTCCATTTTTACTACTTATATAAATCTATTTATATAAATAAATACTATTAAATCTACCTTTTTTTGGAAATTTTAAATTTCTCACAAATGAATAAAAATCTGCAGAAATTATATATACATTATATATATATATTGGTATAGTCGTATAATTATTATAAGACGATGTTGTAGAACAAAGTAGCATTAATATTTTTCCGCCGTCAAGCACAAAATAGAGAATTACTTATCAACAATAACAAACTTCTCCGCGAAATCCAATCAAGATGAACCATGAGAATAGGCACCATGGATTCCTTTAATATAACTATAAATATACGTATGGTATACCGATGACCCTCTCGTATTAGTTAGGAATACAGCGATCTACTAGCTCGATGTGAAAGCGGTGTAGCGAATGAAGACGCAGAAATGGGTCAAACTAACATTTTCTTTTTATGAAATATTGACGTTGATGGGACACTGTGAAATTCAATTACGCTGCGGAAGCCTTAGTGGACATTTGATATTTCATGTGCACAATGCCTATGGCGCGACGCGACGTATCGAAAGGCTCATTTTAAAAGAGAAATGGAAGCGCCCTAGAAGGGGTCCTTGCACTTGAAATTTTACCCTTCTCCCACGCAAATCCAATAAATAACTGGCCTTTGCAGAAGGATTACGGGCGAAAGGATGTTGCGCGTTATCTTTCAACGTTTTCAAACCATCTTTCTCTCTATATTACCAACATGTAAGATTTATATACCAAACATAACTTGATTCTATCGCGATCGGTAATTTCCTTACATTCGTGAAGTTGAAAATCTCTTTAATTAAAATTAAAATTATAATTAAAAAGAGTAGATCTACGATTGATTAGGATTTCCGTAATCGACCAAAGGATACGAATAATAAAATTTCTCGTAAGATGTTATACTTGCGATTACTTGTTATTTGAAATTAAAAAGAAAATACCCCATAAAGAAAAAATATCTAAGTTTTTCTAAAGCTCAGTATTGTTTCCTTGTATCTTTCTGTTATTTTAGGAAATTATGTAATTTTACGTCAGTGAGTGACGCGTTATATATACATACGTGACTCTATCAAACAACTTAGCAAATGTATTGTCTGCCAACAAATATCATATGAATATTAAAGCCATTATCGAATGTGACAAAAACACTGTTATTTAATTAGGATCATAATTAATTTAAAAAGACTAGTGGCCTCTCCATTAATCATTATCGAATTATTAATTATATTTCGAAGAGGTCTTTATCTCTTGCAGCTCATTATACGAACTCATTAATCAGGAACTTCTATCTTCTAATCTTTAATCCTAAGAAGAATTATATATGGCACCTTTCAAACGACACTATATCTTTCTTGAATTTGCCTCGAACGTTTCATCTTTTTACATCGCATCTCTTCCGTAGAAAATGGTTGCGGAAAAATACGATAAGCTTGAACCTGAGCTGAAAGAGGAATTGAGAAGGATCGCCCAGCAGATCGTGGCACCTGGAAAAGGAATCCTCGCTGCGGATGAATCGACAACAACCATTGGCAAGCGTCTTAAGGACATCAACGTTGAGAACACCGAGGACAACCGCCGAGCTTATAGACAACTTCTTTTCACCAGCGCTAAGGTATAATTTCTATTTATTTATTCAATTATTTCCTGTCTTATCATTTAGGAAAAAATTTGACTTTGTTTAAGTACTGATAATTACCAGTATTCGAATATTGTCAAACTTACAAGAAATCGATGCGCAGTTCTCTCAATTCTTTCTGATTTCTCAGATTAGCGAAGAGATATAATCGGCGATGACTTCGTAGATATTTTAAACTCAAGAAGATGGAAGTTAATTTATTTCATTGACAGAGCAATCATTCTACGAAGAAAAGATCTTTACAACTCAGGAAAGCTTCTGATATTTCTTCTCCTACATTTCGTTTTCTCAAATTTGTGATTTATCATATCTCTCAAACCATAAATTTAGAAGAAACAAATAATCGATCAAGGATTGAAGTCTAACGTTATACTCTAAATTATATCCTTCGAATACTTTGGAAATATTCTATCTGCTATTTTCAAACGTTGTTAAGTATATACTTAAAATACTTTGCCTTTCTATATCATCAGCGTGTAAAATTTATATACCAAATATATTCGTTCAATTTTTCTTTAATAATCTGTTTTATTTATCTTTCAAAGGACACCATCGGCCAGCACATCTCTGGTGTTATCCTGTTCCACGAGACGCTTTACCAGAAGGCCGACGATGGAACACCATTCGTTGAGCTCTTGAAGCAACGTGGCATCTTGCCAGGTATCAAAGTCGACACGGGTGTGGTACCATTATTCGGCACCGACGACGAATGCACCACTCAGGGTCTCGACGGTCTCCAGGCCCGTTGCATCCAATACAAAAAAGATGGATGCCAGTTCGCCAAGTGGAGATGCGTGTTGAAGATCAAGAAGGACTGTCCTAGCAAGCTCGCCATCTTGGAGAACGCTAACGTCTTGGCTCGTTATGCTTCCATCTGTCAGAGTGCTAGGATCGTGCCAATTGTCGAGCCCGAGATCTTGCCTGACGGTGATCATGACCTTGCCCGTTGCCAACAAGTCACGGAAGAGGTTCTGGCCGCTGTGTACAAGGTGAGGGGAATCTGCATATTGATCTGATTTGTTTCGTGCAGGAACACTGGCGTCTTGCCTCGTTTATTCGATAGATAGAAGCAATAGCGGTGCACAGAGTCGTTAGTATAATTGGAATCGATTATAGCTATTTGATTGAAAATAGAAGGAAATGCCATAAGGCAAGATAGGATGGTTTCAGAACCTTTTACGTTGTGGTATTGGTCGTGTAGGTTGCACACTATAGATATACTTTTCTCCTAGAATGGAATCTATTATCCAATATTTTCTATTTTCTGTAAAATAAACGCTATAATATTTCTATCGAGACATAAATTTTAAAGATATAAATTTACGAAGTTATATTATTTAAATGAAGCGTTAGCCATACTAACAATCTGTTAGACATATTGCTTATGACTCTTGTTTTCACTATAGAAATATGAAGAATTTGAAAGTAATTAACTTTAGTTTGACGCTTTTTTGTGTTCGGTTATTGAATTTTAGAGATTTCATTTCTTCTTTTTATTGAGAAGTTGAAATTTTATCATATTTGACGTTTCAGGCACTCTCTGATCATCATGTGTACCTCGAGGGAACCCTTCTGAAGCCGAATATGGTAACACCAGGACAGAGCTGCCCGAAGAAAGCATCTCCTCAAGAGATCGCAGGTGCTACTGTGACCGCTTTACTGCGCACCGTGCCACCTGCAGTACCTGGAATCACCTTCCTCAGTGGTGGTCAATCAGAAGAGGAGGCATCCGTGAACTTGGACGCAATCAACAAGTTCCCAGCGAACAAACCTTGGGCACTGACCTTCAGCTACGGTCGTGCTCTTCAAGCCTCTGTTCTCCGTGCATGGGGAGGCAAGAAGGAACAAATTGCTGCAGGCCAGGAAGAACTTCTCAAGAGGGCTAAGGTAACTCTCAGGCTAAGTTATCTTATTTCAGATTTCCTTCTTTATGTTTTATAATTTCGAAGCATCTCTCTTACTCTTTGATGTGTGCTGCTATGTCAGTAGAATACATTTTTCTTACTTCTTTTTTATTATTGTGACTAACTTAGTTTGACTTATCTATGTTTTTTTTTCTGTATGTAATTTTGTGTACAAAAGTTTACTAAAATATCTTTTCTCTTTCTATGTGCTATTTATGGGGATTTGGACTATTACCTTTCTTCTCTACATGTATTTTGCTATCACTTATTTTTTTTTCTAGCTATTGCATTTTTCAGCTTTTTCTTTTTAATACTTAGAAACTTTCCTTTTCATCTTTATATAGTCTTATCTTTTTACATATTTACATCTTATGTACACATATACTATTGTTTTCATTTTTTTAATATTTAGATTCTATTCTAGTTTATTTTGTTAGATTTAATTATTACTGTTTTATTTAATCACTACTCCCTTTTTATTACTTGTCTTTTGCATGTATACTGTGTGTATGTATATATACTGTGTGATTGTTTAGGCAAATAGTTTAGCCAGCCTAGGCAAATACTCTGCTGGTAGCATTGCTAGTGCAGCTGCAAATGCCTCTCTCTATGTGAAATCTCATGCCTACTAAACTCTCTTCTTTTTCTGAGACATGTTTCCATAGTAAGTATCGTAGATAAGTTCTGTATATATTTGCTTTTCTATGTGTTCATATTATATGTACATACTGATAACATTAAGTGTATTTAAATAGATATTGTTACTAATTATCGTTTCTAATTGTAAGTTGCTGTTAATTAATTATTATATACTCCACAAAATTATATCCACAAAATAAATGTTGACCAAAAAATTGTCAGCGATACACTTTTTATTTAAGGTGCGATAAAACGACAATAAAAATCGTACACCAACTTTTTAGATATCGTTGCATTTTTTAACGAATTTCAACAAGATTTTCTAAACTTTGTAGAGTCGTTCGAATGTGTCAAATCTAAAAAGAAAAAAGCAACTTTAGTTTTCAATTCTGTTTTATGATATAAATGATATGATATATGAAAGGATTTTTGAGAAAATTCAGTTCAGAGAAGGTTTCTATCCAGGTAGGCCGTTGTACGATTTTCCTTCACGAAATTATAGCAATTCAAAATCGACAACTTTCCAGTTTTTAGTGATGTTTTAATTTTGTGGAGTAGTGTATTAATATAAAGTTTGTCTAAAATATATTCTTATATTTATAGGCTAACAGCGAATCGGCACTCGGCAAATACGCTGGTGGCGTGGCGGGAGCTGCTGGTAATGCAGCGCTTTTTGTCGCGAACCACGCGTATTAAATAATCATTAGACATCAATAAGGATTAGACAATTAGATCGTTCGTCGAACATCGTCAACGTCGATTACCGTTACCGGCATGAAAACATTATCATCGACAGTGAGGATGGGGAACGAATGGAGAAAGACTCAAAAAATACTTCGAAAGCTCGAAACACAAAATACGATCGCACAGCTTCTGTATAATTTTATGTTTTTACTTGAAAAAATATAAACCTTGAAATCGAATCAACTGAATTTTAACTAGTCGCGATAATTGGTACGTTTTCACGTGATTTTCAATCGATATGAAATTTTGACAATGCGTTTTAATCTCGAATATGGAGAAGCTGAGGGATATAGATTGTGTTTTACGATAAAACCCATTTCTCAGGATCACGCTGCTATCGATCACTATCGATTCTCTTCATCGATTGTCGTGTTTCTAAAGAAGCAAGCTACGAACGATCGTCGCTATTCTTCTTGCTTTTACACTTTCCATTCTAACCTTTTGCGCTATCCTTTCACTCTTTTCTTCGCCTTTATGTTCGTTCTGTCTAGGATTACATGATGCGACGAAAAGTGTTTAACGTATGTTTCATCGAAACTTCTGGCGAAGAAATAGAAGAAACTCTGAAGATTTACGACAATCTTGGAGAGAATGTGGTCGGCACGTATGTACGCGAGCCTATTAGGTAAAGTTAGTTGAAAAAGGTACAGGACAAAATACAGATAAAGATTGTTTAACAGATCGTGAACAGATTTCGTGACATTCGAATTACGCACGCGTTATTATATTCTGTAACACTACGGATAAAAAGCAGATATATATATTATATATATTGTCAATGTCGTTATAATATTCTACGTGTATAAAAAGAAGCAAAAAATAAAAAAATAAAAAAAAGACAAAGTAAAAATACATATTAAATGTTGTTTGTTAGTAAATGAGTCGAATATTATGAAGTCGTAATAATTATGTCATCTACTTATACAAAATAAATATCTTATATATTATAGATATAAGTAACGTATTGAAAAGTATCTCGTACATCGATGTTATATCTAATATTTTCATTGTAATCTAGGTCACCAAATACACTGTGGAGGGTATCTATTGTGTCTCTTTATTTAAACCCACCTCAAAACATATATGCATTTTCAACATCTTATAATTTGAGCGCTGTGATATTGTTCAAATTCTCGTAAATAATGGTCATTAGAAATAATTTCAATATTTATTTTATAACGTTAACGTTATTATATTACAAAAGAGCTTCATTGGGTAATTGCAAATTCAATGAATGATACATTTTCTGCATGCAATTTATTTCTATATAATTTTCGTTTCTTTTACACTTGTTACTAAAATGTAATTCTTACTACATTAATTTCTTGATTTTATTTGAACTTTATTTAAAGTGCCTTTTAAGGCAAAATTAAGTTCAAAACTTACAATAAGAACTTCCCTAAATTATATTCATCTGTTAATTGAGTATATACGATGTGCATACTACATAAAAATAAATTTTTCACAATTAACATTATTCTTTTGAATTCATATTGTACAATTTACATTATCCTCTTCGTATCTACCTTGTTCGATCGCTTAATCGTTCAGAACCAATAAAAAAGCAAAAGCTTAAGTATTTAAATGCATTTTCCCAAGTATAAATTTGGATTGGAAATTGATAATTAAAACCATGTTATTTATTAACAGAAAAATACTAATTTACATAATATTTTTTAGATATTTTATATAAAATGATGTAAAAAATTATAGTAAAACTTCTATATGTATAAAAAATGTAATGTTAATAAATAAATCTTTATATGAAATAAACAATTTAATAATAAATTACGAATTTACATATAATAATTTATAATATTGTATTTATAATAATTATAATATTTTTAGTATATATGGAGGAACTATTTTGAATCGTATTTTCATTTTAGGTTATGTTTGCTTGTAAACATCGTGTATGTACATAAGCACATATTCCGTCAGTAGGATAATATAAATAATATAGTTTAAAAAATATATCAATAAAACTCATATAAAAATGAACGACAGTAAACAAAATCCACACGATGAAGTTCCAGAAATCGTAAAAAATGCTGTATTGGTAAACAGTTCTCCCATTCCAGTTGAAACACCTATTGTGGAAGGTTGTGTAGCTTCATCAAAATATAAGAAAATCAAGGTTTAGAACGTAGTCAGCAATTAAATATGACAAAAATATTAAATGATATTAATATATTTCAGGGTACGATTGGAACAAGGGAATTGACTATCATGCTTTATTTAAAACATATAAAAATTCTGGCTTTCAAGCAACAAACTTTGGTTTAGCAGTGAATGAAATTCAGCGAATGATAAATGCTAGAAACATTCCTCTTAAAGATGACCAAATTGATAGCTTGGAAGAAGATAAGTTTATTGAAAGAAGATCTTCATGCACAATATTCCTAGGATATACATCAAATATGGCTTCATGTGGAATTCGGGATACTATAAGGTTTCTTGTGCAACATAAAATGGTCTGTTAAAACATTTGGAAATCTTAATCCTGAATTCTATTGACAATTTAAATATACACTTGTGTTGTAGGTTGACTGTATTGTAACTACAGCAGGTGGTGTAGAGGAAGATTTCATAAAATGCTTAGCACCAACATACATAGGAGATTTCCATTTAGAAGGAAGAAGCCTTAGGCAACGCGGTATTAATAGAATAGGAAATTTGTTAGTACCTAATAATAATTACTGTCTATTTGAAGATTGGGTTATGCCTATATTAGACACAATGTTGGCTGAACAGAAAGAAAGAGTATGATTTAAAAAAGAAGCCAAACATTCTCTTTTAAGAAATTAAGTTCTTGAATATACATGAATTTTTAGGGTACAGTTTGGACACCATCTAAAGTAATAGCAAGACTTGGTGTAGAAATTAATAATGAAGATTCAATATATTATTGGGCTGCGAAAAATAATATTCCTGTGTTTAGTCCTGCTCTGACAGATGGCAGCCTTGGTGATATGATGTATTTCCATTCCTTTAGGAATCCAGGTTTAATTGTTGACATAGTATCAGGTTTGAACTTGTAAAATAAGGTTTGAAATTTTCGTGTAATTTATATATATATATACAATTTATTAAATAATATCATGTCGATTATTTTATAGATCTTAGACGGTTAAATACAATGGCTATGAAAGCAATAAATAGTGGCATGATCATCGTAGGAGGTGGTGTTGTAAAACATCACATATGCAATGCAAATCTTATGGTAATAAGAGAAAATCTCAAATAGAAATGATTTTGATAATAAATTGATTTAAAATAATTTATATTTCAGAGAAATGGTGCTGACTATGCAGTATTTATAAATACATCTTCAGAATTTGATGGCAGTGATAGTGGTGCTCATCCAGATGAAGCTGTTTCATGGGGTAAAATTCGAATGGATGCAAAACCAGTTAAAGTAAGAACATTCTTTATCATATTGAAATGTATTACTTAAATAATGAATTAACTTAATATTCATTAATATTTTAGATTTATGCAGAAGCATCTCTGGTATTCCCACTACTCGTTGGAGAAACTTTTGCTCGACAATATCACTCAACAAAAGAAAAAATTGTTTCAGATGTTTAAGAAAAACTTAATAGACACATTTAAACGAAAAATAAAAGCATTCCTATCTTTCTTTTTATACATATACATGCGTACGTATACAAGTAATATTTGAAAATGTTTTTCTGACTTTTCTAATTTCTTTTTTTTTTTTTTTACTTTGATTTTGTTGAAAACCGAATTGATTAACGTAGTATAAGCCAAAAAGAGGAAAGTGAACTAGGGGAGAGAGCGTGATTTCGAAGTGTGTTCAGAGGAATTGTGTGAACAATGTGCAACTAAGAATGTGTAGATAATTTGGCTCATGTACAATTATTATTTCTATTTACTAAATACATTTATAGTTTTTCTTACTTTTACACTGTTACGCTTGATTATTTATGCGCATATCACAACAACTCTCATATGAAATGTCTTCTTACTAAAGGAACGATCAGAAAGAAGAAAGCATTTTACCGGCGACGCGATATAATTGGTCACTTGCGAGAAAATTAAATATTGAATTTAAAATAAATTACGTTTCACATTGATTTTTATTATTCGTTTATTAATTACTTTATTAAGTTTATTAAGTAAAGTTTATCAATTCCTTCAACACAAACATGATGGTAACCAATCAGCTCATTATTTGTTATAGAATTCATAATTGTATCATGTAAAATGATGCAATTAGTAACTATATATCAAATAATACTGATTGCCCAGGTCTTACCACATAGAGATTGCTGCGAATGGAGACATTCTGCTTTTACGCAAAAATTTACTAATTTTGTACAAATAAATTTTAATGAATTCTCCTTTTGATGTGTTCAATCCTTTGATTGTTGCACAAAAAAAAAACGTTAAGATAAATTGGAAGTGTACAATATGTTACACTATTAAAAAACAGTAATATTAGAAAAATATACATTATTAACAAATAAACATGTTTCCGTTAATGAACATTATGATAATTAAGAGGGATTGCGACGAGATGTTTAGTGCAACCATATGAGTGATTGGTATCAGATGAACCAGGGCCAGGAACGTGCTTTCACAGATCAGTGGAAAAAGATTGGGCATAATATAAGCGCAACACTACTTCGAAAAACGCGATCATTCATTACGTAATTCTACCTGGAGAACTAATTAAAACACTCGCGATGGAAGACTATTCTTATTCTTAAAATAAATTTCATAAAAATAACTATCTATATATGAGCAAAAAGCTACTTCAAATACTGTGATACTACAAATTACTCTAAAAAATAATCTAACAATTTATAATCAAAATTGTTAAAAACAATCACGGTGTCATAATTCGCAACACTAAAGCAAACACGATTATCGTTTTCTCGCAACTCTAATTCAAACCGTAATCAATTTCTTGCAACACCAATAAAGAGTTGCAAAACTTCTCTATAACTCTAATTCAGGCCGTAATTAATCTTTTGTAACATTAATAAGAAAAGTCGTGATTTGTCCTATATGGTAGTGGAACGACATGTACATGGGCCAACTACAATTACAAATACTAAAAATGAGCATAGTGACAAAGTAGTAGTAAAAATGACTTTCTATATTCTGGACTTTGGATGATCCAGACAATGGAAAGCCATTACTAGTTGCTCTCTTCCGCAATCTTCCGGGCCTCTTTAGCTCGTAACCTCTTTTTTCTTTGGGCGCAATGCCCGCTATATCTTAAATCTAGGCTCAAGTCTTCTAATAGTAAAATAAAAAATAATTTATTAAGGTGAAATAAAAATGTAAATCGTAGAAGCTGATTGAAGTACACACGGTCGATCAACGATCATAGCGATCACTGCCTACCCGCATGTGCGTGCTTAAGCAACACATAAACGTTCGTTTCGTAACCTACTCGCGATCACAACCGCGAAATTCGAAAATTTTTTTAATATAATTAGAAACCTATCCTGAACTAATAATAAATAAAATAGACAAGGAAGTGTCACTACTAGCGGGTATAATGAATACCTGCGGTCACTGTGCTCGTTAAAAGTTATACATAATGTAAGCAATCGTCCATGTCGATTCGGACCTTTCGTTCTACATGACTGAGTGACTAGAGGAACAAAAATGCATGCAACTCACGATTAGATGCGAAGAACGCTGTTATCGATATTATCGTGGCCTACAGAAAGTCATCGTGAAGCCACCATTCATAGAAATCACCGAACTTCATGGAAGAAGTGAAAGCTGAACGAAATCTGAAACAAAGCATAGAATATTATAGTTTGTTCTCAGAGTTAATTATTTGCAAAGTTTAAGATAATAAAACATTTATCTTTATTTTAATGACAATATCCAATTTAATTCGAATTCAATTCAATTATTCACGAAAACAGAACAAAATGTAAAAGTTATTTCAATTTCTTAATTAAGTGAAACAAAATCTACAGGATCTACAACAAATTGATATTAAACAATTCGTTTAATTTCTTTAAAATAAAAAATAATCTAGTATATTCGAAATAAAAAAAGATAATTTATAATCTTGTCTATTTTCATTTTAGTATTCTTAATAAACTGTGAAATTATTTTGTTATATTACGTATTTATTATGTTAAAAAAATTTCTCTCGCGATCAACCAATAATCTGTATAAAAAACTCAAAACTTCTAAATAAATGTTTAAAAGGAACAAATTATATACGAATGAACCATGATCAAGGTTAAATGTCGTTTCGAAAACATGACCTTCCAATAAATGTAACAATCAAAGAGACGATTGAAGAAAAAGAGATAATTTAGTTACAAATTATAATAATATCGGGAAAATTATTAAATAAAAACGTACGTTAATTAAGTAAAATTAACAATACCCAACAGTAGCAACAAAGTTAATGTAATTAATAATGGCCATCCGAAATGATACATCTTAATGCTATGATTTTCAAGAATCAAATAACTCCCCGCGTAACAGGGACGCATCTCGGACTAATTTTATGGGATGAGGTACGAGCTTACACGAATAGGATTCAGTTGATTTTCTGGAGAATCGAAATATTTTACGAAAATATTTCTCGACAATGAGTATTTCAAATATCGTATACATTTATATATGAATATTTAAATATATATGGTATGCCTATGCGCTAATTTAATTTAATCAACTAGAATTAATCAAATTCAATACAATTTGCAAAGATCACCAAAGTATTTGTACATTCAATTACCTATTCACTATATTAAGCCACTCATTATTTTATATTTAAGATGGCTGTTCATATTGTATACTAATTTTTATTAAATATATATTTGCAGTAAATATTTTTTAATTTCTATATACATTTTCAGATTGGTTCCAAATTTAACCAATATAATCGCGATAGTTATGTATCATTATGACGTTAATGCAAAATACTTTATATGATTGTACATAGTATACACATAAAAGTTTTCTATGATAACTGTCGAAATATTTTTGCGAAAATATATTCAGCCTTAACCAATTTCAGTGAATATATATAATAACTATTTTAAACAATGTTCAGATCATAGACGAATTCGATAATGTAAAAGCAAATCTAAGAATGCAATCTACTGGTTACCTAATAATTTCTGGATGAATTGTTCATGTTTCTTCTTGGTATGTTTCCCGCTTAAAACTGACACTTTTATGTTACATCCTAATATGATAGATCGACTATAAGAAATTATATCGATTATGATTGAATACTGCGATATTTAATTCCATATTTCACCGTTTCATTGGCGCTGTAACCTTTATTTAAGTTAAGATTATTGCGCGCATATTCCATATGAAGGTACATTGTTTAATTTATAACAGAAAATAATACTTTCTCTAATCCTCCTCGTCTATTAAATAACACAGCTGATTTAGCAAAGCGCTTGTAAGTCTTTTTTTTATAGTTTGGCCTAAATAAGTCAAATAAACGTACTTTAATTTTAAGTCTAAGTTTCATTAATTTAATGAATTTAACTTATTTAATTTGGTAGTACATAATGAAGTAATGCTTCTTTATACTTGAATGAGTTTAGTCCTCAAAATAATTTTCATTATTGAACAAAATTCTTGTAGGTATTGTCATTGACAAATACAGGATCTCGTCTGTGGTTTACAAAGCTCAAACAACTGTCATTGACTAAATACCTTACCTGTGCTACTGTCATTACTATACCGCATCGATAATATCGCATCATGAGAATAATAAGAGTGACCAAAATGTAATACACGAAAAAGTATTGAGTATCAAGTCTATTCCATATTTAGTCAATGGTCTATCCTTGCTACTTGACGACGATAAAACAGTTTCAATTTATATTAGTTTCAAATGATGCAAAAATGATGCACACAGTAGGTGCTGCCCCTATGCGGTAGAATATTTAAACAGAAATGTTAACCGTTGGTTCACCGCTTTTCAAATGTTCCAGTGAGCGCATATCGATTCCAGCACGAGGAAGTTAACCATCGGCTTTGTACGAGCTGTTTGTCAGTTACGTCTTGTTCGTTTAAAATAATCTGTTACAATTAATAGATAACATGGACTCTGCTATTGTTCATCTCGAACAAAGTGTAAGTGCTGTTTTTTTATTATTTTTTACTTTTTTATTCTGATTGTCATTTGAAATTTTTCATAAATACTGGACTTGATCAAATAAATGTCAAATGTTAAGTATTATTTTTTTACGCATAATAAGTTAGTATTTTATGAATTGGTTGATGTTATAGGTACAAGAAGCTGATGGAAAGCTGGACATGATCGCATGGAAAATTGATGCTTTCGAAAAAGAATTTGAAGATCCAGAAAGCGAGGTATGTTTTGTTTAAAACACTGTTCGAAATATACGTTTCTTTGTCAGTTGTTTGTTAGACTCGATTCATTTAAAAATCAGTAGCTAGTGCAAAAAATTACATTTTTCGTTCAAATATCAATTGTTTAACTGATAGACAATGATTTGGTTAGAAAAAATTATAATTCACCTTATTTGCTTGGTGGTTACTAAATTTGACATTTAAATTGCTTTTTTTATTTTTGTCTTTTTTTTATGCTTCTAACAGATCTCTGTGCTTCGTCTATTACGGTCTGTTCATCAAGTTACAAAAGATTATCAGAATCTTCGACAAGAAATATTGGAGGTTCAGCAGTTACAAAAGCAACTTTCAGATTCCCTTAAAGCACAATTGTCTCAGGTACATGGACATTTTAATTTATTGCGCAATAAAATAGTAGGACAAAATAAAAATCCACAATTAAAATAAGATTAGAACATTAGTTATTTTTTCAATTATTTCCTGAGTTATATTTAATTTAATTTATAAATTCCTTTAAATCACAAATTTTTTGTAGGTACTATAGTGATATTAGTAGAATGTATTATAAAAGTACTATAATGCATACTATGGTGCTTTAGAAAATTCAATATCCGGTGTTCTTATTAGTATCAACAAAATAATATTCAGAAGAAAAATAATAGACAAACAAAAATTTTGTCTTTATTCTAATTTACTAATTAATAAAATCATCAACTTCTATGACACCTTAAATTTCAAATGTTTTCCAATTAATTTATGATAACATGTATTTATTACAAGGCACTTCTAGTAAATATAATCATTTAATCTATATTATGGTACAGTAATAGGTATAAAAAATTATATGTTGGACAATGATATACAGTTTAATAACATCAAAATAATTTAATTGCAATTTTTACAAAGGCAGCTAGTACTACAACATCTTCCAATGAAAATTTGTGTCTTGCCATAAACATTTGAGAAGATTTGAGGAAGACTAAGTTGTAAAGTATATTGAAATGATCTTTTAAATGTTTTGATATATTTGTACGTAATAGCTAATGCATTTTAGGTATATGAATTATATACCTATGTGATTGATTCATCATTATTATAATAATTTATTTTTCGACCTTATTACTTACTTTACAAATAGTATGGGATCAACAGATATTGTCGACAAATAATTTATTTAACTTTCTATGTAAGTGAGTTATTGGGGGCCAATCTATATGCTTGTATATCCATGGAAAACAATGGAACAAATAAGATTTGAAAATATTTTCCTTTTTAGACAAATATGAAACGGATCAATGTTTAATTATATAATTACATTTATAACACATTTATATTAAATGTACATAATAAATTATAGTTTTAATTATATTTTGCAAAATTGATTAAAGAACAAGTTTAAGTTATGAAATAATTTAAGTTATTATGATATTTGAAAAGTTTTTAAATAATGAAAATCAAAATTTAAGAAATATTTTATAACTTATCATCTATGTAGAATTCATGATTATAGTGCCAAATTCTATTTATATCAATTAGGATGTAGAACTGTGAATATACATCTACAATACTTATATACTGAGTGACAGCATGATAATATCTATGTTTAAAAGCAACTATATTCAGTTACATTTTATTATTATATTCTTTCAAAAATCTATATGATACTCTTATTAAATCTTTTGTAAGTGATTAAGAATTTTACTTCCTTGTATTTGTTATATAATCAAATTGTATAAATTAATTAATATGTTATCATACAAAAGGAAAAAGAGCAAGTAAATTTCTGATAATATTTAATTATGCAAAATCATACTTTTTGCATTGTGAACAACATATAACTATCGTATATTTACTATAATCACCCTGTATGTAGTTGAAGTATTTCCTGCAATAATAGTTAAATTATTCTTACATTCAAAATATATACAACTGAAAAGTTTACTCTTTATAATCAGTAAGTAATTTCATTATTTTAAGGAATGACTTATGTATACATAAGTGACACTTGTTATGGTTTTATAAATTTCTGTTTTTAATAAATTTTTATTGTATATATATATGTATGTGTATAGAGTAGGAAAAGTGGCAAGCATATTTTATGACACAAGGAATAAAGAGAGAAATGTGCAAAGCAAGTTGCATATATTAAAGTATGAAAAATGAAATTGCCTTAAGACACAGATGTGCATTCAATGAACTACGTGAACTGTGTTGGACTTACATTTTACTATGATATATGTAAATCAAAAAGTCTGTTATTTAGTAATGTATAAGCACAACAAGCACACTTTTATACATCTTGATTGGTCAATTACGTGCATTTCAAGAAAATGTTTTAGTCCTCTTCATAATATGGAATTTGTGCAAGTTAATTATAAATTTAGTTTGCAATTATAAGTCTTAATGTAATTAATACATGTCACATTGTATTTTTATCTTACTGTTAATTGCTCTTCATTTTCTTCCTTTTTCATGTTTTAAAAAGCAAATAAGAACAAGAAAATCTGTGAGCGTTCACGTGGCATTTTCTTGAATGGAGTAACTGAGTTTCATGATCATAAAGTTGCTAGCTATTCACATAAAAAGCGGTTTTCTTCAAATTTAAAGCAAGTCGATTACCTATTAAATGTAATCACTCTTTATGAGAAACTCCTCTAAGTCAATACTAATGATTCAGAAAGAAAAAAGATATTTGTGATACTCAGTGACTCGCACGTTTATCAGAGTTCATTTATATTTCAGTTAATCAATCGTGTATCTAGTTTCAATTGCTCTACAGGCAACGTATTAACTGAAAATATAAATCAACTTCTAGATTGACCTCTAGCCTTTATCTAAGCAATTAGATCTGGTCTATATCGGAAGTATATCGATGCATACACGTACACGTACATGTTCGGTAGTGATATCAGTCACAGTCACGTGTTATATTTTTATTGTCGTAGCACGCGGTAATAAAAATGAAATTATAAACTCTTTTCACAAGTCACAATGGTGCATTACATCGATCGTGAATTTTTAATATTACCTTCGTTTCGATACTACGATGAACATCGTTTAATGCACATCGTTCAAAATTTCAATGATTGAGATTTCAATTTCGCCGCGAAGGCAAGAAACTGACTTTCGAATGAATAATTTCATTTTTTGAAAAATAAGCGAGTTTCTTTATATTTGCACGCTACAAAGATGCAATACGAAAGATAAATACATCTTTTGATATTTTAATGCTGCAGAGATATAGAACCGAACAAAATTGAGTTTAAATATTGCTTGTGAGAAATACGTTTTCACAAAATTAATTACACCACAATCGTGAAATGTTAATTCTTGATAACGCGTGACTTTGATTGTTTGATCGATAGTTTAATACTCGTTAAAATCGTTTTTTAGAATAGTTGTAGAAAGTAAGTGAAGAGAAAAATGGTCTGGAACACATTCGAAACGTGCCAAAAATACTTTGGTCAATTAGTATTAAATAAATATAATATATATGTATATATCTATCTATCGTTTCATTTCAGTGTAATTGAACGCAGATTTCAGAGTATCTGCTTTTCTGTATGTATAGTCTACATATCACATTTTCACGATTTTCGACGATCTATTTCACCTTTTTACTCGTGATATTTCTAAAAGGAAAGGAAGGAAGGTTCATTAGTTCTTTATTTCAAATCGACACGACTAATCGTAACTGTGCAAGAGAAAAAAAATAGTAGGGAGGAAAATAAAAAAGAATATTGTAATTATGTAAAGGGGACTTGGTTAAAAACGTAGCAAGTTTTTATCACTTGTTCGCTTTTTCAAATTATTAAATAAAGTTTCGTTTCTCTTTTGTGAAATGTTAAAAGAATTATTTATATTTAAGTATTTCATATATTCCCGGCAAAAAAATAGTCGAATGGTATTTTGGAATAATAAATTGGAATTTGTAGTTTGTACAGCCGTGAACAACTAAATATATAGAATGCGATAGAATGAGCTGCGTTTTTAATTAAAAGCCTTGCATATGTGTTCTACAAATGTTACAAATGAAACTTTAATGCATGTTGCACGCTTAGACACAATATGAATATGGTTAATCGATGATTATTAAATACAACTTCTTTATTGTTTATTCATGGAATACGCGTTCATGTGGTTCGTAAAATTGTACAATTTCGATTCCAGTCTGTATTCGTTAATAATCAATTAAGTCACATTTATCTGATTAATATGGACAACTATATTAATTATAATAATTAGCTATAATAATTATATCTCAGTAGTTACATTAATGGAAATGGTAAGCAATAAAATATTAATGCAATATTTTTTGTAATTTTTATCAATTATTGTTATTTGTTGAAGTTTCTCATCAAATTTCAGAGTAAGAGTATTTAATTTCTAATAAATAAGAGGAATATGTTAAAAGCTCCACAGAAGTATTTGTTTAAATTTTTCAGACTGGAATTACGTAGCACATAGTCCGAACCGAGCGCTGAAATTTATCAATCGTTTACCATTGTATTATACACGATTGCTCAAACATTTCGATGTATGTTATACAAAATTAATTAACACGACAAAAATTGTATCTTTTTAGATATTTATCACGCTATTATCTAATAAATTGTTAACTCCATAGCAAATCATTAATGAGAACTTTTTCCTATGATCCTGTTTAAAACCTTTGTTTCTTTATGATGTGAGATGGTAGAAAGATATGATTAATATTTAATAACTTTATTTAAATAGTACAATGTAGTTAGTTAAAGTAGAAAGTAAAGTTGAGCCCTAGAAATATTAATTTTTTGGTTGGAATCCCATTTTAACATAATTATTATGAAATGAACAAATTCTCAGAAAAAATACGTGTCTATGAGGTGTTCGGTCTTGAATGGCTAAACCATGAATCATGCATTTAAAACGGTTATCTGTATGCTACTTTGCAAATTCCATTATCGGCGTTTACCTTTTAACTAATAATTTGACGAAATTTCCTTTTCGTTTTCAATTCGATTTTTATCGGTTTAAAACTAAATCTGGTTTCATCTCAAAGTTAACCAAAATTACCATCTCTTTAGTCTCCAGTAATGTTTTTATTTATTTTTTGAATCCTTAATAACATTATTTAGTAATGACATAAAAACAGTGTAATATAGGTACTACAAGGTAATTTTATAAATAGTATTTTTTCTTACAGGATTAAATATTGTACACCATCTACGATTTATATATTTCAAAAATTAATAAAGAAGAAATACATTATCAACCTTTTAATATATCTTTAAAGTAAATTTTTCTTAATAACAATTTCGTCAGAATTTCAAAAACTATAATATAATATAATACAAAATGCAATATTTTTCTTCTTTTTGTCAAAACAGGAAAACCAAGGCTGCTCGGTATAGTCTAAAAAATGTTTCAAATGTTTGGTACGAGGTCAGCTGAACCGTGAAACAGCCTAATCAATTACTCATTTCCTCTTACCATCAGCCAGAGTACAGTGGCCTTAGAAGCCCTTTGATTAGCGACCAACCGTCGCATAGAACGACCAGGCCATTTCCTTGATGAAAAATTCTTGCCGGTACAACCGCCCGTTATTTATTTATCAGAAGGTCCGATATCGCGAATTGATATCATTTGAACGAACCGAAACGCGCGATTTTTCTCGTGATACCTGGGTGCATACGATTTTCTAGGTCACAAGAGTACACCAAAGGGATTCGCGACAAGAAATAAGGTGACTATGTGTTGAAGATTCCTCGACGAATTAAAACTCGGGTTTTTAATTAGAGTAAAATGATTTTTCTGTGTCTTGTAGTCTCTGTTCATCGTATTACGAAGCTTACAGTGATTTACAACTCTGATGAAGGGTAGTACGTACATATAATATATAATTACATATTATAGAGATACAGACATTTAAAGGGTGATTTTATAATGTTATAATTCGAGGCGTTCGTTGAGACAGTTTGAACTGGTATTTATTTTCTCTTTAATGTAAAATTCCATATCAGGTGACAGGAGATTTAGAAAGACTATAATATCAGTCTCTAGATTTCAGGCTTCAGGAAATCTTTTTAGTAAATCTGTATAGGATTAATCTTTGGAATTGAGTTTTCTGTGGTATTGAAATTTTAGAGAAGAGATTTGTGGGAAAAGCATTAAAGTGAAAATAAGGGCTTCTGTAATTTAGATTAAACTTTAGAGAAGAGCTACGTGAGAAATATTAAAATGAAAATAATTGCTTCTGAAATTAATAAATTATAAAAATGATCGTATTTAAGACTGTAATCAAGAAATTGAATAAAAATATTTGCTGCAAGTATTTATTTAAAAATTAAGACGTGCCGTTTCAACGATTCTCTTTTAAAATTAAATATTTTATAATAATCGACATTAAATTATTTTCAAAGGACTTAATATTTTAATATATATATATTATATATATATATACATACGTATATATGTATATATTTATGTACATATGCGTTGCTTGCCACAGCCGTTTCTTCAGTGCTTTTATTGCGAAGAGTTTTGCACGAAATGGCTTTGAAGAGGTTTCCTCAGGGCGAAAGGGAGGCTAGAACATGCAGAGAAAGAAGTCTGTAATGCAGTCGTTTACAGTACCTGGTTAGAACGGAAAATCTCCTCCTTTTTTTATTTTAGGCTCTCTGCGATTTTATAAACTGCTGTTTAAAAAAAAGAAAATATGTTTGCTGCATCCGCAGTTGATTGCTTTTCGTTCGTATAAATTCGTCATTGCTGTAAAATTCGAGAAATCATGTTACTATTTCGCTTGTCTGTTTGTTTGTACGTACATAAATATACACGTTTGCATAAAAAAAATATGTACAGGTTCTTACTGAGGTAAAAATTCTCGTTGATATATATTTTGTATAATACTTTTTTTAAATAAATAATATATTTCACCAAGAGTTTATTAAAAATTTGTAGCGGGTCTAAATTGTATGGAGACTCTGCAATCGCTGAAAAGCTGTTGGGAATGCAAAATTGAGTTACGGATAAAAATGCGTCCAAAAATAAGTTACACGGTTTGAACAAAATGGAGAATAAAGCTCAGATCCAGTACAATAGAATGTGAAAAAAAACGGATCAGTCAAAAACAAAACTTGATAAAAATGCGAATGAAAATTGAATATCATGTTGTGCTACTTGAAAATAGTATAAATATTTTATAAAGCAAATGTTTAAAATAAATTTTGTCGATTGCGCCCACCGTATTCTAACAGAACAACAGCATTTATTAAAAAATGTGCTGGAAACATATGTACTAAATAAAGATATCTCCTAAATTCCTTTTAAATTTCCTTAAATAAACCTAAATAACAAGAAACAATTGATTACAAGGAAAGTTAATCAACTTGGTGGGCATAAGAGGTTTAAAAAATTCCAATTGCATATTTTTAAATTTTAAATAATTCTAGAATTTTGTGGCTTGCACGACCGATTCAATTAGTATTGCAATTAATGAAAGGAACATAGAAGATTAATTAAGACAATATAAACGATTATAAAATAATGGAAATAAGTAAAAGTACCTTAAGGATATTTATATAGACATGAATATTTTTTATCCCTCAGCTTGTTGCATAATAGATATATAATGTTAAATTCAATGTATTATCAATAAATGACTGCCCTTTGCGGAAGCCACCTTGATTTTTAGATAAATTGTTTCAAACCTTAATCTACTACTGCAATTTATTTGGAATAATCAATTCAAATAATTTACACGAGCAAGATGTTAAAGCAATTGGATGAAAATTATTACCATCAGTTTTACTAATAAATTATATACAAGTCTGTTTCTGCTTCTCGTCTTTAGAAAAATCTCCTGTATTGTACATTTCATATAATATAACAAGTAATTTTCATAATCCGAAGATTTATACCATTTAGATTGGGAAATGAATCGGAGTTGTGAAGGTAATTCTAAGGCTGAATTAAATTCCGCAAAATTGAAATCCGCTCCGAGAACACAAACAAAGATGTCTATATCGTATATTTTATGATTTTATGAGCTTCTCCTTCATCTTTTAGAAGACTCCTTGGGTTCTAATAGAGAATTCTTATTCCTGTTTTGAGATTGAAGTCCGTGTTCTTAAGCTTGGGTAGAAAATAGATAATTATGTTCCTTGATCATTCGTTGCTTTTTGTCCTTGATCTTCGATGTTGATTCCCAAGTCAGGCTTTTCAGGCGTTTAATAATCCGATTTGCATATTCGACTTTCTAGAGTATGTTAGTACTTTCTATATCGGTATACCGATATCGACCTCATTCCTGTCGCGATTCGACTACTGTGACGAATTTACACTGCTTCGCCTAAATCTGTTTCGACTTATGAATCGATTTTGCCCGTTTCCTCGGTAATGCGTATTCGTCTCTGGAACGTTAATTTGCAATAAAGGGATAAAACAAGAACATTTTGGAACGATCAGTAATGCAATTCTCAGACCCAGTACATACACAATCAATCAAAAGTGAAAAGATTTCCGATAGAAACCTTCGCGAAAAACAGATGCTTGTTTATACAGTATATACTAGCACATTCTGAGGTTTTAGTTGTGAACTTTCCTGCTCTACTGTTCACTTTGCCGATAAGTGTTTCTAACATCACGTTCAATCATAGAATAGCAACTATGAACATGATTTAAACTATATCGTGTTTGCTTTTATTTGAATCAGAGAAATTGTTTTAATCACAAATACGTTAATGAAAGTTTAATTTAAAAGAAGTCGAAATAAATAATGTTTCACAGACGACTTAATTCAGATTACACTACTCAGCCATCGAACATCGCGTCAAACTTTCTGTCAAAGGGAACACTACAGCCTCTTGCGAGGAATTCCCTCCAATGGTGGAGATGATGAGTAATGACGATCGAGTATTTAACGAGGACTTCGTCCGTTCTCTCATTCAAGACTTTATTCATTCGCGCGTCTTTCGAGTGGTTGATCGTGTGAAATATAGTTCAAACGAGGAAGATGAGTCGAAGACGAGTCGATACAGTTTATCTTTCGCTTTTAAAAGATATACAAATCTCTTTTCGTAATACATATTTTCTTCAATTTGAACGAGTGATCTTGGTCGAGACGAGAGGTGGCCAGGTTACTTGGTTGTCGTTTAAAACTAACTTTGGTCATGTGGTTAATGATCGTATCGCCATTAGAAGCTGAATTGCTTAAGCACGCATAGGACGGTCTTGGGGTTTCGGATAATCCATAAGTGATTTTCTCCCTGCGGAGCAAGTTAAGCTAACCGTAATGAAGACGTGTTAATCTTCTAATTTAATGTATCTAATGTCTAAATCCTTTTAATTTTCTATTGTTCGAGGTTTAAACTGTGCAGCCTGTGCGGTAATTCTCTGTGAGAATTTACGTATATACAGTGAAAAATTTGATTGTTCTTTTGTACGTAAAAAAGATCGTTTAAGTGTTTATGCCTCGTAAAAAAAACACGTTTAGGTATGAGTTTCCCAATACGTTTATGCTGGAAAGAACACGTTCGTTTTTCATCTTTCTGTGTCTCTAAGTTTTCAACTTTTACATTTCCATTCGGCTTCTGTTCGAAGATAAATTATGCACATACATGAATTTTAAAGGAAACTTTATGTTACTGTTTTATAAGTAAATTTTCGTTCTAATACTTTCTAGGGAACAAATCGCCTGCTCTTTTGATTTGTTACTCTCCAACCATAAAAAAGTATATATAACTTTTTAAAATAATTGTCGTGCTTTTTATGCCGAATAGGACAAAGAACAATGATAATCTCACTTGAATTTAAGTTTACTCGGAACTACAGAGTTTAATATCTTCATAAAATTCATAAAATACTATTGACGAAACATTTATTGTTTGCTCCTTTGTTTTAAGACCCGAAGTTCTTATTTCCTTTTTTGTATTATTTTCTTTTTTCTATCTATGATGTATTTCGCGTATAAACTATCTAGGTAAACAACACCTGAATACAATTTTATATGCATTTTAAATTGAAACGAAGGAGAGACGTTTCCTCTCTTCCTTATTAGATTTTCAATTTTCTTATGTAAGTGTCTCTCCCTGTCTGTCTCTTTTTCTCTTCAAAAGAGTGCAGGTAAATAAGATGACAACAGTTACCTCACTATGAAAATTCTTGAACAACGACGCGCTTGATGTGATTATAATGCGGCAATCGTTGTTCCTTGAGTATACAAATACATACAGATATGTGACTGGAAATATTATTCGATTTCTAATATCAGTGACCATGATGTTGCTAATTCGAGCAGACTCAAGTGTGCATGAATATTTATTAAAAAAGAGAACGGTGTATTTTCCTGTTTTATATCTGACAATGAGTTATATCGTTGATAGGATATAAATATGTATTTTAAAAAATATATTGCTCGCAAAGATTAATATTCGGTTGGTAAATGTTTGCCGCGTGAATGAAATTTCTTACAGAAGAAAATAGTCTAATTGTAATTACGTTATCCTATCATCTGGTTTTCTGTTATATTCTTATTTTTATTATATCTTATTTTTCTGTTATATTTTATAAAATTGTCATAATTCGACCCATCATCTTTAATTTAAATTGAAAAAATGGTTTCCCAAAGCATTATAAATAAATACGTGAAGCATAAAATGATCATTTCTCGCGATTGAACACGTTCATCGTGTATTCGTTCGCTCAGCTAAATTCTTGACACAAAAAGGCGAGAGGGAAAGCAATTTCCTTTCGACTGTGTCACGCGATGCAAAAGAGGGAAGATTCTTCTTCCGAAATTATACTCTTTGTAGTCGTCTTTTCTCGAGCAATCTTTTGTCGTCGAAAGCTGGAACATTTCCAGCAATATACGTTCATCCTGAAGATCCTATTGGAAACATTAATATTTAATCAACGGTATCAACTCCTGTGAAAGGAGCTGAGCTATTTCTAGCAATAAACGTTCGTTGTGAAGGTTCTTTCAGCGGTATTAATATTTAAGACACAGTATATCGAAAGAAACTCTTTTGTTCTATAAATATTTATCTCATAAAAGATTATTGTCTTTTTATACGTATATAGGATAAAACTCTTTGATTGAATTTCCATTATATTATTACCTGAATGTTTTAATTTTAATCAAGTTATATACAAATGAAATGGATGAAGATGAATTGAAGATTTTTTGATTTTTCGCCACCTTATCCTACCATAAAATGGTTAATTAATGGCACCATATATAATAATTTTAATAATAGTAATTAAAAAGAAATGAATTTTAAAAACTGTAATAAGCAGAATAAAAATAAAGTTTTATTGTTATCTATGGAATTATGAGTACTTATTTGTCAATTATCATCTAAGCTCTGATCTATGAAATAAAGACAGGAAAAATATGGGGTAAGTGTCATCTTTTAATACTACTTTGTATTATTATCGGGATATTGGGTCAAATCAATATAGGTAATCCCAGTTTTCCGGCACAACGCGTTTGCAGAGTTAATGGTCTCTCCGAATTCTATCTACAGCGGCTTAAGAGTTTCGCACTTTCTCGTTCTTTAAAAATTCTCTAATTGGTTCTTAAGCATTTGCGTGTAAAAGCAAGCAATCAGCATATTATGTACATACTTTAATAATTTTACTATTTAATTCAATTCATTCGAGATTCATCTCGCGTGGAAATTAAATTTAAGCTAGTAAATTAAATAAATTTCTAAAACTTTTCTTGAAGACGTAGTCTTTCGAATATTATGTTTGTTACATTTATGAAACTCAACTTTCACGTTTAATTATATCTACTTATTGAATTTCGTGTATTATTCGATCGTATTATCGAATATCATGGTTGAATACTTTTAGCGTCTTAACTCTTCCATGATAAAATTTCATCTTTTTAAAAACTAAGATTATAATAAAATTATGCGTATTTTAAAAGAATCAGCGGTGGATTTGTCTCGAGTTTCGACAGTTTGGCTTTAAGTTGACCCGGGAACGGCAGGGACGAAACGGAAGAGCGATGCACGAAGCCGCAGAAAGCGAGGTTCCCGGTGAGAAATCGATCGGACGGTCTTTGCCTTGAGGGTGTTGGCCGAGTGCGGCGTTTATGGCTACGTGGATGCACCGTCAGCGTCACCGTCACGGCGAACCTTCTGAACCGGTCATCCGGTTGAATCATTCCGTCTGGTTAAAAGGAAAAGCGTGCAGCCACATTGCCACGCCGATGCTCGACGAAAGTAAAAATGGTCTCGACACGACGATGGGCTTTTATTTGCTAGAAGCGATGTCTCAAGAATTTTTATCGGAGCTTCAAAAGTTGATAGCTGTTTTTTAACGTTGACTGTCACGTTGAGTTTTGCTCAGTTTTTTGGAACGATTAAAATAATATAAATTTTTTGGACTAACAAACTTTTAATAACGCGAACAAATTGGATGAAGCGCGAGTTGGAAAAAATGCGCAAATACCATATAATATTTTGTAAAAATTGGATGTTGCTACATAGTACATTTCGATCCATTGCGGCTAATAATAAAATTATTATTATTAGCGCGACGATTAAATTAAATGAGATGTTAAAGTAAAGTTATAAATAATGACAAACAAAAGAAAATTTTAAAATTCATATTCGTGTATAATAACTACGCTATGTTAATAGTAACTTTGTACTAAATTCTTTTTACCATATTGATAACAGTTACTTATTATACAGCCCTGGAGATATGTATTACATCTGTTCATAGTTGAATTGTTTTTGTCAAATGTAATTCCGTTTTCTAAAATTCTGATGTTCTTTACTGTAGTAATTTGTGCAAAAAATATGCCCGTAAATTGACCAAAGTTAATAATTATTTTATCAGATTTCGCGGCTGTTTCCATTATTCTTGATTTTTGTTACAATTGAAAAACATTATTATTGAATTTTTGTCGAATATTAGAATCTTTTTGACGCGTTACTTTTATCAGCACTCTGACATAAATTGTTCATTAATTTTCTATCTAAAACGATTAATTGATGGCTGAGATAAATAATCGTAGCTTAATGTAACATCCTCAATACCATTTTCTGCGCAAACAATTCAGGAATTGGAGGCAGACCAAGGATCGAAATTGAATGGAGTAGGGTAAATATTCGAGTATGTCTCTACGTATGAATTATGCACATGAAAAGCATATTGAGCTGTCCAACGTAACATAACGAAAGAAGAAATGGGACTGTTCAATTTACGTACTGTTTAATGCGGAATAAGTATTAATCTGGTAATAAAGGCGGGGCAGTACAGAGATCTTTGACCATTTAAAGCAATTCGTAGAAGCCTCAGCGACATACATAGTTACTTTCTCGTTTTAAAGAAAAATTTAGATGAATATATTGTATATAATAACATGCAGAAATTCTGTATTTTTTACGAATAGTTAAAATGTATATTTCGAATATTATTTTACTTAAATAAATATGATTTACTCAAGAATGAAATAAAATTTATTTAAACGTTTGTTGGATTCTATATCGCATAAAATTAAACATATCAAATTTAAAAATATATTACTTGTTTGCAAGATCCGGTTTCCGTTTTAAGATTGAGCTGAATTATTCTTCTAGGTGTAATAAAACTTATAGAAACTCCAGTGTAAAAGATGATACAACTTGCACGATTAATCCACGCTAATGGAAGGACGAACGTTTCAGAAACTTCGATCAGTTTCAAACCAAGAACGATAAGTTATTGGTTCTGTACGGGATATCGACAATAAGTGCCCTCAACAATGGAACTGCTTTTAACAGGGTTAACAACTTACCGCGAATTGGACGCAGTGTAATTCGACAGCGAAGTAACTCAATTACACAAAATTTCCACGAAATATCGTATTAATTAACTATTAAAATTCCAATCTTTTTGTAGTCTTGAAACTTTAATCGTCTTCGAACGAAAGAGAAAGACAGGGACAAATCAATTATTCGCTATTTGCAACTACTAACTACAGCTTTTAATTGTTTTAGTACACGACGTAATATTTCTACGTAGGTTTGTTTCTAGTTCGTCGAAACTTTATCTGATTTATACGAATAATTCCGAAGTCAATGTACATCTGATTTTTATTAAAAGAACCAAAAAAAAAAGAGAATAGTAATTTGTTGCTCATTATCGAGAATCTAGAAGAAAATTTAATTTATCGCGGGGTTCTGCTATCGAACGAAGTCGGTGTATATTATATGCTTGATTCAGTAATAGAAAACTAATCGAGTGCATCCATTTAAGCCGGATGCACAGAGCAATGTGTCATGGTGGAGTGCAACGACCGAGCACTGTATCATCGACAAATCGAGTGGATCCACGTCGATTAGAAATTCGCGAGAAATCTCGCAGACAGGACCAACCTCTGAAACGTTTGCAATTTCCTTTCTGCAGCGTTCGCGTTGCCTGTTCAAGAGTAAGGTACTTTCCGCTCAATTTCCATCGCGTGTCGCGCGAAAGTGCACTACCATCGAATACAATATCAATAGATCGCTGGCTGCATTTAGACTTGTTCGTGCATACAAGTGATCTCGTGATTTCGTCCATGAATCTATAATATATTATATAATATTATATATATGTATATATATATATTATACGATATATTATATAAATTGCAGTGAGACATTTTTCTTCGTAAGTGGAATCTTTATGGTTAAACAATTTTATTTTATACGAGTTACAACAGTTCGATTGCAGCCTTGAGAATAAAGAACATTATATCAAGAAAAATACGAGTTCCTTTAATATTGTGATATTTTATAACGAAGTACGGAGGATATACATGTATGTATACTTTATCGCGAGGATCTGTTAGCCTTGCTTCGATGTAATAGTTCGCCTCCATCGTTACTTTCAGTATGAGATCATTCACTTTTTACCCGAGAACGAGGCAATAGTACTTACATTGCTACGTAGTATGGTCGAGATAGCAGTAACAAAATTAACATATTTTATAGCAATTCAGAGCTTCATGCATTAGCGTATGTATCTGAATTAATACATATTTTATATGCTTAAGTTTTTCATATTTAAAAAGTTGTATTTTAATGCAGCCAGTATAATCCATTGACATTGTAAGAATTCTGATTAGAATACGCTATGATTAATAATGAATATTAAATTTCATCGTCGTCGTCATGAATAAATAAGTAAATACCAAGTAGAAACTGTTAACGAGAGAATAAGAAATTTGTTTTTTCAATTACATTTACGTCAACATCGGTATAAGTAAGTTAATGTAAAATACGCAAGTTTCATCGCATCACGTTCAATAACATTGAGATATTTCATTTTGCTCGTGTTCATGTGCATATGCACGTAATGGAGAGAACTGTACAGTATGCGCCATTCGTAAGCACTAGAGCCGGATATTCGACGTAGAAATTCATGTTCACGGGTCACAGGAGGAAGTTCAGCGATTCGAAATTAATGAAATATCTGCGAGAATTATAGAGTTTGCCGAGGGTTGCGATTCTCTTTCTACAAATGTTTGCGCTGTATCTTCTTTCCAGAAACTTCGTTCTGCTGGCACGCAGAACTGAAGGGATGTGTGTCTTTCTAATCCAATGTTAGAGTTTCGTTTTCGTATAATGCGAAGAATAAACGTTCGAAACGGAAGCTTCCGCACAAAGAGCATAGGTTTAAATTAAAATATCGAATTCTAGATTTAATGGAAACTTTTGTTATACGTTTGCGTCGTTCGATTGTTTCACTTTAACGCGACTATTCTTAACTTTGAGTGTTATAGACAGATCATCGATGCCATATCAATTTTTATTTCTTATTTTCGTCGTTTAATTTCCTTCCATTTTAATACCGTATAAAATGATCTCAATATGATTATAGTACGATAATAACGTGGTAACTGTTGCTTCATATTTTGATTACTTAATTCGATTTTAGTACATACTGATAAACTGGTGCATAATAAACTGAAAACAATAACATTCTGTACGTATCAAAGCTATTAAAACAAGAAAAATTCATCCGTAAATAAAATTGTTTGCATAGAAATTGAAAGATTAAATTAAAATCGATAGGGAAATCATTTTGGGCGATGTAGATAGATTTACAGCACGAGTAAAATGATTCTGGCGTGCTATTTAATTAATTTATTTTATTGCGAATTTATTATATCAGCGAAGTAGGAGATTTCTACAAGTACAATAGTTTTGTTGTATTTGCGATGGTTAGAATTTTTCAATCTCTGTTTTCAATAATAGTTTAATAATTTACCTACGTAAATCCAACAATGCCTTAGAACGAAACTAGATTATAAATTTAATATAACGTAATTTGTTGATCTCTGGAGATCTGTTTTTTAAATAAAATTTATAATTGTTAAGAAAGCGTTGTTGTTTTTTATTTCAACGTAAAGTTGAAACAGGTGTCCCTCGAATTCTCCTGTGGATTTCTTTTGGTAAATCTTTAGGTTTGTTTTTGCACATCTGTTGTCCAATTTTATCGATAACTTGAAAAATGTTGTGAATCGACTGCGGATTGTTTACGCTGATTTTATCTTCTACGAATTTTCGTAAAAAAAATCGAGAACCGTCAAATTATATACACGATCTTGCTGATCAAGAACGATATTAAAACTTCGTCCAAATAAGGCCACTGATTTTCTTTTCTTCTTTGGAGATTATCCTGTTTCAAACAGAATTCTAATATTTTACGTCAAAATGAATAAACCGATAATATTTAACAAATTATAAGGTTTCGTAAATTCTCAAAATGGGACAAGTATCTATATACTGACGAAGGCAAAAATTAAAATTAACTGTTTCAAATATCACTCGATATAAATATATTATGTTTTTAGTTGCATTATTTTCGTGCAAACTAGCGAAGAAAAGAAACAAAGGAAAGATCGTGGAATTTAGACAGGTGTACGATAAAAAGAGAGGAGTGGGGCAAATATTTGAATGGGAAGTAACGATTTCGACAGAAACCACGAAGTAAGGTGGCATCAAATAAATTTACGTCGCGCGGAAAACCAAGAACGACAAGAGCATATCAAATGCTCAAAGAGCGTGTCTTTGGGAAACCGAGCAGACTAGAATCGACCATAAGCGTTTGAAACGGCCGACATTCTTCTCCTTCTCCAACATCTTCGTGCTCCGTGTCGCAGAAAAAGTGACGCTTTTACGAGTGGCAAAGAAACACTTCAGCCTAGAAATACGTTCGTTTAGAATATGCAACAGGTACGTTTATCTCTATTCTGCAATTGTATATTTCTTCGTCAAATATTCTCGAAAGTAGAACTGTACACGATTAATGTAAATTTATATCTATCAGAGTAGTTAAAATTGAGATTTTGAAAAAAATACTTGATTCGAGAGAAACAAAATTTGATCAATTACGAGAAACGTATAGTAATTATAACGGAGAATGTATCGGTCTTGAGTAATTTTTTTAGAAACTATAAATCATTCATTTTGATTTGATGGCTTTTGTGTTACATCGATGACCAATAAATTAGCAAATAAATCAAATTTTTATGTTTAATATAACCATGTCAAATGCCAGTTGAAATTTTAACGAATAACAACATTCTCATTAACTTTCAATGTTGCTATATGCATGAGTTTTTCTTTAGAACGTTTTACCTTACGCTTAAAACGATTTCGATTATGCTCTGTTTCGTTAGAATTTCGATTTCTGAAACCTATTTACAGTCGCTTCGATCATTCCACCAATTGGCTTGACAATTTCGTCACTAAAGATTCTAGTAATATTCTCACTAAAAATATCTGTTGATTTTTAATTGTCGCCTTTATCAATATTCCCTTCGAGTTCGAGTCTTTTGCAAACAATAAAAGTATCCTTTGTGCACCGCTGTCTTGAAATGCTATCTCTTGTACAATTTTTTGCGCGTTTTATAAAATTTACTGTTATTATTTTCATCTCCTATAACAAAAAATTAATTTCCTTTGTGAAATGCTTGCGGTTTTCTGTTTCAGTAATTCTGTTACAGAATATTCAGAAGAAGCTCTGGCATCTATCTGATATTAAATCGAAAAGTTGCTTCAGAACTTGACTTCTACGAATATTGTTTCTTGAATATTTGATTAATATTAACCGCGGAATATGATCGTTCGTAGAAATATTACTTTTTATCGTCGAATAAACGGCCGAATTAATACAGGTAGCTGAATAATCTCTACTCTGTCTCACGGTTTGGATCTGCCCGCTCCAGAAACGTTCGTTCAAGGCATTGACTCCTCCTCCAAGAAAAAGAAGCAATTGGAAGCGCACATTTACGAGGAAAATCTCAACGTATAAAATTTCTATTTCGCGATAAGAGGCAATCAAATTTTTCTAATATGTTTTGCATTTGTCATCGTCCGTAATTGTGAACTTAAGGATTCCAAACATTATAATTTAGTTTCTCCTTCTGCATAAAAGATCGGTCAAAACCATTCGATACTTCGTATTTTACGTCCGTCATTTTCTACGATCGTAACCTTCTTTTCTCGAATATTACTTGTTTAGACCGTCAATTCTCGTCCCACATATCGGAGGAAATGAATTGAAATAAGCATAGCTTCTATATACATTTAGATAATTCTGCAGTGAAAGCTACGTGTTAAAATTGTTCTTTTTCAAGATATTTTATAGAAAGCCTACAGTAAGCGAAGTTCTTAGTTTCGTGTAAGAAATATCTGCAGAAACTGTTGGATCTTATTTTAAGTTCGAAAGAAGGTATTGGAAATGTGTCGAGAAGGCAGCTTTTCGCGGAACAAATGTTGGGCAAAGTTCCAACATTTCTTTTTTCCAAAGGGGCCGTTTAAATCCCTTTGATATGTCTCAGTTCACCTATATTCGATATCAATTTATCTTCTGTCCTCTCAAAGAGTTCCTATCGTTAGGACGTGATATTTCTTGCAATCGTGTTAAAAGCTATTGGAAGATATCTATTTCGGAGATTGATTCGCCATCGAAATTCACCTGATTTAAATATTAGATACCAACTACTGCAATTGTTTCTTTCTTTTCTATTTTTTTGTTTCCATAGAAGAAATTAACTTGCCTTGCTATTGTTATTCGATACAAATCGCTCGGGATTTAAATTCTTTGAATGTGAAATTTTTCACACTTTGAGTTTGAACTGTGAAAGTATTGCTCAAGAATAATTCATTTTTCAATTGTAGAATTTATTGGAAAATTTGTATCGATGCAATTTACCGAAAGCCATCAAGAACTCCCATCGGCTAGCGTTTGTACTTTGGTTTTAAAAATAAAGTCAATCAACTTTTTTTAACGTTTCATTGGAATTTATCCGCGTCCATATACTCTGCTTATTGCGACTCGCTGTCGCACGATATCGTCAAGATCATTTTCTTTTTAATCATAGAATTATCGAAAGTGCACGCAGATGCTGATTTATCATCGAAAGTGCACAATGCACATATTCCACGCTTGAAACTTGTTCATGCGTTTCTTTACCAAATTTATTGCTTCGTGCTACAGGAACTTTCACTCGATATATTGAACACTTTTCTTCTTTACCTTCCTTTGCTTTGATAATCTCACCTGTATCCGGAATTTCACTATTTGTATTATACTCATTTTCTATTCGAAACGAGAAACGTCGAACAGGACATTAGATGTATATCGATTTATGGGAAGTTTGAAAATACAAAAATGCATATAGTATTTAAAAATGTATAAAATACTTGAAATGTCTTTTACAATATTCAATATATAAAACATTTCTACATCTAAATCCTATTTTGCAAATTATATTTAGTGCAAGAATACTAATTTCCATAAATATCCGCTATAAATTATATATCTCGTACTACGCTCTAACGCTTCAAACTCCTCGCAATTCAAGCTTTTCAAAGTATACCGTACGCTTTACAATATTTAATACACAGGACATTTTTCTATTTAAATTCCGTTTTGTAAATTCTATTTACTATAAAAATACGAATTTTCGTAAATATCCGCAGTTCAACTGTAATCTGCGTATATCTGGCCCTACGTTTTCCCTTCCAATGCTCCAAATTCCTCGCAATACAAATCTTTCAAAGTGTACGCTACCATTTACAACGCGTAACGTATGAAAGATTTTCCAAGCCAACTTCTATCTTGTAAATTGTATTTACAAAACTACAAACTTCCATAAAATATCCATCTAAGCGTAATCCGTATATCTCGTTTTACGCTCTTCCGCTCCAAATCGCTCGCAATTTAAATTTTTCTCGTCCAAGAGACTCCGTTTCGAAAGAGCTTTTCCTGCATTTTCCTTCCTCAGGCGGAAGCGATTGGAAACGCGGTGCCAGAGGCGAACGTTTCGCGTGTCTGGCCGCATCATCGAGGCGATTCGTGGCGTGAATACGGGCGAGTGACTCGTTCTAATGACCTACTCCCACGTGGCTGAGGGTCCGTGGATCGCGGCGAGTAAAGTCGAGTTCAGTCGTTGCCTGACCGGGGTCTGGAGTCTGGGCCTTCTCCGTGGGCCTGATTCAACGACGGCAGATGCCAGAGCCGTGTATCGTCCCGACAGACAGAGCTGCGCCTTCGTTCCTTTCGCGCACACGGTACGTGTACAACCAGACTTTTGACCCTGAATACCGGTTCGGTGACGAGTTCCGGTTACCATAGAACAGTGCTGGTTGAAACAGTCGAGTCGCAGGGTTTTATTGTGCAGGGAGAAAGGATTGCAAGAAACATAGTGCATGGGTAGAGTGGCTTTCGGAATGTAATAATAGTCTCGTATGTAGAACATATTGAGCATCGTTTAAGGAGTATGTTGATATAGGGTAATGTATTGGTTTAGGTAATACAGTAATATAGCAGTGCAGTAATTAGCGGTAAAGTAGTGTTTGCGAAACGGTGTACGAGCAGAGTATTTTATTGGTGAAGTAGCCAACTATGTTAGTTAATTATAAACAAGGTAGAATATACGGATGGTAGGTATAGAGTAATGAAATAGGATAATATGTAAAATGTTATTGAATGGTTGAATGTTAAAAAATCATGTACCGGTGTAATGGCTTATTAGTAGTGTTTTAATAAAATAAACAGGCTGGTGTATTAGCGTAGTAATTTAACGTTAACACAGTAACTTTCTATGTTATTACAGTAGACAATAAGGGAAGAGCAAAGGAGGGGAAATGCCTTGTAAAGTGGCGCATTAGCAAAATCTCTCTTAGAAATATGATAAGTCCTTTGTATAAAAAGTAAATCTGATAAGAAATAGAAACACATAATATTTGCCTATATAGCCATATAATAGTAGCTAGCAGGTTAATTTCTTTTCTTCGATATCTTCAAACATGAAGATATGGTCTTTCGACTCACTTTTATCTCTAATTTTTGTATGGTTGTTGACTTTAGATTATCATCGTAGGAGAGCAAACAGGGCGTGTGTCTTGTACGAATAAGGCGACAGGTTAGCACATAAAGTACAGAAAATATATAATATTTGCAAAATGTTATAACGTTATTCCACAGCAATATATCTCTCTCATGAGAATTATATCCGCCCGAAATTTCCAAATTACATTAAATCGTAAATTCTAATGAATATCGTGTATTTTTGTCTTCGTTCTCGGTGCACTGTGGAGTAAAAAGAAAAGAGAGAAACGATTTTAACTCTCGTTGTACCTCGTCGTTGACCTACATACCAGCTAACGTGATACTCGAAACTTACGATTAAACATTACGCATTGTTACCTGGTGCACTAGAATTGATTTTCTGTATCGATCCACGTTCTCGAGACCATTCGACGTTTCTCTTTATGAAAACTAGGGATCTTCTACTTTCTTCTTTGTTCGCTAAATATCTTTTTTTTCCGTACAACCTCTGCTCGTCAGTTTCTTGGACCATTAATTAAAACGGGTAAAAGAGCAAACTTCCATCAGACGCCATCGACACTGGAGTCTTCGCCCAATAAATTTACTTTACCTTGCCACTCCTTTTTCCACCGTGTCTTCTAATTACCGGCAAACATTTCCCACGTATAATGTTCTTAAAACAGATTTCGCTCGGCTTGGCAAACGATATTCCGGATTTTTCTTTTTAATTAATTCCAACACAGAAAGCCGAATTTCTGGCACAGGTAGAGAGAACTCGAGCTGCTTTACATTATCGATCCTTATCCTCCGTCCCTCTCCGCCTACGTCTGCACGGATGGAGACTTCAGTTTGCTTGTTTTCCCTTGAACCTAGTTTACGCTACTAAATTTCCATTTTCCTCGCAGGCGGTGAATTTTCGCCTCGCGAACTACGAATTCGTACGCAGGTCGCGTTCGTTCATCCTGGCCTGTGACCACGATTTCGAATTTTCTCGCTTCGAGAAGAGATATCATATTGTGCGGTTCAGATCTTTCATTAAACTTAATGTATTCCGAATCTATGCTTCTCTGGGAGAGTCGGGTCGTCGCTTCTTCTCCGCGTCTATCGTTTCAGACTTTAGATTACTATTTCGATCGTTTCGTAGATCGATCGTGTGTCTCTCTTTCTCGTGCGTTCAGGCTACCTACTTTTTAGATATTCCACATGTATTTAATTGGATCGTGTCATAGTATATTTATTATTATTAATTTAAGTAGAATTCTTATGAGAGAAATTTTTTGTTGCATCAATATATAGGTTTCTAATAACACTTTTCTTTAGAAAACGAAACTTTTGGCTGTAAAAAGCTTCGTCGTAGACGCGTTTCAAAGTTGCTAATCGATCATGATATAAGAATTATCGAGATGCAGAGGGTTAAAGTATTTTAGTGATTGAGAGGATTTTTGTTTCACCAAGTGTGATATTGTACCTTAAAATATCTAAATAATTATTATATTTTATATTAGAGTAGTAATTAATTACGGAAGTAGTAATTAATTACGGAAATGAGTATAATTTTATGTTCATTCTACTTTTATATCTTTTTATGTATGTATTTTTTCCTTTTCTTTGAGTAAAGAACGCTTTATATATGAATACTTTGCATGTGAATGTATTTATACTTTGTATATGAATATATAAGTATTGAATACTTTGTATGTGAATAGATGTTTGAACAACATTCTCTTAAAAGTATCAATTTTCTGAAATCTGCTTCATTTTACATTCTTTTATCCGCATACACCACAGTTGTAATAAACATTTTTTATAGTTGAACGTAGAATAAAGAACAATTCACAAAGGCAATCGAGAACCCGTAACGTAACCCGTAAAGTTTCCATCTTAGAAACTTTATGCAGGAAGAAAATTAGATATTTAAAATTCACATCTGATAAATTATCAAAGTTCACTTCCACGTCGAAAGTTTTGCACTTTCAACTTGTCTGTCGACGTTCGCCTCATGTCGTATCGCACGATACGAGACATTATGTGCCGATAACTCAAGTAACGCGAACAAAGGATAAAGCTTGCTATAAAATTAATATTTCCAATAACAAATTTGCAGCAAACCTAATTAGAGAAGCATTCAAGGATAACAATAAATCAAAGATTCGTTGGAACAGTGGTATACACATGTATTTTTCCAAATATGAAATTGAGAATAAAATAAAGAAACTAAAATAAGGATATATAATATTCTATATTAAATCATAAATCATATTCATTTACAGAATTTTATCATGAATTTTCAATCTTCTATAGCATATAATATAATATGTCTTCTTAAACGTCGGATTATAATATATTATAATATCGATAATATAATAACGTCTTAACACGTCTAGAAGCATACAGAGTTTTAATAGAAGCCCTTCTTTTCGAAAAGAAATATCAAAAGCAAAGATTCTGCCACCTATAACGCTTATACAGCTATCAACGCTTCAAAATATAAATAAAAATCGATTCGAACAATAATAGCTCCGTTCAATTCTGTTCGTAAACGCTACTTTAAGCTTAGTCTTTAATCAAGCAATCATCATTACAATTTACAACCGTTCTGTTTGTTTTCACTCTCCACATAAGTATTTGATCGTAACTTACTCTGCTTTTAATTCAATCGTATCTCAGGATATCGTTACAACCTCTGTCAATTAATTCCAAACAACTAATTTTCGATAAAAATGTTATAAATCACCGATACAAATATCGACAATCGGCTAAAACATTCATAGATTATCTTTTGTCTAATATTTTTGTACAACGATCAGAAGAAGAAGAAGAAGAAGAAGACGCGTATTCGTCGTCTCTAGGCTATCCATAGAGGTTTCGCGATATTAATTTTTGTCATGGTGATATCCTTACACACGACATCCACGTTGCTTCTGATAACGTGTTTACAGTACTTTGCACCGATGGCGGGCGTTGCGGCAACCGGTTTGCCAGTTTCTCCTTTGTGACTGTAGCTCGGTGCCTTCCAGCTTACTCGATACATTCCAGCGAAATGTAGTCGAAGTTCAGCCTCAAAGCTTTGTTAAAATCTCGTTTTCCAGCAACTTTGTGTCCTTACCTCACGTGTCCCATATTGCTGCATGTTGTTTTAGGAATATCATTCCCTCGTTATTCATTGAAACGTATTTACGACGAGGATATTATAGTCGTTGAACGTGAGGCAACTGTGCACGTAAAATTATCGCGACCTCACGCATCGTCGAAAGTGAAGTTGAACAGAGAAATTATGTTTGTAGAAACATTTGACAGGGATGAATTTAAATATAGTTTATTTTTCAAATATTTGTTTTGCACGGATTGTTCGTGGAATGAAATTTCATTTATTGCTCGTGTTTAAATATCCGTGTCAGGCAAAATGCTCGTCTCGGAGAAATTGTGTTTCTGCTTTCGTTAGAACGCGTTTGGATCGTCTAATGGACGAATGGTAGCGAAATAAAATAAACGGAATAAAGCAAATGTTGTTTCGTTCGAATTTCGATAGGACGGAAACAGACCTCTTCCAAAGCGTTTTAAAGAGAATTTAGAGAAGGTTCAAATGTTCGTTAACTTTTTTTATTCGATTTATTAAAAATTTGAGCAATTTAGAAATTTAATTTGCATACATTTTTTTAATGAAAATCGAAATCGGTGAGAAGTCTTTAAACATTGTCTTAAATACTCTTAAACTTTTCAGGCTATTCAAACGGTATACTTAAAGCTACATGTTTTATACACATAAATGGAAAATTACTTTTTACCGTAGCCACTTGTAGATATTAATTACGAAGGTTCTAAAGTACGTACGCCAGCTTTTCATTTCTTCTACTTCAAACTGAATAGTTAATTAACCTGAAAGAACGTGATTTTTTTAAAACATTACCAGAGATGTGCAATTTCAGCTATTGTTTACTCAAAAAGGGCTTCTCACTAAAAGCGAATATTTATAAGATAGTTCAAAGTAGATGATGTCATATATGATAACAAAGTTATTCGATCATTCGATCAGCGTGTGTTACGATTAATTCGAATAATCAAGTTTCTGCTGTATTTACGAAAACTTGGCAGATAATAACGCAACGAAATTTACGTGTGTGTATATTGAAAATTTCAGGGGCCAGATTTTGTCATTGCAACGATGCGTCTCCAGATTTTCAGTTTGCTATTTTTCGTGAGCGTGCTAGTCGTGCGGCAAGTTTCAGCCCATGGAAGACTGATAGAACCACCATCGAGAGCCTCGATGTGGAGGTATGGTTTCGATACCCCGCACGATTACAACGACCATGAATGCTATTGCGGAGGATTTACCAGACAGTGGCAACGAAATAAGGGAAAATGCGGAATATGCGGCGATGCTTGGGACGCGCCAACGGTAAGAGATGAATTTTTTACGGAACTGTCATAACACGATAAGAATGCATGACAAAGTGTACACATAAGTGGAAAAAAAGGAAGGGTGTAGCAATAACATGTTGTCGCAAAATTTCTTTCACGAATACCGAGACATATGTACGTACGCGTTTCGTTTTTCTTTAAAATTCATATAATATAGTTCCGAAAGATACAATGAGTATTATCGCCAACAAATGTTCCTGAACGTGTGAAATTATGATAGTTGACGAATAATTAGGTTTGGTGCTCGATAGTTACGAGTGTGTAGATTAAATATAATTATTTTCTTCTGGCTTTAATTTCTCTTTTAAAAAAAGAAGGAAAATAATTTCGCATGTAACAAATAACATAAATTAAGTATCTTCGTATATTTATTATATATATAATATATATATATAATAATAATATATATTATCACGTAATAGTAATTACCTAGTTTTCACAAATATTTCAAATCGTTTTATTCCCGGTGAGATATACTCTATTTGTCGTATTTGGAAATGAAACGTAACAATAACGGGGAAACGAACGATTCAAAGCGAACTTTCTGGATCGATGAAAAGGTTTGCTTCTAATTTAAAATTGATGACTCTAATACACATATACCACGTTAATATGGTCGCGTATATAAAATTGTTACCTGACAAATTTAACAAGTGTACAAAATGCAACGAAGCTAAATAAATTTCTCGTAGTCATATTATATATATTTAGTTAATTATGATACATATGCAAATATGTGTATATATTACTATATAAATATATACCATGAACAAGATAGCGAGGGCCAATTACAAGACGATTCTCGGAAGATTCTCTCAACACATTTTGAACAACGATTGTCCTGTTATACTTCTGAGCTACTCATTTTGTACTTTCAGATCAGCGTCAATTTCAAGTAGGATATCTCCATACGTAGTTTTCAAGTTTCAAACGATGATCTATCCCCGTACAAAAATAAATTCGAATAATAATGTTAAAAATAAATTTCAATAGATTTTAAACATCACGTCGATATGCCAAAAATGGCAAATTCCCCGTTCTCATTTTGTCCACACGATACTTCAGTTGTCGAATCGAAATTTACCCAACGGGACTTTTCTAGGAAGCCTCAACTCCTACGCGAACTGGAGCCTAACTGTATTAAATTTGAAGCACTTGAAATTCTTATAAGGAAGCGTAGCGCGGAATCGGCAGGCCAAATGACCCAAATAACGACACAGAGCATCAGGCGTGTAAAAGCGTTGAAAACTGCTGGAAAAAATGCTCGCTCATAGGATCGAACAACTTTTATCGTTATTGCGCGCCATCGATCAATTTCACGCACTGTGCTCTCCATCTCTGCTTAAAATTTGTTTGGCACGTTAAATTGATTCGATGCAATAACGTTAGGAGACGGAAGAGAAGAGAATTTATTAGAAAATTAAGAATTTTACGTTTCCACATAAAATTTAGTCTTCTTCTCATATTGAAATTTTAATTCGATGTAATAACGACGTGGAAAATGAAATAACAGAGGATTTGTTAGAGAAGAAATAATTTTGTTTTCTCGCTTAAATTTTCGTTTTCCTATCGTCTTAAAACTTCAACCCAACTTTAAATTTGATTCTAGTTTTGATTACGATCTCCTTCATTTGCGATTTTCGTCTAAAATTCTGTTTCGCGAAGAGATAATTATATTCAGGGTAAGTAAATTTATTCTATCCGAACGGTTAACGTTGTCTATTTTTTAGTCGAAAACCTGGTTTTAGTTTACCGAAACCTCACGATGAAAAATTCCGCTAAATATATACGAGCGTTAGTCACGTAACTGGGACAAGCTATGCCTCTATTTTGCTTGCAAACATAAAAAAGAAGGGTGGCGGCGGAAAAAGTTGAATTGTTTAAAGAGCTTTCCTCTCCTCGTGAATTCGCTTTTTCCCCGAGCGCAACCGCGCACTATCAATTCATTACTATCCGACTTTATTAATCAGCATATCTTTACACTCGTTATGCGTTGTATGCATTTGCAATAAGTTGGCTTAACAGTCATGTAATTACAGTCAAACATTTACTTATTATTAGATGAAAACGTTCAACGTATCTTTTGCTCGACGTATCGCATACTTGACACGGAAACATTGAATGGAAAAGTAAGCCACTCTAACATCAAATAAGAAAATAGTATTAAATCGGAAAAATGGAAAAAAGGAAGTTGGTTACTGTTAAATACGTAAACGTTGCCTGTATCTCTCGATTATCGTATTGTTCGCTTAACACAGTAAGATAAAAGAGAAAAGTGAACCATTGTAACATTGAATAAAAAATAGCATTAAATCGTAAAAAAGAAGAAAGGCAGATGCATCGGACGAGACGATCCCATTGTGAGGTTTCGTGTAATTATCACCTGGCAACATTCTTGCGACATAGAATAAATTACTATTTGCGGTTTTCCGGTCTGTCGGGTGGACATACGCCCGCTGCAACAATACCACGAGTTTCAACACCAGCCCCGAAAATATATACCTTGCAGAACTACAAGCTTACATTTTCTTGTTTAAATGTCAAATGCGATAATAAAAGGGAAAAAAGTATTATCCGACGAGAATTGGAAGGAATAAAGTGCCATAGATATAGAATGTATAGAATGTATACGTTTTAATTATTTATTTAAACATCGGGATTATTTTAATTAAACGACACGACAAATACTTTGCTTTTGGTTATTTTTGATATTTTTGATAATTTATATGCATGAATTGTACAGAAACGATTGTACTCGCATTCGATTTTTTTACATTCAACGCGTGCAAATCGTTTTACTTCGCATTCTGCGGTTCATTCGTTTAAACTTGGTTTATTTTGTTTTCCGCAATTTAAACAGTTTTTTTTCGGTTAACTAACTATACAGGAGTTCCGTAGCTTGAACAAATCTGACGATGCAACGAATAAAATGTGAAAGTTAAACAAGAAACGATTTTCGCCGAAGTTGAACGAATTCTAATTATAACGATGGAAATTAACTAAATCAAGTAGTTAAACGTAGTAGTCACTTAATATATTGGCACATGAGTATATATAGGCTTTTTATAATTAATTGCAACTGCAAATTTCTATATTTTCGATAAATGAATAAAATAAATTATAATACTTTAATCTTGCAAAAGAAAAGTGAGTTCAACATAAATTTTAAAAATTATATAATACGGTAAAAACGTTTGCAAACGATAGTATTATTGTCAATATAATAGTATAATACCGATTTAGATCTTTCAAAGATGTTCATTCGAATCTCCTATGAATTCAACATTGACTAAAAGATATTCCTTCGACTGTTGTAATCGATTATATCAACACGCTTAATCTCGTAGAAACCTTTTACGACTTACTCTTCCCCAACTTTACATCTCGTTAACTGGATAACAGAACGTAATTATTAGGAATTTTACGATCGTATTTTCGTAACTACTTCCACTAAACTGTGATGTATCTCATAACTTCCCGGAGTTAGGCTTCGTAACGTGTTACGTGCATCATTCATTTTTCACGTATAATATAAAGTTTCTTCCAGAAGATTTACAATCTTCAATGTGATGTTCAAACTTATATCAAGATCCAGAAGTAACTCGGGCAACTATAATCCTACATTTTGTAAAAGTAGTAAGTTTTCTTTAGGGATCAAGTGTCTACGTACATGTGCATGCTCTGCTTATATTAAACATGATTATAATATTTGATATAATTATTTAATGTTATAATTATATAAATATATAAATATAATATTGTATCATAAATATAAATTAAGTATTATAATTATACTACAATTATTATGTCAATATTAAACATTATATAAATTAATAATCGACAATTAATTACAACCAAAGGTAATCTAAATTCCTTTGTACACGTAGAACGCGTACATCTTGTCTAACAAAGACCAAAACAATTCACGACGAATGATTATGTTCCATAGAAAACTTTCTGGAAGTTGTATTGAAAAAGAAAAGAAAACTGTATCGTTACAGCCTCGTCTGCACGAGACCGGTGGCAAATTCGGGAACGGAGTGATAGTAAGGAAATATCGAACAGGTTCGGTGATACCGGTTCGCGTGGAACTTACGGCCAACCATCACGGCTACTTCGAGTTTCGCACGTGCTCGATGACCTACAAGGGCAAGGAAGTTGATCAGGAATGTCTGGACCAACACCTGCTACGCTCGAAGAACGAATCGATCAGATATTATCCCGGGCCTGGGAACAAAATTTTCGAGGCTTTCTATAAACTACCAGACGACCTGACTTGCGCCCAATGCGTCTTTCAATGGAGATACGTGGCTGGAAATAATTGGGGCGACTGTGGAAACGGAACAGGTATTGTACGACGTTTTCAGCGTTTTACTCGTCGACAATATTGTATTCACGATGCTTCTCGCGCACTCGAAATTCGAATGCGAGCAGATAGCTGTCGCGCTATCTTTGAATAACCGTACTTGGGCACGAGTTTTTCACTGGAACGAATCTCTGTTCCACGTAATTCCGGGACGAACATTAACCCGCGTTTTGTTCCAGCCACCGGGCAGGATGCATATTCGAGAGACGCCGTTTGCGACAAAAGCTTCGACCTCACGTAGGTATCGAAGAGATTGTTGTTGAAGCGGTGCATAGAGATTGGATTTTAGGGTTATTGAGAAAAGTTTGTTGAATGAAGCGTTTGTTCGAAGGGGCGAAAACGATTAAATCGTTAATTATACGAAGAATAAAGTAGGATAAATTGAATTACTTTTTCATGTTTCAAAGAAATCAAATAGAAATGCTAAGGCTATATATAAGGCGTAATTTAAGAGAACAAATTTGCACGTAAAATTAATTGATATTTTTAGTCATCAATAAATTGCGCGAGGGAAAATTTCTAAAATATTTTCTTTTTCTAGGAGACGTAAAAAGTTAGTTATTTTAAACATGCTTTAATTAATAAATAAGTTATATCAAGCTATTTATATGAGAATTCATTAGTTTAGGAAATAATCTAATGTGAATATTGATTGTTATCAGTCGTACTACCAAACTGGTAATACTAATAAATACTCTTATTTATTATCGGTGTGATAATTCGCATTTAAAGAACTTTAATGGATTTTAAAAAATCTGTTATTGATTTGAAAAGATTTTGTAAGTTAACATTTCTGAGGATTTACATAAATGAGAGATTTTGTATTTCTTTTCAAGAATGTCTACAAGTAATTTCTTAGTTCGTAATGAAGCTAAATATTTTGTCAAGCTAATCCTTATTGCACAAGTAAATAATATTAGTATTCTATCGAAGTACCGATGGAAAGTTTCAACTATTAATAGATACATGTACGTACTAAATTACTAAATATTACATAATATTCACATTAAATGGTTGCTTCAGAGCAATTAATATTCTCGATGAAGTTCATCTTTAAGCAACCACTTTATTATCTTTAAATCTCATATACAAACATTATTTCAACTTTATTTCTAATATTAATATATATATATATATATTTTAATATATTAATAACGCATTTAGGTTTCCTAAATATGTTAGTTTACATCCACAATAATTACAATGTAATTTAACAATTTTATTTTCAACATTATTTGCGATTAAATCTCAATGTATGGAATACAGATCAGAAAAATCAAATAAACCTTGAAACCCTATACAATATACCATTATACATCGTGAATTACGAGGATAAGATTTGCAAAATAATTTTGGTATAAAATAAAAATATAAAATTGACAAATACAAGAATTATAAGGGAAAAGTTGCACATAATTCTATTAAAAAATACATAAACTATAAAACTATGAAAGTATACTAACACTATGTCCGCACAGGAGCCGTGGGTTGTGGTCCTCAAGAGGAATTTCGTGCTTGTGCTGATATTAGCATCGGAGATGACGTGGAGCCTCTTTCACCTCGACCACCAGTAGAACCACCGACGAAATCGATCCCAGAAGAAAAATCGCCAACAGACACAACATTGGTGCCAGAACCAAGTGGGCCATATTGGTTATTCAGTATCATTATTGCTGGTACGTGCCTGCTGGTTGTGCTGGCGGCTATGGCATTGCTTTACTCGTATTATTATCACTCTGGCCGAGCCAAAAAGTGGCTTATGACAAGACGGTTGCTGACACCTGAAAGTCCACCTGTCGCTCCACCGAGGCATAAAAAACACAACACGTTCAATGCACCATTGCAGTTGTAGAAGAATATTTGTATTTCAATGTAGGGTGACCAAAAAGTAATTTTGTATAAGTTGTCTTTTGAAAACATTTTACAATGTCTTTTAATATAATTTTATACGGTATATATATATACAAGATACACAGAAGGAGAGTTCTTGTTTAATATTGAGAAAAATGGTCACCCTGATTTATTGTTACTTGCGATACAATTTTCTTTCTTATTCGATTTTTCACTTGTAATAATTCGGACGATTTTTCTGTCGTACGTATCTGTACGGTAAATGTATATTTGACACTGTGATGTATGCATGATGAGGAAGTTCTCGTTTGCGTTTAGAGTAATACGCGCTCACTTGCACACGCATTTTCATTCTGTATATATAAACCTTCTTACATTAAACATATTTATTTTTTAAGAATTTGTGGTTCTTGGTCTTCCTTTCATTCACATCTTCTTTTTCAAAATAATGTCTTAAATAATTTATTAATTAAAGAAAGAACAATTCACAAGGGATCTTTTTCCACTAGATCGTAGTTTAAATAATGTGTAATTTTAATACTCTTGTGATGTATAACACATTCTTTGAAGCATAGAGAGTTCTTGAAACAGACAAGGATTAAGGAAATGAGTGACGTTGTAGTAAATTATTTTTTATTCAGTAACATATTCCTAAAATCTTGATTGCTCATTTTTGGGACGGCATCATTTCCAGTTGCAATTGCACTGTCGTTAGTAGCAGCAATTTTTACAGTACGAGGTACCATAGATAATAATGTTTTGGGCGTACCAAATGTAGTTCTGCTTACTGTAGTACCACCTAGAGACTTAATGGAATCCTTTTTGCGTTCAGGCGGTTGGCTTATGGCTACACTAATTATTTTGTCACCGATCTTCATTCCATCAATGGCCAGAAGTGCCTTCCCAGCACTGTTTTCGTCCATAAATTCAACGTAAGCCAGTCCTTTAGGATGGCCATTACGGTAAGTGACTATACGGACTTCTTTCAATGATCCGTGGACCTTGAAAATTTCTTCAAGATCTTCTTTTGTCGTTGATACCGGAAGTCCTAATCATATTATAAAAATAAATATACTTTCCTAAAATTACAATTTTAAACATTAATTTAAACCCTCAGTTGATATCGTGATATATTACTAACTGCTATTGTAAGTTCAATTAAGGCCAGTTATTTTGTAGGGGGAGTGAATGGCATTTCTAACATAATTGTTATGATCAATCATGTGGGATACATGAGATATATAGCGGACTTTTTACAAAAATTTAATTATTACCCAATTACGAAAAGAACGATAAAATAAGATAAAAAGTAAAAGATGTGTTTTTCTTAATTACATTATTACATTGTTACTAAATAATGTGGTGTACATGACTAAAAATAATATTTAAAAAGAAATACAAATAAGTATAAACTAAAATTTTATTAATAAATCTGATCACTTTGGTATTGATGGAATATTATCTTTTTTGGAATACTAGCATATAGTACGATAACTTTTATAGACTTTCGATGCAAGTGAAACAATAAATTGGTTGCAACGAATGTTGTTTACAGATTGTTTTTTTGCATTTCATGCAACATGTAGAATGTTTTCTGTCAAGCTTGCTTGGACATTCTTTGCAGCGTCGTCTTTTCGCTGGGTGAGCCTCCTCATGTATTGGATCATCTGTAATTTTTAGTAATTCTCTAATTTTTTTTAGGAATCTCTCATGGTATTAAAATATTATAATGTTACTTTATTTGATCCTTGACCAGATTAAAAATTTTGTTTTTTGTATAAATTGTCTTCTTCTCATTTTCAAATTTGTATCAGCATAATAATATAATGTGATTATAGCAGTATGAAAGATATAAAAAATTGCAAATAAATATCGTTTAATTTTACGATTGCACGAATACATAGTATATTTTTTATTGCATGTTATTTTATTGCAATTTTTATAAGCAATTGATTTTTGCTTCATAAGATTGTGGACGAGAAAACGAAACTAAGAAAATTATTTTCTTATTTCTTCTGATAAAGTAAACCTAATTCAAACTATTCTAGATTTGCAATTTTGCCAGTATATAGAAAGAGTTGATGAAATATGTTCCAGAATCTCATAGGCGTAAAATTTTTTAGTCTGTATCGCTGAATGAAATCCAACTATCACTTTTTTTTTTACAATTGTATAACTATAAGGAGAATAGTTCTTTTTACAATTTTATATGAATATTACAGTCTCTCTGTGTATATCTCATAATGATGTGAAAGATATGGTTAGATTTTTAATTTGGCAGCTTCCTTTACTGCAAGACTTCCATTAATATGTATCTTCAGTTTAGATTCTAGAATTTATAGGAGAACTTATGGGAGACATCTTAGTATGCCATTTTAGGCGGTTACAATCATAAAAATATCTTTTATCTTCTTTTTTAATAGGGATTTCTTCATTGTTAGCTTCAATTTCTGTTTTAGTATCATGATCGGGATGTTCTCTTTTTACTTGAATATTATCGAAAGTCTCATCACTTTTATTCAGTCAATATCTCATCATTGCTTATATTTAATAAATTGTTTTCGATCTCCACAAACCTCGTAGACGTTAAATTTTTAGACATTTTAAACATTATTTATTCTTCAAGAAATAACACAATTGTTATGTTGAATCCAAATGTGATTAAAACAGTTAACAACTAGGATTCAAAACATGACTAATGGCTAATAATCTCAACACAAGTATAAAAACGTTTACTACATCCATACAATTTTTAAAAAGTCGAGCTAATAACTAGCAATCAAGAAATAAATGATTGAGATAGTTGTTGATAGATAGTTGTGATACTCCAAGAATATCAACTGAGGGTTAGATATTACCTACCTTTAACGAAAAGCTTATTTTTTTCTAGAGAACAACTATATTTAAAAACAGATTCTCGTGTTGTTTTGTTTGGGTCGCATCTTGAAACAAACATTGGCCGTCCTCTTATAGGAACTCTATCTAACTTCAAAGCTTTATCAACTGCTTCCTATAAAAGTAATATTCTTAATTAAACATTCTGCATATATACTTATGTAATTTTATTATTAACAAAAAATATAATTTGCACCTTGGAATTGAGTTGCACATAGCAATATCCTTTACTACGTCCATTATAGTTCCTGATCATTTTAAGCATTGTAATCGGTCCAGCCGGTTTTAAAGCATTTCTGACTTCTTCTTCACTCGCACTATAATCTAAATTACTTATGAAAACTGAGATTTTATCGTCCACTTCATGTACGTAATCTATTTCCATTTGTTCACTTTCTAGTGCTTTAAAACCAGGTGGTGGAGGAATGTTTGGTTCCTTCAGTAGTTTCTTCATTAGTATCGTTTTTGTTTCTTCAGAAATTTCTTCTTCTTCAATATCAACGTCGTCTTTCTTTTCGAAAGTCAGAAGACGGCTTTCTTTTATTTTCGGTTTTAACTGCGTTTCAACTTTCATAATTTTTATGGGATAAGCTCTTAAATTCATCCATTTACCAGTATCTTTTTGTTTTCTTTTATACATTTTCTTGCTTTGTGATGGCGATAATTCAAGATTAGAAATTTGTTGTATTTTCTGTCTTTCTTCAGCAACTTTATCTAATTTTTCTTTTATTCGTATTTCACATAGTTCCATTTGTTCTAGTGTTCCTTCGTCTCGTTCAAAATCTATCCAAGAATTTGCTATACTTTCTGGCCAATCTTTTACCGACGACAAGGCTTTTTGAAATAATTTTCTTAAATGTTTTGTATCTCCGTAACATCTACATAAAAAAAATTTATTATCAAATCCAAAATAGAATGTAACATATCATAAACTGTTAGACTCATTAAAAATAAATACAAGAAATTACCTTTCTAATGAAATATACTCTAACCAGTAAGATGCTGTTATGGAATGTCCTTGTGATAAAATGTCGGCCCATAATGTTCTAGCCTTTTCCATGTTATTAGCATGTATGGCTTCAGTTCTTGCCCAATATTGTAATATAATACAACTGGGATCTCCATCTAAACCAAATGATTTAGCCAAATGTTCACAAGCTCTATTAAAAGTATTACGTAATATTTCTAACTGTTTTTTTTCATCAGAAGAGCATCGATCAAGTCTTCGCCGCAAATATACCAAATATGTCATCCACAAATCTCGATACTCTACTGGAACAGAAAATCCAGCCGTTAAAGCATTTTCTAATAATGTTTGAACTTCTAATACTGATTTGTCCCATTTTTCATATGATTTTATCCATTTTTGCCATATCTTTGCACACCATGGAACGTTTCTTGTAGCTCTTTGGTACACTTGATCCAAGACAGATTCAATTTTGATATTTTCTTCTAGATACTGGAGATAATCAAGCCAAATTGACATCTCTAAACTGAGATCAGTAATTGCTCTTTCATACAAAACAGTTATTCGTCCAGGATCTTCATTCTGCTGCTCATATGACAAATACATTCTATACGAATCTAGAAGTTCTTCTTCAGTTTGGGCGGAAACAATTCTCTCCTCATATGGTAAACGCAGATTAAGCTTTGATAGTGCTCTTTCATATCCTCCACTAACAATCTTATCATCAATAACAGCTTCTGCACCATCTCCATACCGCCATGCTTCGTATTCTTCATACGTTTTTTCCATATCTAGAAGAGGACAAGCTAATTGCCTTTTGAATAGGTTACCAATACGTTCCAATTGTACTTTTCTTTCGGTTTGATTTGAAGGATCAATCTAAATATTTAAAACGTAAGTTTAAAACATGTCCCAAAAGAATTTTAAGAATTTTTTCATTATTCTATACTTACCAATGCATATAACACAGCTTCAAACTCACGAAATGCTTCCCATATTATTGCACCTTTAATAGTATGTAGCCCAACATCTGTTAATGCTCGTTCAAATAACTGCCGAACATTCTTTGCTGCATCTTTTTCAGTACCCATATTACCAATACTAAATTGCAAATATTCTAACCATACCTCCACACCTATAGTAAACAATTTAATGTATAATGTACTTTAATGTATAATCAATTTGTAAAATATACGTAATAAATTTATTACATTGAAAGCAAAACTTACAGAGATAATCTTTGACTGCTTTTTCACATAGTTTGACTACTTCAGCTTTTTGCTCTGGTATGGTAGCTAATTTAATTTCGTCGCGCATCCAAGACAGCCAGAGCTCAGAACTCAATGGATATTTGTTGCTCATATTTTTTCTAGCAGCACGTAATCGTTCTAATTCGCCCATTTTTTGCAATTTGTTGATAAGGGCTACATGACTCGTGTAATCATACGGATTCTGAGCAAGAGAAGTTTCCAAAGCTTTAACCTCTGCTTCGTCGGCATCCTCTTCATCGTCCTCTTCAGACTCCTCATCATCATCAACCTCATTGTCCGTGCCTTCTTCGGGTTCATCTTTAAGCTCTATTGATTCGTTCTTTTCGTTGTCCACTGATTCTTCAGGTGAATTCTTATCATTATTTTCTTCGTTCCTTATATCCATCTCCTCCATTTTAATTCACAATAAATTTTGTGCAAAATTGTAAATTTTTACTTTGTATCAACAAAAATACGTGGTAGAAATAACCGAAAACGAATAATGCTCACTGCACGTTAACAGCTTCTATACCTTGATTGAAGGTTATATTTTGATGTTTTTATGCGAATTTTCATGTCTGACAGCTGTCTTCACTGCGCATGTGCGTTAATAGCGATATTCGATTCGAATTTAAAGTCCATTAAACTATAACATATTACAAAATAAAGGATTACATGATAAAAATCGAATATTTCATTAATTAAATTTTCTAAAGGAAATTATTATGCCGTTAGCAAATCTATATATTAAAAAGGTTTCAAATTGGTATCATAAAAAATAACTAAATTATTATAGGAAAACTAATTTTCTTATCTAAAGTTTTTACATGTATTATATTATATTATATTATTAAGTCAGTATCAATGATAAATTTACATGAAACATTTTTAATTTATTAACCTACCATTATTTCCTAATTCGGCTATATAACCGTTTATGATTTATCAGTTGTAAGTAACTTGTCTATATATAGAAATCCAAACACAGAGTGACATTGAAGCATCGGAATATTATGTCACCTCTCCTATTTTGGTTAATAGAGATCCGTTTGTAAAAATCGATTGATAATTAATTAAAAACTATTCATTGATAATGAATAATAAAACGCGAATATTTATTTGAAGAATTTGACGATATTATTCTCAGAAATCGGAAAGAAGAAAGGAAAACGGAAGTTCATCAAGTGTTCCAAAAGTAGCTTAAACCACTGCAAGCAGACACTATTAAAATATGACCAGATGTATAGTAATAGCCCACGGGTGAGTTGTGAAAATACATATTCTTGTACGGAGAATATATCTCGATGATGGTTATGGTACTTATTTACTCTGCGCTTGATTTCGTAGATTCCACGCAGACGCTGTCCATTTCGCGTGAAATGATGTTTTTCAGTCAGCTGTCAACGTAGGATAGGTAGTTTTAGAAGAATTGGTAATAAATATAACGGAGTGAGTATCCTAGAACAAGTAGTCTTTTTTATTTTAAAAAATGGAAAATGTTTTGATTAGGAAAAGGAGAAAGTTATAATTATTCATAATATATGGCCACTTGTTCATTCACCTCATGCCAGTTCACAAAAGGAGAAATTTTATTTTTTATTTGTGTTCAATGTTTGTGGATTATACATTGTGAAGTATATCCTTGAAAAATTTTACGTCATGTTATCGTTATTGTAATAGGTAAGATATCGTTTCAAGAGATTGTTAGGTATATCTTGAAACTTTATACGAGTAATTCTCACGCGTAAGCAATTTTATAAAGATTCTTTGTAAATTACATTTACTTAAGGTAGATGTTTTTTAATGCAATTAATGGCGAAGAATTTTTTTGATTTATATGACAATATTAAGATACGCTCTGTGTATTTTGAGAGGTAGATATTTATCGAGTATTGAAATATTGCATTTTCGTCAGACGTTGTTACGCAAGGATAAACTGAGCGATGCGTGCAAAGAATTTTAGAAAAAAAAAAGGATTAAAATGCGAGGAATACGTTAGGCATTGCAATGTTAGAAGACTCGTCTAGTTTTATTATGTCACGTAAATAATGAATTTCTGGCATCTTGACAAAGGTATTTTTATTCACTTAGAAGTTTTAAATACTTTTTTCTTAGTTTCCATATTATTATTTTTTCTCCACATTTACGATATTGAAAGTCAGCATAGAAAGATAGAAAGATTTAATATAAATTTAATGATTTATATAATATGTAGAATCATATAGTAATCTATTGCCAATTTTTATTGCCATATTATAAATCGTTACATAAATTATTCTTTGCACAATGGTGAAAGTAAGCAAAAGATACAGTATTGGTATCAACGTTTTCCTTGCTCATTTAGATACGGTTCCCATATAGTGTTAGGAATCCCCAGTGTAGTATTGATAAGAGCAGCCGGAATTCTTATGACTTCTTATGTAAGCAATAATATTCTAGTGGAAAACACGCATTTTAGACATTAATCATAATCAAATATGTTCAGACTTTGAGGTCCTATAATCATGATTGATTGTATCGTTTTGTCATCATTCGCAAGAAAAATCATAACACTCGTTTCTCCAATATCCTATATATATTGGATAATACGTATATATTGTTAATTTTATAAAATTTCTTTGAAAATTTTACTTTCTTTCTTCAATGAAACTATTTATATAAATCGTAAAATTTGTTTTGAAATTCTTAACTATTATGCGATAGTCATTGATTAGTTAGCTAGAAGTATAGATATTATTAAGCAATAAGAAAATATGACTGTTATTATCGAATAATTTTAAATGATAAGTTTATTGTACCAATAGCTAACAGTTATATTGGCAGTAAAAATTGCTTCTCTACTATATTACTTGTATTGCATATAATTATTCGTCAATAGATATAATTCCTACACGTGTGTAATCGCTTGTAATGCTGTAGTAGGTAATGTTCATTAATGAGAAACCTAGAATTGTGGTTCATGCCATTGAAGTATCTCCTTTATGTAATCATTAATCACTTGCGTATGGTCACTTTGTTCTAATATTGTCGACAAGATTATATCAAGTCTCGCATCATTGTATCTTATATCGTAAATTTGTAATTATATTATGCTTACACACAGATATACGTTGTATCTTATGTCATGAATTTTTAATCAGATTATGTTTACATATAAATATTTAAAATAAGCCAGGTAGGAGACATAAAATAGATTGAAAAAATATCTTGATACAATAAATAAGTTATTTAAAAAAAAGTTAATTTTTGAGAAAAGCTATCATAAAAATGACAATTAGTTTGTTCCTTCTGGGAAGAAAGAAGATATCGGTCATATTTAATTAACAATAAAGTAACGTAGCAGGTTTGTATACACCAAATTCATATACATACCTACCCATGAATGTGTTCGTCAATATACGAAAACGTATGGACAAGAGGACAATTTGTTTGCAGCAATTTGTAACAATTTCAAAGAATCGAGACAATAATAAAAACAGATCTACGATAATTCCAACTACGTAAAACTGCTTATTGGAAGAACTCATTGACAGTTAAGAACGAAACATATGTGATACGTATACATATCGTAACAAAAGTTAATTGGGAATCACAGTAACTCATATGAAATCTAAATTAACACTCAGGTATTATTTCTACATTATTTATGGATTTTAATGGAAAATTTTATGGAAGCTAAAATTATTTAGCAATATTAATATAATTAATATAATTTAATAGTTAATTTCGTTTCTGTCGTTTCACCTATGCACGAATGAACTATCCTTTCTAAATTTTATTACATTTGTGAAAAAAATTGTGGAGGATGTAAAATTTTGAATGAAATGAAACGATCAAAGGATTATGGGATATAACTACTATTTAACATGTAAACAAACATGGTTTATGGATATAATATCCTTAAATTTTAAGTGACTATCTAGGAAGTTAAATTGTTTTATGGCATTAGTTTTATGGTTACTCTCTAGAGATGAATTGTATGTTTATGATACAAAATTAGACAGGAAGGTAATGTATATGTACATATACATATATATATATATTATATATCTTCATATATATATAAGTACACAATAACTGAAGATGTACCGTTGGAAGAGGCTTAAAACACATAAAAATGATTTAAATTATTTGGTAGAATAAGTTGAATTAACATTATATATCTAGAAGATTATATATCTACGTTACGTCGTACGAATTTATTTTCTCCTTCTTTCCGAATGTTTCTAGTTGCAGAATTGAGCGAAAGGGTCGCGTTCGATCAAGGCAAGTAATCAATCTTGTTCGTTCTCGCAATGTGTGATTGGAGATAGATTGATGTCGATTGATTGATTGCGATTTTTGATATATTTATGCACAAAACTGGTGTGTATGTGTGCGTGCGTTTATAGGGATATAACGATTGGACTTGACGATTCTGAAGAGATACTGCAATTCTGCCGAAAATATGTTATCTTGGGATTTTTAATACATCGTAGTCTTCCTTCCATTACGTGTTGTATCTTTGGAAGGGAGGCCGAGGCCAGTACTGGTGCAATATAATTTTTTTGCACAATGTGTTTTTGGTTGTGGGGTCACCCTTTTGGGGCTCTCAACGTTTACGACAGGTTATCAAACTATGAAAAAATACAGGTATTGCAAATGTTTTAAATTACTTACGTAGCACCTGAATGGTGGTGCGCAGATGATCGTAGCGCTAAAATTCTATTTCTCAAAAATAGCGATTGTTCTTGATTGAATCTTCGATACGTCTGGCTATGTTGTAACACTCAACATTATTGGACAAATAATACAATTTCTTGAGGATATACAGGGTGTATATGGATTATGCTCCAGTTACTATGCAGCAAACTATACCAACAGATTATAGGATCGTTGTAAACGCATTGTTACAGAGTTACAGGAAAATATTGAACACAGCCTGAATATGTATGTAGCGCATCAAAGAATAAAAGTCGATCGTGTTTACTTTTTCTGTACATTCCACTACTACTCGATGTCTTTTACTTTGCGATGATTGCTCAAGGTATTTAAACTATCATTTCAAAATAATTCCAAATTTCTTGAGATTTCGTTGCATTGATTTTACGCTTTTCACGTGTACTTGTCTTAAAATTCCCCGTAAATAAAACTAAGTAAAAATCAAGAGATGTGGGATCTCGGAATTGATCTCGGGAGCCAAACGATTTGTTTTAGCGACCACCTTCTTGTATAGTTTTCAGTTTACTAATTTTTTATTTTCTATAATGCGATAGACAACTGTTCAACTGTATTCAATTCAACCATTGTGTATGTACAGCAATTATACATTTTCCATTAACCCTCATATCTTCGGATCCGAACAATCTCAAGTATTGTTTCCCGTGTAGTCGACTGAACCATTTGCCTTCCAAGGATTAAGTTGAATTGGTAGAAACCTTTGAAGCGCTATAGGATAGCAATATATACTCAAGTACGAAGAACGGATCAGTGAAAAGGTCGTTTATTATACCCTTCCAGACACGGTCATAATGAATTTTAAAAGGCGGATTATTACGGGACCTATTACAAATAGCTATTATAAGAATTGAATATACTTCGTCTAGTAAAACTCATGGAAGGAGAGGTTTTCTTCTTACTGTATTGGTATACCAATCACGAAATACAACTGTTTCTCAATAAACGATTGAAATTCTTGCACAGGTGTGTAATAATACGGCATTCCTTTATTAACTCGTAACATTGATTACTATCATCATCAGATGATTTGCATATCCCAACACAAATCATGCATAAAATAAATATCGGTATATTAGCATATATCGACATATATATTTTATACACGACAAACGGGAGCCAAATACTGTGACGCTCGGTTCACAGTGAACCCTGCCAGGATAAAAAAAAAGTCGTCAGTGGAGATAAAGCAAACACCGCCGATTTTCTTTCTTAACGCATAATATTAATACCGTTAGGCATATATTAAACTGTGTCCAATATTTGTCTATATTTCTATAACTAAACGCTTACGACAATGCTTCGTATAACATATTTTTTCTTATTTTCGTTTCTTTTAGCTTCAAACATTTGTAGTTATAGAAACATACAAAAATTGAAAATTCCAATTACACATAAGATAAAAAAATGATACAGTATACATTATAATTACATTTACAATTACTAGTAAATAAACTATTCGTTGTATGAAAAACTGTTTCAGATAAAAGTTTGAAAAATTTGATCTTACTATGTAGTTTGAAAGCAACATAGAAGATTAAATCTATCTTCCTTTTTCAATATAATCGTAGTAATATTTTGAATTTTAAACTTTCACGATGAGTAGATGACATATTTTTGCTTCTTCGTAGTTTCGATCGTGTTTCTATTATTATATTGTTCTTTGTTTATAAAATATCAGAACTAAATCATATATTTTCGATGTATCAATCTGCGTAATTATGTATATGTTGTTCTATTTTTAACATTTATCATAGAATGTCGTGAGAATTGCATTATTTCGATGTAATTTCCGCGTTCAACGTGACTCATGGAAATCTGATCCCCGGGAAAGGACCATCGCGTAAAGTCCTTTCTTTTCTTCTGCCGTCATTAGCATGCAAAATTGTGGTTTCTTTATACAAATGAAGTGGTCAAGAAGTGGTATTATCGGGGATGCCCCTCTACCACTCATGAGGATTCATAGAAGCGTCAGAAGGCGAACGTTGACAGTTGCTACCTGATAGGTACCTCGTGAATCGTCAGTCGAAATCCTACCTGCAAAGTAAGCTGACAACCTAGGTAGATAGATCGTGAACAAGCTCGCTTCATTAAAACTTGTCGATATAAAGTGAGAAGTGTTCGTTGAACGTGGAAAGTCTTGATCGATCTACATTGTGATGTGAAACAATTTTTTTAATATTTAATGTACTTTCTACATTTTTCATGATTTTATCCAATTATCTGTGAAATTGACGATATACTCAAGGAGTGAATAGTTTCGTGTGATCATACTTGTGATAGTGATTAATTTGTGTTCAGAATTTCTTTTTCTATTCGAATTTGTTGATGATGGAGTCAATGTCACTCAGTGCTGCTAATTCAAGTAGATTTTGAGATACATGTAAGTAACTATGAAGGTAGAAAAAAGGTAGACATCAAATATCTATAAGTTATAATTTTACATATTAAAATAATGAATAGTTTACGCGAATGATTTAGTTTTATACTAGAAATATGTACATTGATAACTGCGTAGAACAATGAATCAGCTGACGAATCTTTCTCTTCATTTCATTTACACTTCATGTTTCTCACAGGCAAAATTCTATTATTTGTTTCCTTGGAGTAAGAAATATGAGATGCGAGTGAAACAGATTCGTCATTTGATTCATTGATCTACGGTAGCTGTTAGTGTTTTTCTATAAAATCAAATTGTTTATAACTGGAAAAATAAGCTTCGAACGATGCTTTAGTCCATAAACTTTTCACATTACCGAGAATCATATCCTCTAAACATTTTTGATTTTTTCTAACTTCTTGTATAGAGAATCAGAGTATTTAACGAAGACTAGTTGAATAAAGTGTTTCGAGAGAAAGTTATCAACAGAGGTTATCTCTTGCTGAGGTAAACATTTTAGAATTTTTATTGCAGTAATCTATCAATTTCCTTGAATCTTCTTTAACTTGGAACAAACGTATCGAGCACAGTGTTAATTAAGAATAAAGCGGAATAGAGACGCTTCTCGGTTAGATTTTCTTTCGAAATTATTCGTTTAGATTCATCGTCTATTTCCCTCTACACTTTACAAGATCGTTTTTTCGTCGAAAGAAGAAATTTGTTATCTCTATGCTCGAAAACCACGTAATCTACTTTTTTTGTTTTCTTGCCATTCAAATGGTATTTTTTTATCAAAATTGCAGAGATACATTATTAATTTATGGCATGTTACAGAGTTCCAGGATGATCAGTATCATCGTCAAGACTATTTTGCTGGTGTATCTTTTACAATTGTTTGTTGGGATAGTTGGCCAGTCGCCGTGTCCCAACTACTTCCGATATATTCAGGATGATGTCTCAAACGAAGTCATGGGTTACATTGAAATACCATTCCCACCACGTGGAGTTGTCTTGCAACTCAGCGTCCGTTTAAGTATCCCTGTTGCATTACCTTCGGTAAATTGTGTTTTTAAACATTATTGACTTTGAAATCTCGAAAAATATGACTATGAATGTTTCTTGTTTGTCTACATATCTGCCGCTTTGAATCAAATATAATGTCTTCCTCGGTGTACGAAACGCTTACTGGCTAAACTAGAACTCCATAAAACAAAACGTAGAGAAAATTGATGAAATTATATAAGATACATGCGTCAATCAAAGTGAATTGGCATTGAAATTTTAAAAATTTCAAAAAGTGGAATAAATTCTTGAATACAACAGTAAAGTAATTTATTATACGATTCATATAATACGTATCGTAAGTAAATAAGTATTTAGTTCAAAATAGTTTTTGAAAATGGAGTCGGAAGAGTTAAACTTGCTTCAACAAGTAGCTACTAAGCATCACACTAATAAATAATTGAAAACAAATGGTGATCTTGTATATTGCAAACTATCTTATTTTTTCGTGAATGAAGTACTTACTACCTTTCTTTGAAATCCGCGTTCGATAGTAATTACGTACAATCGTAAGATTAAATGTGATGACCCGTGATATATTCGAAGCTTGAAACTTATATTTCGTCATATAGTAACGTTAGCGAATTTTGAATCATTATCAAGCATTTGCGTTATTGGATGTTGTGTGTACAAATTTATTGTATGTTTAACTCATCGAATTTTCCCAGATTTAATGATAAAAATAGTAATTTAGAATTAGATGAATATGTAATAAGCTAAATAATTAACACTTATCGTTTTAAATGAAATGTGAAAGATATCTTTGAATTGGTATTTCCAATGTTCATTTCAGTCAGCTCACATTAAAAAAAAAAATGTATATATAAGGAAAACATTATATCGAATTAGTGCCAATGATTTTCCTGTATTTCAGAAATACGTTGGACGATTGGAATTGGCAAATTCGAAAGAACAGTCGATTAAGGCAGTGAGCCAGGGCAGACCTCTGTCGTATAAAATCCATTTTCCTCTACCTCGACCAATACCATTATTAACCAGTTTGTGGTTCAACGATCAATTTCTCTGTTTCGGTCCACGTGGTATGTATACTTTTTCAAAGATAAATCACGTATTGTTCATTCTCTTTAAAACTAATGTTGCATAGAAAATATCAGAAGTTATTATCAACATCTCTCTCAGTTTGAAAGATTCCTTTAATTAAATAAGTCCTTTTAATTTGTTTGCATTGATCTAATCTATGTCAGTGCGCTAAATAAATATAATAATCGGCCAAAGCATTTAACGACAATTACTGTATATCTTTATATTTCCTTAAATACTTAAATTGATTCTGATTTAAATTACAATTTTTATGTATATAATCTAATGCATATAATATATTCATGAAATGAAATATAACTTCTTAGATATACAAACTTACAAAGTTTGATCAGTTTGATTTAACGTTAATTTAACTAAGATAATTTGAAAAATCGATTATAAATAATTGGTTAATTATTTATGTAATTTCAGTAAGTGGACCAATTATCACCTCTATTGTATTAAATCACACACTCTATCCACCTGGAAATGCTCTCAGTAAGCAGCCAGAATTTGATGACAATAATAAATGGAACGGGATGAGAAATATATATCCACCTCCATCAATAAACGATCAACGCGAACCTTTGCAACTCCCACGAATAGGATCAAATGTGCCAAATGTTAGACCCGTGCCACCAAATAATGAACAAATTAATCTAGCGTGTGGTCGAAGCAGTATCGAACCTGTTAATCCTCTCATAGCTAAAGGCGAGAAAGCGTCCCCTGGTCAGTGGCCATGGCTGGCAGCAATCTTTTTGGTCAAGTTAAAATTTGAATTTCAGTGCGCAGGCACGTTGATCTCGAATACACATATTATTACAGGTTTGTAAATTTTTGTATATTTAACTTTGTTAATAATTAATTCCTTAACAAACTCTGTACATACATATAGTAATTTGAGTTGTACTTTTTAAAACTTCAGTTTCTTTAATAAGCCTTTAATATTTATTTATATTTTTCCCGTCTAATGTTTGAAAGAAAGATAATAATAATAATACACTAATAATAGTATTAAATTAAAGTAAAAGATTCATTACAGACGGCGAAAGAAATATTCATACGCGTTATATTTTAAATATCATTTTAATGCTATAATTGAAATTTAATACGATATTAAATATTCTCTAAACTCGCAGCGAGAGAAAGAGCGATTACTTTAAGAATATAAAAAAAGCTTTAGTCATCGTACCATCGTACCAATAATTGAACTTTTCATTTCTCTTTCATCATTAAACCAAGCAAAATCAGGAAGTACACATTGCAAATGAAAAGTCAATTTGTCAGTTAGTGACTAAGCGGATTCCGCTTTTTCTTAGCCATCACAAAGACAAATAATAATTATAAATATTCATGAAAAGGCTGCGGATATCTATGCAAATCCAAACTTTTGTGAATCACAACTGAAAAAATGCAATCAAAGTAAAAATTTGCTTTACCTACTAAATAGCAGTAATGAATGTTATATTTTAGATATTTTATATATTTTTGCATGTTAGGTGTATTCTGTGCATTTTTGTATTTTCAAATATTCTATAATTGCATGAAAATTCGCAGTCTATTTATGAATAATTCATCGATCTAGCATTTTATTGACGAGAGTTATGATATATTTTATAATACTATACGTTTATAACATATTCTTTTAGCTGCGCACTGTTTACAAATGAATAAAGTAAATCTACCTGCTGGCACATTTTTGGTATCCTTGGGACGCTATCGACTCCGAGACTGGAGAGAGAAAGGTTCGGTGAATCGGGAAATAATACAGTACAGGGTTCACCCCGATTTTGACGCGGGTGGTAATGCCGATGCAGATCTGGCCATATTGATGCTACGAGAAAGAGTGGAATTCAGTTCGATGATAAAACCTGCTTGTCTTTGGTCCGGATCTTCGCTTCTGTTGAACGTTGTAGGCAAGGTTGGCTACGTGGTAGGCTGGGGACGCGACGAATTGGGAAACCCATATGTTCAAGAGCCTCGACAGATCAAGGTTCCGATCGTGGCTCAGGTAAAATTTTTATACAAAATTGATTGCTTGCGTATAATCGTAGATCTGATAAATAAATAGAATTTACAATGATTTATGCTGAATTAATGTTCACAGCAATTTCATGTCTCGTGAAATACCCTGTAAAATGCTTTCTTGTGGAGCAAAATTGATGACTTGACTCTGGATTTATGGAATAGATTTAATTAATCATTTAATTCTAATAGAGTTTTATGTTTGATGTACGAAATTCTAGCGTTTCAACTACATGTGAATAACGTTCGATGAATAAATTGCAGGAAGTTTGTCTCTGGAGCAACAGCAACTTCGTCGCGTTCACCTCAAACCGAACGTTCTGCGCTGGTCAGAGAAATGGAAGTGGCCCGTGCAACGGCGACAGCGGAAGCGGCTTCGTGATATACAATAGCGAAATGAATCGTTATCTATTGCGAGGAGTCGTTTCGAGGTCCCTTTTGGACAGTAGCACTATGTCTTGTGACTTATCGCAATTCGTCGTTTATGTAGACCTTGCTCAACACCTAGACTGGATACAAACAGAGATTTCTAAGAATAATTGATGATCAATGATTAACTGATAAATTATTGATGATTGTAACTATAAATGTGCTAGTCGATTAGATTTTGTATATAAATTATTATTTTATCATATTAAACCTTAAATAGTTCGTAGAATAGTTTTTAATTTATAGAAAACCAAATCTTAATTAATCGAAGATGTACATTACCTTTATTTTGATTCCTTAGACTTGTGTCATAGATTACACTTCGACTTATTCGTTGTGTTACGTGCCGATAAACAATTGAAATGATCCTATGTGCTTGCAAAAAGTAGAGTTTAAATGCAATATTTCTGGACTGTTCATGTTTCTGTTGTTTTATAACTCGTCCAATGCTCTCCGTATCAGTATTTACGAAATTGATGATGGCAAGTGTACAAAAGTATATGATTTACCTGTAAGAATAGATGATATAGCGTAATTTAATTATTTTATATCGTATAATGCGTATTATTTATTAGTGATATACTTTTCGTTCTTAAATCGGTTGCGTCTGCATTTATTTTCCTTTGCATAAAACATGTTCTTTATCTTATATAGTTTTATGCAAATTGTATACAGTTTTATTAATTTGCGGAGAACTGTTTATTACGTATTCTAGTTCCATTACGACACATATGTTTGCACTTTTCTTACAATGTTAGCCCGACTTACTGTATGTATAATAAAATGATCCTGTTGACTATGAATATATAATATTTGCATATACATAACAAAACCTTTCTTATAACCGATTTTAATAGAACTGAGAATAACATAATCCGATCAGTAACACAATCAGAACACAATGATGCGTATTTCTATTTATTTTCAATTATACATACTCTTACACATAAATCATTTCTTATTGTATAAAGACAGTGGTAAGCGAAACATATAGAATGGAAGAAAATAAGTGTACAACGATACAAACTAGAATGTTATGTATATATTTTGTATATACGACAAAATATGAGAAATATACGCGCTCAAAGGGAGACAGAGACTGGAGTGGAAAAAATAACTACAAGATGCTAAGTAAAACAATATTTCTTAATTATGAATGAACAACATGTCCTGACTTCAAAAAAACAGGTCTATCAAATGATTTATTTCGAGACGCTATACAAAATACGTTATTTTCAGAAACGAAGCATGAAAGGAGAGGTTTTGGAATGTTTTCAGTGAAAATAGTTCCTCCTGTATCATAAAATTATGTTCTTTATTGTCCCATTGAAGAAGGTAAGCAAAATTTTTCATCTCCAAAATAGCTTACTAAAGATTTCAGTAAGCCCGTATGAGGGATTAAAACGCAGCATATTGGAAACTGCATGTATTTAAATTTGTTCAGTTTGGAAGTATTGTCGTGCAACTGCCCCTAATACGATTTCTGCACTGAACACACCTACAAATATAAAAAAAAAAATGTAAGAGAATATTTTTGTACTATTCATATATATCTTCCAATATTCTTTTAAAAAATTAAACAGAAATTATGAAACTACTTACTGATATTTACACGTAAAACGTCAGAAAGAAGATGAAGATCATTTTCATGGGTGATGATGATATAAGTTAATTTATTACTATTCATTTCTTGAATCTGTGCTACAGATCTTCGCGTTTTTTCCATTGTCCCACCCGCACTTTCAATTATTTCTGCGATCGCTGATGGCGATGGTATTACACTTGGTGTAACATAAAATATTTTACCCTATTCAATAAATAATTGTTTATGCTTAGTATGAATTTTAAATCATGATCATCTTACGAACTATTGGTATCGATTAAAATATACTGCCAATAAATTAACAGCTTAGCTAATAAAAATATTACCTTAAGTACTGTTCCCCTATTAAGGCTGGCCAATGCCTTTTCAATATTGCAATTAAAACTTTTCTCGAATTCTGGATCCCCAAGCATGTATCCACTTTCATCTAAAAATGTGTTCCTTGCGGAACAATCGAGTAACCACTGTAACGTGACAATATATTTACAACGTGATAAGCAACATAACAATTTTACAGTTCTTCTCGGTGCTGTCATCACGAGATGAGTTGCATCTCGCCAACTTGCTGCCAATGCACCACCTAATTCCCGAATTCTCTGTTAAACGAATAATTCAAATCCTTATTATAATATTAATCGAACGCGTTTTATACATTGAATTTAAAATGTATAAATAGGAGATCTTACTGAATTTCATTGTATGCGTTACCTTCGCATGCTTCCTAGGATTAATACCAGAGAACAATATTCTTGGTTGCTTATCCGGAGGTGGAGGATCGGGATTACTAACGACTATTGGTTCGTCCAAGCCCAACAAATGTGGATCTTTATTCAGTAACGGGCCGTCTAATCGCGGCTTTTTATACTTTCTTATCGAATTTGGACCCTGACCAACCTGCTTTACTTTATCGTACGATTCCTGAGTAATGTTTATTGGCATCTTCCATGCAGCTGAAAGAAATGGTATTTTAACATCAGCCAGAAAATTAAATTTAGGAAGACTAATGGAATGAATAAGTTATGATTTTCTTGTTGGAAAAAGATACAATTGATCAAGTTCACGATACCCATTAAATGAGGCACTAGCGAATAATCCAATCTAAAGGGATTGCCCAGACTGTACTGCTGATATTTCGGATTTTCGGTTTGATGCAGCGCATTCATTTGTCCGCACAGCAAGTCCGTCAACCATTGAGCATTTACTACTCCTGTTTGCCATTCTCGAGCCTTTTTATATTTTTGACCGTCCGGTCTGAAATGGTTTTTGTTAAATATAAGAATGTCGGTAGTAACGAATGATCGATCGTTACGCGTGGTATCATAAAAGGTGGTTATACTTCATTTACTCTGTGCTCTGTACATTTGGAGCAAAGGGTGAATTTAGTATGTAAAATAAATAAAAGAAGTTTACATACATGTTTATCTTATTTGACGTTGTTTCCAAATGATAGATACTTTGGATTTCTGTAATTTTGTTAAAAATGTTATTAATTGCACTTTGTATGTTGTATCACATGTAAAATCTTGGTGATTACTTATAAATATTTCTATTACATATTATTTCAAGTAAATCTGATGTTATACACTCTATATAACAAATTTATATACATAATGCATACAAAAATAAATCATCTATAAACAACAAATAAAACCTAATTTAACATGCCACTGTTTTCATTCACTTCACACTTTAATGAAAATAATAATTATTAGATATCAAGAATATTTTATAATAACCCCTGTAATGTCTCAATATTTTAGAAACAAAGTCAAATAAGACAAACATCAACATAAAGTCTCCCATCATTCTTTCCTGTCAAATTCATCTCTAAACGTGCCCACCAACATTTTACGATACCCATTGGTATAATCCATATAACTCAATTATTCATTTAAATCAAGAATTAAAGCCCCAATAATATCAGGATTGCTTGTGTTGAGTAACAAAACATCTCTACCTTCTGCAAACGAGGAGAGTGTTGTGCCTGGTGAAGTAATTGGTAACTTTAGCTCCCAATGCTTCCAGCATATACTTCACTTTCGCTCGTTCCTCTCCTTCAAATCCAGACAATGATACAATTTGTTTTGCACACGGAAGCTCTGTCAAGCTGAATGGTGTTGGAAAATGCAGTGCGTGCCAAGGTGGAACTACCTGCTGTTTACTGACTACATCCGATAGCCAGTGAGCACTGACGCAACGCTTTCCTTCCCGTAATGCTTGCACTACTGTCGGATGTTTCTGCGTAATCGCAAGTACATGAGTAGCTCGGGTACAATATTGCGGTTCCACCTCTCCGCCGTGTCTCTCGATCACTTGTTTCCACACGGAAACATCGTTCGGACGTTGCATATCGTACTCGACGATAACAAAGATACAACCTAGCAAAAATAGATCTGGTGGAACTGGAAAGAAATAACAATTTATTACTCTAATGAAAAAAAAGATGTTTCCAGGTAAAAGAAGAAGATTAATTAATGAGTAGTACAATGCGGATTTCAAGAAACTTTTCAATAGGATAAAACACAGGTACATAAAAAAAAAAAACATGCAGTCATAATTGAGTGTTTTTAAGAAACTGGAAAATCATACGTTTCAGATTTGGATTGTGACCATAGAACTGAGCTTTCGCTTGAGGCATCACCGAAGCATACTGCATCTTTATCGGCGCACCGGGTGGCGTTCCATTTGTGATATTACCAACGGTTCTTCGCTGATATGCCGCCAGAAGTTGTGGATCCTGAGACGGCGGCGGCGGTGGTCTGTGTTGCGCGGTCATTAATCTCAGTTGACCAGCCGCACTACCTTCAGCAGCACTACCCTGTAATCTATTCGTCAACATGTTTGCCAGAGCCGTTTTTGTCTTTGCATTAACGACTAATTGTTGGTCTGGTGGTATTTGGGCATTATTCGACAACGAAGTCAAAGGAGGCTCTTGTTGCGCGCCCTGTTGTTGTTGTTGTTGCTGCTGCTGCTGCTGCTGTAAGTGTTGCAGTTGTTGTAACCTTGCCATTTGTTGCTGTTTTTGCATATGTAATTGTGCTATATGTTGAGGAGTTAAAGCTTGACCCTGTTGAAACGTTTGACCAGGTTGGCCGGCTTGTGGACCTTGCACATTTTGATTGGTTTGCACGATCACCTGATTAGAAGAATTAATTGGTGTTAAGGCTGGCGGTTGAACCCCAGAATGTACCGGTTTTTGACCAGGTGTTTGCGCAAGTTGAGGTCCGATCATCTGAGGACGCGGTTGTTGAATCCACTGCAAACCACCAGGTTGAACTGGTTTCCCTGGACTTCGTATAACAGCGATATGCGCGCCTTGTTGCGCTTGACGATTTTGCATTTGCCTCTGTAGTAACAAGTTTCTTTGTTTCTGAATTTTTTGGATAAATTGAGCCCTTTGCTGTGGATCCATTTGTTGTAATTGTTGATGAGTTTGAGCATCCAATTGAATTAACTGCCTTGGTGGTTGTGGTGGCTGTTGAGCCCATTGTCCACTTGGTCTTTGCGGGCCGATTTGTTGTTGTTGCTGTCTTTGTAATTGCAAATGGTATTGTTGCTGTTGCCATTGCGAATCTCTTTGTACAATAAAACCTTGCTGATTAGGACCCATTAATTGTTGATTCTGAGGTTGCTGCTGTAACTGACCGTCCCTTATAACAAATTGTTGTGAACCTTGAGGCGCAGATTGTTGCAGCTGTTGAGAGATTTGTTGAATTTTCTGCTGTTGTTGTTGTTGTTGCAATAATATAAGTTGCCGTTGTTCGGATGTGAGTTGTTGCGGTGGAGCCTGTTGTTGATTCAATTGATGCTGTTGTGTACCAATTTGTTGTTGTTGAGTAGGAATCTGTTGTTGTAAAACTATTTGCTGCTGCTGTTGGGGTGTTAGTTGCACTTGTTGTTGTTGGACTAATTGTTGTTGAGTGGTAATTTGCTGTTGCTGTGATAAATGTTGCTGTTGTTGGTTTATTTGTTGTTGTGGAAGAATTTGATGTTGGTTTAGCTGTTTTTGCTGTGTTAATAATTGCTGTGGTGATGACATTTGATGTTGTGGTAATTGTGAATTGATTTGTTGCTGCTGTTGTTGTGTCATCAATGGTTGCTGTGCAAGTGACTGCTGCTGCGTCCCAATTAATTGCTGCTGCTGTTGTTGTTGAGATGTTAATTGCGGAGACTGTTGCTGATTCAAAAGCTGTTGTTGCGTGTATTGCTGTTGTTGTAATTGCTGATGCGACGTAAGTTGTTGAGGTAACTGTTGTTGCTGATTTAATTGTTGTTGTTGTATTAATGTATGCTGTATATTCATTTGTTGTTGTTGTTGCTGCGGCGATAATTCTGGTTGTTGTATTTGTGATGGTATAGATTTTATTTGAGCAACATTATTTTGTTGAGAAGCTTGTGGCAACCAAGTAGTTTGTGCAACATTTTGATCAGAAACAGAAGACGCAATTGTGGAAGCATTAGATAAACTTGCTGTAGGAATTGGTCGTGGAAGATGTTGCTGTGGATTGACATTACTTTGCCCATTTGTTGTATATGGAATTGCAGTTACAGTTGCATTAGCTGTGTTTACGCAATGAGAAGTATTGGAAGATACCGGTGGACTCGGTTGATTCCAAGGCATCCGTTGTTTGAGTTGTTCTAACATGGCTTTGGTCTTCTCTTGTTCTTCTCGTGCAGTATTATTTTCAGTATCTTCATCCATGAAGCCAGTAATCATGGCTGTAGAACTATTTGGATATGTTAAAAGTCTTGGGTGGTATTCTACCTCACTTACGATAGTTCCTTTTTTACAACATTCCGTTACCCAATCTGGAGTTACAATTTGGATAGGATGCCTCATTGCAGTTTCATATTTAAGCCCAGCAGCCTTTCCAGTAATTAAATGAGTACAATACCGATCTAAGCGTAATTGACATTTACCACCTTGGAGTGTGATCATTGCCCATAGACTTTTACTGTCTGCACGACTTATCTGAGACACACATGCTCGTACATTTGAAAATAACTGTGTATCTTCAGGAGAAAAATAGTGGGGCCTATATTATTATACAGATAAGGAAATGAATTATTCTTATATAGATGAAATTCACTATAGTAATGTAATATTTTTCCTATACAAAAATGAAATAAAATTTACTATTGAATTACTCTAATGTTTTACTAAACTAAAATTTTCTATATTACCAATAAATTACAAATTTTTTAATAGAGGATACGGCAGAAGTTTATTGCATTTGACAGAATAGAGAATCCAGTTTTGTGTAACTGCTGGTATCTCATAGATATCCTTTGCTGCAGATATATCATTTTCCAGTGCGTCATAACCTGCTATTAAATGTGTAACAAAATCACTAAAATAATTTGATCTTTCAGCACCTCCCTCCTGTAGTAAATTTAAAATCTGCGAACAATTAAAAAAAATATTTGTTTCTAGTACACAAAAATCTTTTTAATGCGTTGTTAAAATCATGCGCATATCACGAGAAATGTCCCAAATTTTTGTTCCAAAATTAAAACATATATAAAAGTATGTGAAGCGATGAAGTCAGTTCATAACTTTACAAAATATTATATGTTCTATTTAATTTACATTAAACATTTTGATAAATTTTAACTAATCTAATACAACAAAATATTCTACATTGAAAAATGCTAAACAATTAATACTTTCTAAAAGTCTGTTGTCATCTTTACATTCAAGGAGTACAGTCTGTTAAATTTGACTCCATTTTATAACCTCTCTTGTATCAATCGCGATTAATTTGGAGTAATTGTGGAAAGATCACGATTTTCAATGATTAAAATATAATAATATCAATATTATGAAATTAGTAACATTATGTCAAAGGTAAAGGAAAAACGCGGGAAACAGTAAAATGACATACCTTAGAATCACCTTCACCGCTGACGTAGTATTTAACATCGGCGAATAAGGCCCCATCGAGTTTTAATTCCTCGAGACCGGCCCTTATGTCGCCCATCCTTAAAAAATTACAGGTAAAATCACGTATTCCACATCACAACTAAACGGCGCGTTTTCAAAAATGAAGTTGGAACACACACAATATTTGATAACAAAACCCACTCGCGACGCTTTTGTTATTATTATGATTTCAAGGTTATGTAGCTACTTCGAAGTCGAACGATGTATATCGTACTCGATATTTATCGAAAGCTTCGAGTGCGCTAGATTTGAATACTGAAGATGTCAGTTGAATCTGATATGGAATCGTGTTATAATATCTCTATGCCAGTCTTTATCAAAAAGCTTAAAAATAAATTAGAATACGCGTAGAAACCTTAAATTTGCTGCATTAAAAATAATTAACGATGTGAAGAATAATTGATGTGAATTGTTTTCGGTTTCTTAGTTTTAACATTTTATTCATTTTCAAATTCAAATGTTATCCGAAAATGTTATCAAATTTTAACCTTTGATTTAATTGCACCATAATAATGATAATACTTAAATGAAAGTGTTGAAGTGAAAAGTATTTTTGGATACTTTTATGTGTTTAATATTAATGAAAATTAATATGATAATATGCAGTTGTATATCAATTTGACGGGGTTAAAAGTAGCTGATTTAGAATACTACAAGGTACGTGTATGACTATTATGTATATATTATGTATATAACCGCTATGTAAAATATACATTTTTCAGATAATTGTTATAATATGTGTACAAGACTTGAGAAACTTTAACGTGTTTTTAAAATTATTCTTTATTTATTCATCGATTTGATAATAAAGAGACCAGAAATTGAATTAATTAATAAAATGATTTTCAAACCATTAAAGATTTGCATAATATTTGAGACATATGCCATTTTAGAAAATGTTTATCAATGTTTAATGTTACACTATTCTTGAAACATTCTTTATAAAAAACTCGGTTTGTCTCAAATCATGAAAATATATTTGAAATTTTATCTGTTTACTGTTCATCGACATAAATAAATGTTACTATAGGGCCAAATGAAAAACACAAAGTTTGAAAACATTTGTTTACTTTATTGTATACTCTTTTCATTCGCGTAGTAGGTACATATCAGCATCTAAAATGCTTTTCACCGTAATAGTTCGCCATAACCTCTTCTTGTTTTACGCATTCTTCGTTTTCCTCTTTCATTCGCATTTGCTCTCTCCTTCACTTGTGTTCTCCCGCTCTTTCTCTCACACTTTCTCTCTCTATCACGCACACTAGATATAATCCTCTCTTCTTCTTTCTCTTCTACATATGTGTCTCGTCATTCGCGCTTTCCCTTGCATTCATAGATAAATAAATTATAGGCTAGTATGTACAAGTTCTTCTTAATAGATTTCCTCTCCTTACTTAATTTAATAGTCATTTCTCACTTAACAGATTTATTTATCTTGTAAAGACTCTAGAAATATTGAGCTTGGTCTGGTCAGTATACATCATATAATTCCCATTAACTTTTGTCGCTTTTTTCTTTTAATTAAATTATGTGTATCTATGTATGTCTGTGTGTACGTGTATATGTGCATAAGTGTCGTCGAAATTTTTTTTTCTTCGTTCGTTACGTTTTAGTATTGAATATTTAATTTTCTCCCTTTTTTCCGACCATGGTATATCGTTTCTCATTAAATGATGAAAATGATCGCATAAATGGGCAGAGGCATGAGGGAAAACGGGAAGCAGAAGTTCAATTTTCCTGGGATGGCGGTAGAGGGGGGGGGGTCTGATGAAAAATTACGCAAACCCTCTATTTATAGAAAATTTATAGATTTCTTAATTAGCGTCTTGAGATATGAAATTAAAATTGTCCACTTATAAATATGTGTATATGTATATATATATATATATACACGTTTATCTGTGTACGCGTATTTATATGCATTATGTATGCATGTAGATATATCTCTTTCGTAATAACAGATTCGTAATTTATTTTAGTATTCCTTATTTAACAAGTATCTCGTGAAACGATATAGAGGTACGTATTGCTCTGTAACAAAAGAAAATGAAGCATTCACAGTGTTTCACGGAGAATCGGTAACAAGTTTGTATTATAGTTCGTAATAGCTAAGGCAGATAATGAAAAGAGTATCGCGTGAATCCGTCTTCGATTAACTTCTTCTGCACGAAGTTTCGCCATGAAATGAAAAAGAAACAAACGCGATATTGTTTGTAATTGAGTATCATCCGTCCGGTGTACACATTACACATTTAAATAGGTGCTTAACGTTTTATAGTTCTATATATCTCAAGTATAATATCCTCTCAGGCACCTGTGATTATTTACAATGCAACAACTGTATAACATAAGTAAAATTTTAACTCTATGTGAACTATTAACAGTAAAAATTTAATGAAATTTCGTAATTTTTAATTGAATACAAATATTATTCTTCAACACGGAGATCAAGAATCATCTTTAAAACTGAGAAAAGAAAAATATCGTTATGAAAATGAAAAATGAAATTTCTTGTACTTTAAAGGAAAATCGCGTATCATTAGTTAAGTACACCGTTAATTTAACTTTAACAATTAAAGGTTTTAGTCGCGTTATTTCAAAAGACACGATTTATTTCTACGAATTTCTTGCAATTAAGAGGATATCTATACTTAATCACTTATTATGCCTATTAGATGATAAAATAAGTTAATCGATTGAGTCGAAATTGTAATCTATTTATAATTTGCGCGTGGACAAGAGAAATTCTGTTGAAATTAGGTTGTCACGACTATCAGAAAAGCGAGGAGAGGCTGAGTTGTCTCATCATAAACTTGAAAATATTAATGTTCAACTCTTAAAAATTAATCAATGTAATTGCACTTCACATGCTGTTCCAAGATATCCTTTAAATTCACCAGCATGTCTTTTCGTAGAAACGAAATTTCACTCCGCTTTATCACTTTCTCTTTTCTTCCGAAGTATGTAGGTATATCAATTGCTGGAAGTTATAAATTTAAAAATGATTAGAAAAATGAACTGAATTCGTGAGTAATGACAAGATAATTAGGCGAAGTTAATGTAAAGTAATCGTAATTTGTACCATACACGCGATATTTCATGAAGTTATATGGTTTAGAAAGCCGCGGATCGTTTTGAAACTTTTAGCTTCACAGAACTGATTTTCGGGTACTGCGTAACCCTCTGGCATCCAGCTCTTTAAAGAGAAACGTTAATTCCGAATTGGTGGAAAATTTTTACAGACACTTGTAATATCACCTCTAATCGAGCGATATTTTACGATTTAATCAACGTTTAACGTAATACATCGTAAATATAATTTCGTTAACACACGTGTGTAGTGCCTAGCTACTCGTAAATATATGTATTTTCGTATTGATCGTAACGTAGCACGTAAAATTCGTCTCGTAATCCTTAAGTCAAGTCTTCGTAGTAGATATGAATATCTATATATAATTTCAAACCGCTATAAACTTTACTTTTCGAATAAAAGATCTCGTATAGTTAGTCGCTAGAGACAGGAAAAAGTATATCCGAATTCCATTTTATTTCTCTTGAAACCATACCAATTCCCTTTATTCAACCAAAATGATTGACGTAAAATTTGATTATCTAACCGAAGCCGTTGTTCGATATCGCCAAATAAAATGAAAGGTCCCTCGAAGGATAAGAGGATCACGATCTTCGATCAATGACCAAACAAAAGCAAACGAACAGTGGTAGAAGGTTTGTGAGAAATAAACCTAGAGAACAATCCTCCGAACTAGCGTATCTGCATGTGTACGTGTGTGGTATGTATGGGTAGATGTGCACAGAGAGGGAATGCGACTAGAACGCAATTTACGCGTGTATTTACGGCGTGCGGAGGCTTTAGAAACACGTGTGTACGCTCCTCTCACGAAGGTCGTATATATTGGCCCACGAATCTCCACGTGACAAAAGTCCAGGATCATAGGAAAGGAACGATCAATCCCCTAGATTCTTACACATCATGGTTTTACATCATGGTCTCCCTACAACTGGTCATTCTATCGAAATCTAATTGTAAGTAAGGGCAATCGTTCTCGCAGAGGGCCGCGCTGCCTGTAGCAGTTGCTGGGCCGTTACACCAACCCCTGGGGTGCAAGGTGCTGGTGAGATAACACAATACATCTAGGATTTCGTTAATGCGCTAGGAGCCCGGATTCGCGTCCTCGCTGCTTCTCCGCCTGGCCTCCAGTTCCTGGGCTAGCATAGCCGCCTCCCAATTATTATGTCCCTCCTCACGCACTTCACCTTCCTCGTCGTCATCACCGTCGTTCTCGCTGTCGCCTCTTCCGGATCTATCGTCGAATTCGTCCTCGGATCTGCTGCTCTCGCTGTTAGACTCTAGATCGATCGCCACCTCGTCCTTCCACAGAGACTGTGGCACGATGGAGCTAGGGAGTTCTTGAAGCTCTAACGTTTCTTCCTCGGAGTGTTCTTCCCAGGATCTTCGGTTATGAGAACTAGACTCTATACATGGCGAGCAATGCTTGTAGTGCGACTGAGTGGTGAGAACCGTGTCCACTGAACCGTCTCTCATGAACGGGTGGTCCTCGCGATCGTCGTCCAAGTCTTCCTCGAACGAGGCGTCGTGCTCCGTGCTGTCTCCCAAAGACTCGTCCCCATTTCTTGAATCTCTTTGTTCTAGTTCTAGTATTCTTGCTTGAAGTTGAGATATTATCTCGTCTCGCTTGCGGATCTCTAATTCCAACGAAGTAAACTGCCGCTCGAACTTTGTCTGTATGTCCTCCTGAAATTTTATTCGTATGCGTATATTAGTTGCGAATAATATAGTTAGTACGTTGGTGTCGAGTTTTGACTCTTCCGAAGGCTAGCTATGTCACGGTGTAATTTTCTGTTTAGGTGCAATTTAGTTTACTCTGAGTAATAGATGAAATTACATTAAATAAGTAACGTAATCTTTATTTTTTGTAAAATGAGTAAGATATTTTGAAGTATCACTTGTTCGGTATTGATGCAATTTTCTTTGAAATAACTTTTCGAGAAATGCAAAAATATTTTTAATATCGTGATGATAGGTCGACAGGCTAGATTGTATATCACAAAGTCCAATATTTTACTATGTATCTATACTTTGACTCCTCTGTTTCTATAAATTCTTTAAAATACTATTACAATTATTTGTTTAATTCATGAATAATTTAATCCATTCATATTACAATTTTTCTACCCCAGACGTTTTTTATATGCTATCAAAGTAGAGTTTCGTTTATACTTTTCTCTCTATTTCTAATATTAGTATATTTCATGTACAAAATTTTTCAATAAAAAATTTCACTTGCTTTTGTGTAAAATTGGCAGTTTTACATCTTTTGTGGCATCGATGTAAATATCATGAAACATATTAATATCTGCGAACGGGGAAATTAACAGCACGTGGATGTCGTTGGTTAAGCAGAGTGCGCTAACAAGCAATATATTAGTGATTTGTAAACAGGGAGTAGCATGCAAATAGAACGAGGTTATAAGCCGTTGCGATGCAAACTTCTTGCAAACTGGCTCAGTGCGCGAGAACTTTACGTTGAACAGCTCCGAAGTCGACAACTTCGAAGCCAATATCTTCAAGGGAAATTACGGGAAACCAAGGAATCTTGTAGAACCTCCTCTAGGAAATGTAATTCTTCCAAACGTGTTTCTTGATATCCTTATTAAGTTCTTGAAAATTTTATAAATGGCTTTCGCAAGTTTACCTATTGATTTTTCAGATGAAAGAACACATTCTTGATTCTACGAAAACTTAAAAGTGTCAAACTTTCATTCGTTTAACTCTTATAAATGAAGAAAATATTCAGTTTTTCTAAAATATCTAGTAAGCGATTATTATAAATATTGAAGAAAAGAAAAGACGAAGTAAAGAATTACTGTGCATGTCCATTCACAGCTTTCCTTTCTATCTATTATATGTATTTTTTACTTTACGAAAGATGCTACAAAAGTATATTATTATTTCTGATTAATTACCGTTAGAATTATCTACTTTTCTAATTAATTATATTCGATTTAATTACAGTCAATCGTATCAGATAACGTAAGGATTGATAGAATATTTTACCAATTTTTCTCAATTACGTTCTACTTTCCCCCTCAATTTTAATTTTTCTCGCCGATTAAATCCCAATATGTTTGAAAATCCACCGTATAAAATATCGCAGTTGCTTTCATTTCACTTGACAAATAACACCATTCGAAAATATTTTGTTTCACCATTCCCTATCTCTAGAGAAGAATTCGACAAAATTTGAATATTTAACTCTGCGTAAATAGTTCGCCGTACGTGTCGAAGTTTAATCTAAACTACCTTCAACGAGCTGTTCTACGCGACGAGAGGAAAAGTATAAAAAAATAGCGACTTACCAGACGAGCCTTAACGACTTCTTTGATGCCGGTGACTATCTCCCCCAGGTATTCCTCTTCTCGTGGCCGAGATACCATTTGCAGGATACCTCCGCTGCCCAAAGGACGGAAATTGAGTTTATTGGGCGGTGGCAGTGAGGCCTGCTCTTGGGAGTCGGACAACTGCGACCCAAGCGGATAATTTGCCGGGGTCTGCTCGGACGGTGGGCTCTGCAGCGTGTATTTGTTAAATGTCACGCTTTTTGAGAGTTTCGAATGCCGTGCCGCGTAACCTTCTATCGTCGGTGCTCTCATTAATTTTCTTAATTCGGCGGTAGCCGCTTCGCGATCCGGCGTGCTCGTCGCCGAGGTCTCGGAGCTTCCGGTTCTGCTGCCGGCCGACAACTTCTTCAGTATGCTCTTCAAGTTCCGCCTTTCCAACGTCTCGTTCTCCGGTGAAAGTTGATCCGTGGGCGACATCGATGACATTCGATTCTGGAAAATGTGATGCATTGAAAGAACTTGAATTAGCACTGATAAAAATCAGACGTTGATATTGTTTATGATTAATAATAGTAATTTCGTCGATAATGTAAAATATTAAATATTAAGATATCGATTCAATGTGAAAATTACTGACGAGATCATTTGATTTATTATTAATTACACGTTTCTTCTTTTCGTTGATCAAGGTTCTTCGTAACGATAGAAAAGTACGTATGTTTTTTTGATCGATCGCGATGCGCCAACTTCGAGATAGATGATTCTACTTTATCTTAACGGAATTATAAAGATGTACACTGAAATTGACAGTAGATCGGCACGAACAAAAGACATTTTTCATGAAAGTTAAATTAAAAAGATTCTAGTGTTTGAGGAATTTTGATTCGGTTTGTATTATTAACTCTTCGCAGGTCGTGGTTGATCTAACATTTTTCATATTTCAATTAGTAATCTTATTCTTATTCTTTATATTTAAATTAGTAATTATGTAGTTTATATATACTGTAAATATATCTATATATTATATTCTGTATTAATTTTAGTCCGATTAAAGACTTTTTACATTTCTGTACAGTCTTTCCGCAAAAATAAGCTGCACTGCAGCATAGAATTTCAGTTATTGTATCTCTCAGATACACCGCGACCTCCGCAGAGTTAAGTAGTTCCATTTGAATAGGACGAAGCCAGTAAATCATTCGCGTGTAATACAGAAACTAAATGACAGAACTTCTACGCGCACGGTTTAATATATCATCAAAGTTTCCGATACCTGACAACTGATACAAGCTATTAGGCAGCTAAATATCGTCCGAGTATAATGCAGCGGGATCTAAATTTCTAGCAATTGGATTCGTAACTTAATGTTGACCGATGTTGCGTCTCGGTATACGCTCGAACGATAAAGATCTCTGTCATTTTACCGTATACGTCCTCATACCTTCGCTCGTCTCAACTATAAATCAATTACTTTGATACCTCGACGCTACTTTCCATTTATCAACGTACAAAATATTTGCCAAAACTCTCTCAAAAGCTTCAACCTACGTACCTGATTCAATTTCGCTAATTTCCTGGTATACTCGATCGCGCAAGCCTCCGAGTGGCTTCTCGTCAAGTTTCCATCGAACTCAAGCTCTGCGTTTTCTCCGCAGTCTAAACTGGAGCTTCTAACTGCTTTCTCGAGTTCCGCCAACTTCTGTCTCTCGTTAAGTATCTTCAGCTTCTTGACAAACGGTAGACCGCAGTACTCCGGTGAAAGATCGTCTACGGACGCGTACATCTTAGTCTGCTGTCTTAGGTGCATTAAAGTCTGTCTTAGCCTCCTAGTCGGCGGACTCCTCTGCGGCGAATTTTCTTTGTTCGTTAACGAGGCGTCCTTCAGCATGGCCCATGGTTTCTTCGCGTTCGAACCATTCGCATTCTCTTCATTCGAAGTGGTCGGCGATTTGACGATCGGTTCTATAGTACTTTGGACCGATGGCTGTTTCTGTACCGGCTTACGAGGCAGCTTGGGCGATTGTTCTTGCGATTCCTCGGGTATAGCGTTTTTTGGAAGCAAGGGCTCTTTAGTGGGTGCCTCTTTGTCAGCCTCTTTGGCCTCTTGCTCGTTCTTTGCCTTCAAGAGCAGTATTCTCTGAAAAAACGGCAAATTTGGGTTCGTAGGGTTCTGCGCGTCCAACGGTGGTTGTTGTTGTTCAGGCGCGTGCACGTGCGTTTCCATTAGATTTCGCCGTTCTTCGCGTTCCTCTTTTTCTTTTAATAATCTTAATCTGGCAAGCAGAGGTAAACCGGCGCCCAAAGGCGACACAGGTGGTTCTTGGACGCTGGACGCGGACGCGTCTTGAGTATCGTCGATCTTCTGCTGCCTTTTCAGCGTTGACACCTTTGGCGTCAATGGCTGCAGCTCCAAGCTTTCCTCGGGTTTTGTATTTCGTCTGCTCTTTCTTAGCGCATTCTTTAGACCCTTTACGTCGCTCTTCAGCTTGTCAACGATTCTTTTGCCCGTGCTGTTGTCCGACGAGTCGTGACCAGGCGACGTTGGTTGCCTAGATGCTTTAGCCACCTTCTGCGCCTCCTTCAAACGTTTCCTACCGAGGTTCTGTAGGATTTCTTGAGCGTCCGGATAGTCTTTCATCGCCGCTAATACGTCCTCGCGGGATAGGCTGAATAGCTCTGAGTAACCTACCGAACGAACGTCGGCTGTGCGTCTGTAATTGAGAGTTTATTCGTTGGATAGATAGAAACTTGATTTTTTAAATTCGAAGTTTATATGGTTTGAAATATGAAGTGTGTTGTATCCTAAACTGACGTAGAACTTCCATTTGAAGGATAAGGGAGGAAAATAAGTATAAATACATGGCGAAAGAACTTTATCGAGAAAATATATATATCGTTGGTTTTCTGGCAATAATTATGAAAAAATTAACTGTGAAGGTGAACTTTCTCTTGAAAATAACAATGAATATTATAACGAGTTTCGTGTACGCATCAATTATTTCGAAGTAGCTGCAGTGACTCTGTTCCAGTTTAAATTCATTACATTATCAGTTTTTGTAATTGAGTTAAGTTAACTCGAAGACTTCGGGACAAAGTTTAGGAAAGTTCAATTTCTTGCTCATACATCTGCTGCGAATAAAGAGAATTAGTTGTAAATTAATAATATTCGACGAGGAAGCGAATTTTCGTAGATTGCAAAATGTCACCTTCAAAATAATTTTAGAATTCGTTTCTTCTAAAACAGACGTTTACAGAGAATTTATTTACGAAAAACCGCGAGCATTTTTAATGAAAAATATTTGTATCGATGGTATCTTTAACTATTAAACTTTAATTTGTCATAAGAAGATTCAATCGTGTGATAGGTGCATTTTTAATAATCGTCGGAATTAAATTGTTCAGTTTTGTGGAAAATATCGAAACGCGAAACGAAATTTCAGACAACTATGTTTCAGAGATACTGAACGATGTAACAAGAAAGTAGGACAAGTTATATATGTGTCAGGATTGGAAGGAAAATAAAACGCGTGCAAAGCTGAAAGGAGGTTTTATCGATTGCAGTTTTCGACTATTGCCGCATTCCCATCAGCTTCACATGCTTCTCGTATAAATTTTTCCCAGTTTAGATTCATGTATCAAATAAAACGATTGCACAACTTAACTTACAACTCACATGCGATACATTTATGGGACTCGCAACACGATTATTCATTAGAAGATAAAATAGCAGGTTGAAAGTATAAAGCTTTCTTAAAACTTTTCCCATTTGTCAAGAGATATTCGCGTATACTGTTATAAGGTGCACGGGTGCTTTAAATTCCGTTTGGCACTTTATTCGATTAAATTATTGAATTAAACGAAATTAGCGTGCTGATAATGCTATGACGATACGGTTATCGATGAAATTAATTTCCTTCAATTCTCAAGTTGATTAAAATAATAATGTCACATAATGTTGTTGGCGATTTAATTAAATAATGTTTAATATCACAATATGTTATTGATACATGCATTTATTGTATTATAATTTGCGTAATTTTATGCTAATTGGACGAAAGTAGGTTTAACGTTATACGTATGAAGAATAATATTTCGTGAAGTAGTTTGGAGTTAGAATACACGGAACTCGGAACAAAAATTAGAAATAGGATAGCATTTACTTTTAAGCACTTACTTGTTTAATCCGTCTAGATTAAGAATTCCAATTTCTCCAAAGAAATCTCCGGCTTTCATGGTTGTTAAAACTCTGCCCGTTTCGCTAATCACTTCTAAAATTCCGTCGGCTATTATGAACATTTCTCTAGCTACCTCTCCCTTTCGACATATCGAATCACCAGGCGTAAATATATAGGCTTTCATCTTCAGCACTAGATCGTGTAAAAATTCGGGTTGACACTCCTATAAACAAAGATAAAATAATTTCGTATGATTCTGTGAATCGTTTCATTCAAACGTTTAGTAAATAAGGTAAACGATTGGTAAATAACCAGAAGCGAACAATGAATTTGAAAATTCTGATTAATAACATCGTGATTAATAATTAACGTTAATCATTTTAGCGATGCTGTGATAGGTATACGGTGGATTATGCGAAAACCAAATAAATATATTCTGAAGGATAAAAGAAAGTTCAAAATCGGTATAATTTTAGTCATGATTGTAGTAAAAGTTTTTTACCATATTGATAACAGTCATTTATTCTGTTGTATATGTATATTATATTTATTCATTACTCTTATTAAATATAAACCCATGTTATAAGGTTATAGTACCTTTATATGCTTCTTATTTTATAAAATTTTACTATTATTATCACAGTTTTTTGCGACTGTAATAATTCTTGTCGCTTCAAGATGTTGTATCGAAATGCGTCTTATATATTTCAATCCACAATTCATATATTAATCATCAATTCATATTATTTTTATTCTTCTTCATATATCGATTGGAAAATCAATTTGTCACGTTTTACAATTCAAAAGATATTATTAGGGCGGGATAATTATAAACTTTCTTTTGCCCGCCACTGTAGATGCATATAACTATGGATTTTGCATTTATTTATTATCATCGTTTGTTCAAGATTTTGGTAGATGGACCAGAGGTACAAAGTGCTTACAATTTCCTGTGCCAAACGATTCTTTTTTGTATAGTCGATGTACAATACACTTCGTTAAAATACGATCAACGAAATCACGGGTGGGTAACATGTGTATAGACTTACGATCACGTAAATATACGGTATACATACTGGCTACGATATGGTAATGAAAAAACATTAAAGGTTTGATGTCGCCGCCTTCATTGAAGCAAATGGTAGGGGCAATTAAAAATCACATAAATGTGCCAATTACAGACGATCGTAATGATGGGTTGTAAAAGATTGTTTTCCTCTGTCTGCGAACGGTTTACTTGCGAATTGCGTGCCGGTGGGCATTATGGCTGCACTAGGATTTTCATTACACGGATGTGGCGCTTTTTATCGTAGGATTGTGGGCAGTAAAAGAATGAATTTACCTCGATTTCTGGGAAATGATATCCTTGAATCAATTACTGTCTCTTTGTCTTTGTTAAATGATACAACATGGTAATTAAAGATCTTTCCCCCCTACGCAAATTTAAAACTTGAAATGTTCTGCGATAAAAAATTTTTGTACAAAATTGTCTTTGCAATTCTGGTATTTTTTTTTGTAATCCATTTTCAAAAGTAATATCTTCAACGGTAGAGAGTGGGATATAAAATCTCAATCTCTAAGTTTTTGATCCTTCGTTTCTTAAATATTTGTACAAAATTTTCTTTGCATCTTCGTGTTCTTTTCTCGTATTTCATTTTCAAAATTAACAGTTTTAACAAAAAAGAAAAAAAAGAAAGAGAAAGGAAAACGATGTGAAATTTAAAACCTTAGCATATTTTAAAATGGAAGTAAACATAATTTTATATCTCACGTGTAAAGAATTATTAATTTTTGTCATGAACATAGCTTATCGGAAATATTATCGAGAAAGTTGTTTAATTTTCCTTCCGTTTTTTAAATTATGTTTGCTGTTACTTTTTATATTGAATTTTTAAGAAATTCGATATAAACTACCTTTTTTTTTTATATAATTTGGAATAGTGTGAATTATACGAATGGTTAAACGTTCGTTGATTATCTATTTACTGGAAGAGGAGTAAGGGAACCATCCATTTTATTTTCAAGGTCAGATGATAGAATATCTTCACGCATATTAGCTGGTATGATCGCATACGCAAAGTGACTGAAATTAGCATCCCTCTTATCGATTCCTTGAGGACGACCTTGCGGTTTCTGTTCTCGCACAGGATATTGAGGCGAGGGGTTCTCGGTGAATATTAACGGATGCTTGTCACCGCTATACGTATACAGTGGTGCATTCATGCATAGTACATGCTCATTAAACATAAATAAATATCAGAAGAACAAATCCGTGACGTAATTCATTCAGATATATCAGCCTATTTTCTTCATTCTCCTTCATTCTGAATTTTCTTTGGAAATTTCATTTATTCTATATCGAAATATTATATTATTCCACGTGTAGAAGAATAAACGCCGTATTTTCATATTATCTGAATTTTTGTACTTAGCAAATTTTTATGGTACGATTCATCAACAACTTAAACATTCTTTTGTGGTAAATCTCTTTGTAACCGGGATTTTGTCTGGGAAAGAAAGAGATTGACAAATGTATTTGTAAATCTATTTACACGTTAACCTCCTCTCTTTTTAAGATTTTTTATCGACTATAATAATACAAAGAACAATTTCTACATTATCAATTTTATCGTTATTCCGAATACCGTGTTATTCCTAAACGTTGGTATACTCCGATATTCTTCAGTTTAGAGAAGGAAAACGTCTCTTAATATACTTCTCTTTAAATATCTCTATTAAAATATAAATATATTATTTCTCAAATATCTTCCTTGAATATTATTCATTCAATATTTCTTTCATCATCGTTCAAATGTCGAAGGACACAGTACGCACGAGTTACTTCAGCGTAAAGATTTCCTCTCATAATTTTTATCCGCCTCAACGAGCAACGTCGAGAACAAATCTTAAAAAGAATTTTGAACCGACTTCTTTTGATATCCTTTCCTTCCTTTTTCTTTCATTTTTTTTCTTCAGATCTGTTCCAGATGGCGCCGAATCGCCTTCAGATAATAGATATTCTTCGAATATTATTTTGACGATAGCGTTTTCCTTCCTCTTGCCTTAAGGCCTCAAATCTTCTCGTTGAAGCTCTTTTCATGACATTTCATGGTTTCCACATCGTGCTCAGACAGGCGAATCTGCACTCCTGACAAACGGGCGCAGCAGGTTTGCAGCGGATGTACTCGAACATCGGAGGAAATCGTCCTCGGTGTTAGCCGTATGGTGCCAGACGTCTCCACTGTCAGCTTGTTTGTTGAATCTGGGACGATCCGTGACGTTCTCGTTGTGCATTCGCGAAGTATGTCACACGTTTTGAATGAAATCGTTCAATTGTTGCCCAAGGAACTGCTGCCCGAAGAAGTTTCAAAGAATTTTAAGAAAATTGAATAAAAAATTAACAAAACAAACGTTTCGAAAATTTCGATTATTTTATACTTCGTGTTATACTTTTCATGTTAATTGGTTGTTTACTACATAGTTACATTTTGGCAAAGAGAATTATGTGACTTGAATGGCAATGCTTGATTATTCTCTACAGAATTGTTTGAGGAAGTTTAGAGGAATCCGAATCAAAAATTGGAAGAAGTTAAATACAAATTTTGGAGATAATATCTTCTGCTACGTTTTATATTCTTCTCTGCTTGAATTTTAGCGAAGTGTATTACGTTTCTCGAGTGATGATAATAGTCGATTCCTGTCTAAATAATTGTTTCAAGAAGTTTGAAGGAGTTTTAAGGGGGTCGAATAAAAATTTCGAAGCCAATGGATATATTGGTATAATAATACTCTTATATAGTTATACAGCTACTACTACTACTACTACTACTACTTATATAGTTTGCCAGTTGCACTTTAACGAATTTTCCACTTTGTATTTTATTTTGTCGCATCTTATTTTCCACTACGTATCGCGAATGTTTAAAGATTTAATTGTTTTTTAGAGCATCATTTGAAGAAGTCCGAATGTTTTAAAGCAACAGAACTGAGTGAAGAGTTTGAACATGATATTCCATTGTATTATTCTATATCGTTTGATAGTTATATGTTAAGGGATTACCATAGGAAAATAAATAATTTTTAAATAATTTTAAATAAATAATAATAATGGTAGTTCCTTGTTAAGGAATTAATACAGTAAAATGTTCCTTTAATAGGATGGGACAGTTTAATATTCTTACGTGTCTGAATACGATATCAGGTTATCCTGCTTTCCTTTGAAGTTGCCCGTGTCTTTTTTAATATTACAAAATAAGAAACGGCATACGTAGAGAAAGCGTGAATTTTAGGAAAGCTAAGGGAAATCCTGGCGTACACGCAAAGAGACTTAGGAACAGGATAAGAAATATACATTATAAAGTTAAAGTGTATGATTTTGTGTACTGGAGTGGTTTTTGTAAATTAACATAATACGTATGCGTTGTAGCAGCAGTAAAATATAAATGTATATTATGTAAAAAGGAATTGCTATGCAGAGGGTTACCGTAAAAGGGATTACTATGTAGAATCACTGTACTCATATTTTCTCATAACGATAGGAAGTTTATTTTAAAGTTGAATTATAAAGTAAAACATACGTCAACTTTCAAATTGTTATATATCCTTTCCATGCGATTGTGGTAGTTTTTGTCATTTCAAAATGTCGCATCAGAATGCATTTTAGATATTTTTACTTTGTCTGGTTTTATAATTCAAAAGATACTATTGGCGAGAGCAGCGATATAAAACACTCTTAACCACATTCGACAAACATTTTCATTTGACTTTGTAGCACGATATATATGGTTGTTTAAAAACTAGCAATACAGAAAGTCTAGAATTTTTGTCCATTTTCTTGTAGAACATATTTAATATCGAATTTATGTAGTTTATTAAGTGTCGTGGTCTGCAATTGAAAGTTTGTCCTCGAAAATTCCTATCTTACGTAGGTGTCATAAACATTGCGACGAATTTTGTTCAGGTTTGTGTTTTGTGGTCTAGCGAACGCACGGAGAAACACGAAATTCTCGAAATCTCGAAATTACCTGAAAATTATTCGCGCGGAAAACCGCTTTTCCACATTTTAACGCGACATCTTTGTATTTCGCTGAAATTTTGTACAGTGTGCAATTTAAAAGCTCGAAACATACTACAAAGCGCGAATAGATATCTTTAAATAGAAATGAAATGAACCTTCATTAAATTACGAATTATAATAAGTCATTCAGAAATATCGCAAGGGAGAACTGATTTACGATATATGCAATTATTATGAGTTAATAGTGATTTATAAATCTATATAAACGTATAACGAAAATTGTGTTAACTTCCGAAAGATATATTTAATTTTTACCTTATAATATCAATATTGATCAATAAGAACTAACAAAACTAGATTCGACCTCGTTTTTCCACGAGCGTCGTCGTTATTATTAGTTTCGATAAAATTAAGTTTATATCCACAAAGGCTATAATTTTAGTTCGCTATTTTAGCGTGAAATCATATCTTGTATCTTTTGTGCTCTAAGATTAGTTTGAGTTTGACGTGGCTTATTCTGAGCTTTGCCTCAGCTACTTAAGTAAAATGAGTTTTGCAGGGGGGATGAATTTAGAGATAATACGTACGTAAATCCAGTACGGAACGCTATATTCGCATCCATAAAAGTTTAACCGATGCACCCCTATATGAATGATTTATAGATTCATTTTATGGATGATAATAATGGCACTAGATCTTTTGATGGACTTTTACGATGTAGGGAAAATTTAAAGATAAATATATTTTTCAATTTTAAACTGTTTGGTCGATGTTTAAGTTAAAATACATTAAATACAGTTAAATATAAATATAAACCATAATATTTCAAAACTGTAAATACTCATTCTATAATCAATTAATATCTCTTGGAAGAAAACGTCTGGTAACAAGAAATATCAATTATATCCTAAATACGATCAAAGGTGATAATTCAAATGCTATTTTTTCGATTGAATACAAAGTTCCAAAAATCGAAATCCCCTTAGCGTTTAAAAAATCGTCATTGTGGCAATAAACGATTGAATAACTGGGCACGATATTCATACGAAGACATCTATGAAGATATGTATTCGGCATGTAAATCGATAGTGGATTTAGAAAGAGATAAAAGTTACGCATATGCCTTAATTGTATAAAATTATTCGTCGTTGAATATTTATACACATTGACTTATTGAAAATAAATATTAATATAAAAAATTTGCAATGTGCGATTCTCTGAAGGATATTGAATTTTTTAAACTCTTTTTTAAAATACATATGTATAACGTATAAAAGTTGACGTAGTCATTTATATCTCCATCGCCAAAAAAATCCAAGGTTCCGTTTCATGGTATAATAGGAAATTTCTGATCGATAACGTTTGCATTTTACTTTCACCATTACCGATAAATGTTTCTTTTCTACAAATCCGTCTATTTATTTTCGATCAACTTTATGGAACGAAAGTAAGCTGCTTCCCTTAAAGCGAATGGTTTCCACTGTTGCAGTAGCGACATCATAAATCCTTCTCTTTTTTCTTTTCACTCGTAAATCATGACCCTGAGGAAGAAACGTTCGATCACATTAAGCGAAGTAACGCGTTTCACGAACATCCAGCAAACTTGATTTACTTTGCTCGGCTGGCATCACGACCATTGCCATTTTTTCCTATTGACAACGAGATAATGTAACAATGTACCTAAGTCGGAGATATCGCGTGTCGTTTTACTCGGAAAACAAATTTTTTTTCTACTACCATCGAACGTTGCCTCGATCTCCTGTTGGATTACTCCGAAGAAAAGTTCGTTCTCCCCCTGTCGCTTACATTATAGAAGGATTATCACCGACGAAAAGTTGCGCGATCTTCGCCCTTTATCTACGAGTTCCGCAATTTGCGACGTGTTTTCAAAATTTCTGCCGAAAGTTTAATCTGCTAAGCGTTTCTCTAGAGGCCTTTTGCGCCTTTTTTGCTTCGTTTCAAATCATTCTATTGTACGTACGTGCGCAAATTGGAATTTGAAGACATTTTAGGACAAGTGAAATTTGTTACTTTTTTCCCAGTTATGTTATTACCGAGCGACGTTTTATTCGAATAAGAATTTTCAATTTTCGTTGTGTAACGTTTCTTTATTATTTTCTGAAGAAATCGCTCGAATCTGGCTATAACGTTTATAGTGTCTTTGATCTTTCGCGAAGAATAACTTTAATTAAATAACCGTAATTTATAGAGATTCATATTATAATTACATAGAGCGTAATATTGATAATTAGACAAAAGCCGATATTTTCCGCGCACGTAGCAAGCTCATTGCTATTCACTCGATATAGTTACCCAACATTTTGTATCGAGTTTATACATGACTAGAGCGAACAAAAACGCCTTCCCAGTATGCACCTGGAATATTAATACTTGAATAATAATCGTCGTAAATTAATATTAATGAACTTATTATACTATAATAGGTATCCATCGCATAATCTCACATTTTGTGTTCTTTGAATTAGATTTTTAACGAACTTGGAGACTTTCAAATTCCAAAGTTATTTTTTAAATTATTATCCTTTCCTGCTAAATTCAGCGATGCAAGTACTGACAGTTTAAATTAATTTCATTCTTCGCTGCAATCTTATTTTGTGAAGAAATATTTGCTTCTGACAATGAGTAACATGTCGATAGCATTCTTTCTGTAGCTTTAACATCGTATCATATTTAGTATAGTACAGTGTTCTTTCAGGAATATGAAATATGGAAAAAATTGCTAATTCAAGAAGAAGCAATTTTTTCCCATTGAATTATCTGGATTATCTTGAACATTGAAAATAAGTATTTTTATAAATATTTTTAGTAATTATAGATTGTTCTTCAAAACAAAAATTAAAAACTTGACGCAGCGAATGTTATGGATAAACCGATTTTAATCAACGAACGTCACTTCCATTGCCCGCGACCATACGCATTATCTTTCAAAATATTAAAAACGCAAATAGATTTCACACAACCATGAATAAGTAGAGTATCGATTATTTACACATATATCGATTAATTGCAATTATTGTCACATATCGTTATCGTACAATTTACAGTATACCATTTGAAAAAGTATCACACCATTGAGTAGTTGATCGGAGTGCTGAAAGTATAGTGTCACATTTAAGAAAATGATATTTCATATATGACGAACAATGTACCATTTAAAATCATAAAAGTTCTAACAAATAATGTATTTGCTTCTAATAATGATTTCTTAATTCTAATACGAGATATTTAATTAATAAACACGAATGACACGTTTTCTATTTTACAATGTATTCAATTTTCTATGAACATTTTCATAACAAAATACAAACACCAAATCTGTCTTCTTTTGCGATATTAAATTCAGTCTTTAAACAATCCTCAAAATTCTACTCCACCGACAATAATGTTTCATTATTTCCATTTAAATCCAGATTTTCCACTCCATCGATATCTCCATAATCTCTTTTCAAATTCGCATTTTTTTTGCTTTTTTCCACTTTCTCTATACAGCGACAAAAGCGAGAAACCTCGGTGGAATGATGATAATGTTGAATGCATGGAGTTTATCGCCGCATTGGGAGTATCGCGAGCAAAGATTCATGATACAAGAATCGTATCTTCTTCTTTTTTCTATATATCTCTCTAACCAGACCTCTTTTCGCTGTAAATTGTTAGTAGGTGTGAGAAACACAGCGTGTTTCTGGAAATTAGGCTGTAGATCCTATTTCACGTAGGTGAGATACTCGCTGGTATTCAGTGTCCAAATGTACTCGTTGCACTGCGTTTCGCAGTGTGAAGAAATACGAGCCTATATTTCTAAGGAATTGAGATAGTGAAGACGAACTACAATACTATGTGCCGTTTCCTACAAATTTATGCAATAGAATTTAAGATATTTCAGATAGATGCGTTTTTATTGACAGAGACATTTTTTCGTGAGTAAAAATCGTCTAATTATTAAATAATAATTGTTATATTATTTTTGTGAGTGTTTGTCTATTTTTATTTATTGGTTTTCGTCACATCTCCTGGTAAGGTATATATACGTATATTGTTAATTTTTGCCTGTTGGCTACAGAATGACCTTGATTTGCATAGCTTTCTCATTCACACTCTTGTTCAACCTCGAGATACCCTGGTAACCGTGTAGTCAATACAATTACATGTATTTTATAAATATATACATTTTTGAATAGTATTTACATGCCTAATTTGGTATAGTTACCAAAGTAGTTAGTGCTGCTAATTAGTAAATAATTAGTTAGCAAATTAATTTTGTATACTTCTATAGGCGGTGCAAAAACTGTGTCTCTTTTAGGAAATTTTTTAATTCTTTTACGTCGTATTCTATTAGTTAGAAGCGATTGTACATCGTTGGATATTTTTCAGTTGCGTCTTGTATCTTCGAATTTGGTGTAGTAACAAAGTAGATATTCGACGGTGTTGCTGGTTCTGCAATATTCACAGAGTTCAGGATACTGTTCTCTGATAAGATGCGAATGCGCAATGTTGGAGTAAGCTATCCTGAGTCTGGTTATCTGTATCTGTTCTTTTCTTGTAAAAGTCATGGGCGGGCTTACTTCATATATGTTTCTCCCGGATTTATGTAAGAAGGTGTTGCGGTTTTGCCAGAAGTTATTAATATTCAACTCCACCACTGCATGATTTTTATTTAAATAGCCTCGTGTAGTTTAGTACGAGGAATTGTGATCTGTTCTAGTCGACAATGTTGAGAATCAAGTAAAAATTAATGGGAGATTAATTTTTATTTAAATTTGTGGAAATATAGAAAGATAGAAATTGGGAGAAAAATTTTGTTGTTGAATAGGAAACAGATCCTTTCCAGTAGTAGTATATTTTTAGTAGTACATACATTGTCTTCTAATATTATTAATAATAATATTAATATATATCCATTCGATCATAATTTGCGACGATCTCAATTTTCATTGAATAAATATATTGAGTATTTGATTGCATTAAATAATTGGCTTTCTCGTGGTATCTGGTTTCACCAACATTAAAGCAGACTTTTGTTAGTCCGGGTTTTCCATAAATCTGATGTATCTCTTTTGAAATTCTAATTTCTTCCTCGGTATGTAAAGGCTATGGAAGCATTGCTTTCATTTTCTTTATGCTGTTTGAAATATTCTCGTGTGTTTTGTCTGTTCTGAAAATACTATATCTAGTGGGATTAACTGTATTCAATTCTTAATTCAAGGTTTTAAGAAATATAATTAATTGTTATTAATATCGAAATGTTACATACACATATATATATATATATACATATTCACATAAATTTTAATCTTCAAATCATTTTATATACTAAAGGAGCACGATAAAGAATATTTTTATTTACTAATGTTTGCTTTACAAAATTGTTTATAAAGCAGATATTATTTATAAAATTGTTCAACGTCTGAAATCTTGAATATTTTCTCTCCTTTTCATGATTTCAGATTTCTTCACGTTGCATTTTCTCGTGCGGTATGTCGAAGTTTCTGAATCTACATGCGTCTCGTAACTTATTCTTCTCGATCTTCTTCTTTTGCCTTCCTATATTCGTAGTTTCGAAGCAAGGTCTGTTCACGACTGCGAACTTTTTCTGTCATATCCACAAGTTTTATCCTCTTAGCAACACTGGTTTTATGGAACGAATAAAATTCTTTAGATGGTATACAATATATAGCAATTTGTTATAAAACTTATTGTAATATAGCAATACTTTTAATATTATGATAATCTGTAAAAAATATGGGACAAGGAAATATCAATAAGTAGCCTTGAGTTTTTAAAAAGTTTTTGAAAGCTTAGAATATTACAATTAAGGTGTGTAAAACAGAACCACTTTGGAGGCCAACATCAAATTTGAAGAGTATGTTCATCGAAGTACATTAATTATTATTTTTCTGTCAATATACTATACTTACTTTAAGAACACGATTCTTTTTCTTCCATCACTATTGTTTATTTTAGTACATTAATGCTTATTTATAGAAGTTAATCAAGAGAAAAAAATAAAGAAGATATATAATCTTCTTTCTGTTAACATTATTGCAATTGATACAGACCTGGCAAAATTTTATTACTTTTATAATCTAACTTTTTTCTGAAATAGAAATAAAAAATGTTGTACATCTATTATTTTCTTATAAAACAAAAGAAACTTTTGAGACAATCTGATAAAATTACTTTAGATAGATTGAAAAAAAGAAAAAGGCCTGGAAGTTGTTAATAAATTATTAATTATTTCATTGACAAATTAGTAATATAGATTATCAGTAAAAATTGGTAATTTATATAGCTACATATTTGGCAGAAAATAAGATCATTTAGGTACGTTTGGTTGTGTTTGGTTATGTTCGGTACACGATATACATATTGAGATTGAGAAGGAAATCAAAGAGCAAATGTGTCTACGTCCGACGTTAATTGCATCACCGGCTGGCACGAGACGATTGAATTCGTGATCTGTCATTGCCCAAGGCTGAATAGATTTCACGTTAAATCAGTTTCATGTGCGGCCAGTTCGTTGTAGAAGTTAGCTTAACAATCATACGTTCACTGATTTCCTAATCGATTTTTGTCAGATCCACTCTACTAATTAAATTTTCAAATTAATGTAACTATACACTTCGTTTATTTTCATCCACATTTATCGTAACGTAACGTAACAAAGTTTCTATCTGAATTTTATTTATTTAAATGGAAGCTGATTTAGTCATTTTACTATTTACTTTTTTCCGTCTATACATTGTCGCAATAATATATCAATATATTTTCGAAATGATATTTAGTAAATAATGCTGCGTACATTTAGTTCTGCAAATAATATTAAACTAGGTCATGTTTCTTTAATTTCTAAAAATACCTCTATGTTGTGTTATTAATTCCTATTATTATTCTGTATAAATAGAAATATTATATTATATAATATTATATTATATAAATTATATATTTATAATATTTATATAAGTATATAATTTATCATATATATATATATATATATATTACATATATATATATATATATATATGATAAATTTTTATATTCAGCATGATATATTGAATTGAAGCATAACATCAAATAATCATAAATGAAATATCTTTTTGACATTTTTTGTATTTTCACTCATCATTTCGTCTCGAAAAGCTAAACTTTTAAAATGCGCATATTTCTTGGATTGTTTTACAGCGTTAAATATAAAAGTTAAATATAACGATTACCGTGCGATCTTTTCCATACTTAAGCAAATAGTTACTTTTGATTAAAGCTATACCATCGGGAAAGTAGAACGTCTGATAAAGTGCAATATTAGAACCAACGAAAGCGCGCGAAACGAAGACTTTAAAAGATAAGAACTTCCGCTTAGATCTCGTTACATTTTTCCTTAAACTGCAAGTACCTTCAACTACAAGGAAACGCGTTATACTTACAAAGTTCGCTTACACGTTTACTCAGCCCTGTGTACCATTACGAGTGAAACCGAAGAGGCCGTATTTTCGGTTATATTATGCCCCATAAAAAACAATACAAGTACGGAATCTTGCTCCGCTGCGTAACCGAAGAAACTTCTATTACGATACTGACGAAGCAAAGTGCAAAATTGTTCTTTGACCTGTTCCACAAACAGCAATTACAAGCCCATTCGTATCTTAATTGTTCCGTGTTTTGTAATACTACGTAATTAGAAAATTAATTAAGGAGGACGTTTCGTCCTAGCTTTGAACGTACGTTTTCTTCTATCGAGAGGATAAAAGAAAAGTTTTATCATAAGATTCAGCGTGAAAAATTGAAAGGTTGCAGAATATTAGCTCAAACCGATAATACAAATATTCTATATAATTTTGTTGTAACTTTAAATTAGACAGATAAATGTTTTATGCAGGATGAATCATGTGATACTCTCCGTTAGACAGCGGATTTTTCTGCATTTATGGGAAATTTGTAGATACAAAAATGGACAGAATGCAAGTGATATGTAGAAATATATGTATAAGTACAGTACTTTGTACAATACCTAATGGATAAAACATTTTTCTATCTAAGCTCCATTTTGTTAATTCTACTTAGAAAAATATGAATTTGCATACGTATCCGCAGTTTAATCATTATCATAAAAATTATAATAATCGTTCTTCTTTAGAATATCGATCTAATCTCATCAAGGATATCAGGTAGCACGGATAGTAAATCCCGTCATCAAATAACATCTTTCTCGTTAAACCTCATATCAAAGGAATCCTTATGATAACGCCTTCTTCAGTTAGTAATATTATTATTTAATTCTGCAAAATGTGTAAACCTATTATATCATTAAACTAACTGTTATATTTAGGCTGATATTATATTATAAAACTATTATATTATATATAACTATGCAACTAATATAACTATAATATTATATTATAAAATTATATTGGATTAATATTATATTATAGATAATATTATATTATAAAACTGTTATATTTAGACTAATATTTTCCTCGGACTTGAAATTGAGCTTCGAATATCTTCTTTAAATAAATAAAATATAATACGAAGAAAAATAACAAATTTCGAATAATAAAAGTTCGATGTTAAAGCGGCACTACGATCAATTGTTCTGCAATAAACAGCGTGCCGATGTTACTAGCAAATCATGCATTAGATTCATACGTAATCGACGTCTTACATTTCAATTTGTCGCAACACCTGGAACAAAGCCATTCGATTTGCCAGCATCTCTCGGATACGTCGATTTTTATCGTGGCATTCGCAGACCCGTAGATTAAAACTGTTCTATTTCTCCCTTCCTTCTCTTTTTTATGACGGAATGTCGTTTCTTCAGACAGTATAATCTTCCAATACTTCTTTCATGATTATTCGTATGTGATATATTTCTTTGCCTACCTGTACCGCTTACACCGTGAAACTGTGTAGCAAAAATAAAAAAAGAAAAAAGGAAAAAACGGGAACGAGGAAAAAAGAAAGCCGAAAAGGATGGAATTTCGACGGTAAAGTGGAATTTTTATTGTTTATTTGATGCGTTGTCGCGCTACAGTTCAGCTAACGCTACAGTTTGTGTTCCTATGGAAATTGTTTGCCGGAAATGTGGCTCGTATTTCCGGCCAGACAGATCATCCGTATGTACGTACTTTTGCATTTTTGCCATTCTAACACTAAAAAGAGGAATATCACGTATAGAATGAATGACGTAGATATGAAAATGTAAAGTAATTAAAAATATATTAAATTCAGAGTAGAATAATAATTGCGGAATATAAATATTGTGGAAATATTTGGATTATTTAAAAACATCTATTTTAAAATTCTGTGAAGTTATGACATTAGAGAATCCAGAAGAAAGGTTACATCGCGGAACTTAAGTATTCAATGTACGATAATGTGTATTTTTTATTAGTGCAATGATAAAAGACCTTATTCAAAGCTTGATGCAAAATGAAAAATTTGTTCTCTTTATTGTAGACAATTGAAATCTTAAGCTGTATTGCGTTTGTGTCCAGGAATCTCATTTATTATCTCTCTCTATTTATCTCAGCGTAGGCTGATTGCCAGAGGTTCAATCTTATTATGCTTGTTTGCTATACATGTTAACAATAGGTCAATTGATCTATTGTTTGATCATAATACACACAAACTGCCTCGTTTGTTCACCATGAAATATTCGCTATTTATTTGAGGGAATACATTTCAGGAATATGCATAGAATATTTCAGAAAATTTTGAAATTTTCCTATCGCTGATTTGGCCTTTTGAAAGATTTCAGCTGTACGTCAGTTTAATATAGTATACAGTTGCAATAAGTCTCAAAAGTTATCTCAAACAGTTAAACAGCAAAAATTTAACGAACGATTCCTTTTTAAAATAAAGCATTTCATAGAAGTTCAAATTCCTGTGAAATGCTAGTATTTGCTAGTGATATTTTTGCCCCCCCAACCGCGGGGAACGTATCTTACTGTACAAAATCGCGCACAGCTATCATATTTTTCTGTACGAAATCGTGGACAGCTTTTTCATATTCTTCTATACAAAATTGCAAACGAAATTTATCTTGCGTAGATTTATTAGAACTAACAGAATAACGAAGTAGACATATTTATTAACAGAGTAAGTAGACGCGATGTGGGCGTCGCGGCCCGAGGATTAACAGTAATCATATCGTGTGCTTAATGTTATGTAATGCTTAATGTTGATTAGAACAGTCACTTAGATAGCACTTAGTTGATCATCGCATCATCAACTATAAGCACTTATGAGGTTAACCTATTACCAGACCAGTTGCCCTGGAGTCGTGTGAGAAGTCATGCTTGAACATACCGAATTGAATTGGAATTGCTATTAAAGGTGATCGATAAGGTCTTCGGATTGCGCGTATTTCAACATCGATTTCAACTGAATCGAAATGGCACTTCACGCGGATAACTGCGTTAGCATGACGAGCAATGGTCATTCAATTATAAATCTACATTGCATATTAATGTTAAATCAGAAATTAATAACAATGAGAAGTAGTATTTACTGTAATTTAACAGAATTATAGAGAATGTTCATTGATATGTTAATATTACATGTAGTTCCTTCCTATTGCTATAACGCAATTGAATGTATATGATGTGTATGTATTTTTATATTTTAAATTCTACACTTATACTTTCCTCGTTTTATTCGTTCAAGTATATTGTAAAATGGTTAAGAATATTTATGATTCTTGATACAAAAAAAAAAAAAAAAAAATTAAATATCGAAATCGATGTCAAATGGCGTACTATTTTATTTAATGTTTGCTGTTATATTTCTGGAGAGTGTGACTGATGAAACTTTTAGTGACATTAGTTTTAATTTTTCGGATTTCACCTGTATTTATGAATTTAGGGACAAGCTTATAATTTCAAATATTCCTTGATATTATGTCTATAAGGGGCAAAGAGCTATTGTAATCTAGAAATTGAATATTATTAAAGATTTTAAGAAGAAAAATTTGATTGGAATTTAACTGGAAAGTTGAAAGTTTCTGGGCATAAGTATGAAAAAATCATATTCATTTTTTCTACAAGACAACATTCATTATTGCTAGCTTTTTTTATTTTACCATATTATGTTACAATTTCTTATTTCTCAAATAATATTATATTTTAGAATATAATTTATATTAATTTTTTATTTAACAATTCTTAAGGATTATAGTAGTAATATCATTATATGTTACCTTTTATATTGTAAATGTTTGTTATCTTCCCGTTTTTACAATATTTTTATAATTTCGCTATTCGCTTTACAAATGTGTTATTATTAACGTATTGCCTACTATGAAGCAGCATTTCCATATCGTTTAAATCCAAAATTTTCTTTCGCAGCTCCATAGACACGCCTTTCATGCATATATACATATATTATATAAATTGAGGTATATGTCACATACCGTTTCTATCGACCATTTCGACGCATTGTCAATACGATGGAGGCAATACAGAGGCAAAGAAAAGAAAGAAGGTAAAATAGGAACAAAAAGATATGAGATACGATTCTCTCGAGCTGAAATATTTTCTTATTTTGTGTTCTTCTTTTTGTGATCGAGCGAGCTATATATACATATACATATATATATATATATATGTATGTGTATATATATTTTGCTATACGTATATTTGCTATATATATAGCAAAAGGCCATTGATGTATCTTTCGTTAAAAGGTCCTTTAAACCATATAAAATGATTTTCCATTACATTTCGTGCACCGATGAAAGCGAACAGTTTGATATTTTCCTTTCTGTTCAGCTATGAAATACGAGAAATTTATTCATTTCACATAGGGTAAATAATTGAAAAGATTACGTATAAAATTTAATCATAGCAAATAGCTTTTGGAACTATTTAACAAATTGTGGAAGTGTGTTCTGTGATTTATATGTCATGTATTAATTGGCACTAATGCCGTAATAAATTTAGCATAGTAAATGGTAGTAACTTGTACCTTTCAAATATATTGAATTTTAAATCTCTATCACCTAGATAAATATTGTTATAATAATTTAAATATAATTCAAATAGCAAAAACAAATGCGGAATATCAAATACAAATCAATACAAATCATGCTGGCATCCCCAACCTCTTTATGTAGGATTATTTCTACTATTTCTAAGAGAAATGGGGGAATTTGCCAATAATTCACGCAATCATCGCGTTCCTTTCACGCTATAGTCGAACGTTTTGATTAAAAATACTTCTAGCGAAATTGAAAGTCATACCATCAAGCGCCGTACAACTCAAGAATTATTTATTCGAATCATTGATCTATCGATAAATTCGGAGCTAGTCAAAATGAATATGAAATTGGCAATCTTTTATAGAACATCTCTATCTCTATATTCTTATCAGATCACTATAAAATATTGATATATAAAGCATCATCAAACCAAATAATTTAATGATTAATAAATCTCTGAGATGAAACACCATTTATATCTGACGAAGGTAAATTTCTACATTAAGACAATTTTCAAAATACGTTATATGAATCTGAAAAATTTTGCAATCTATAATAAATCGGATGAACGTAGGTGAATACGAGAAGTTTGAAACATGCCTTATGTTTTTGCATAGAGAGCATCGCTCTGTCTATATCTTGCTGATAGCCACTTCTACATCTCAGATTCTGAACGTCATCACAGTTCCCATGCTCAAATTGAAACCGTTTCTCTTACTTACTACTAGCAATAAACAAAGAACTATCTCTCGTCGCGTTCATTCATCGATAACACAGAATAAAATACTTGAGAAGAAAAACTCACCTGAAAAATGGTAACCTTCTTCAATACGGAGAGATTCACATGTAGCGCCAGTTCGGTCTTCAGTTTGTCTGGAAGTAGACCAAGGGCGGTGTTGATGTCACCGCCGCCTTGTATTCTTCCTCGAGACCAGCTGTAGTCGTACCACCTGAGTACTCGCCTCTTCATCCCGCCCGGTACTTTATGATGTCTCATATATGTCTTGGCGCCGTCGAGCAATCTCTCGAACTCCAGACGATTCGCGTTTCGATTGGTGATCACGTTTCCAACCTGGCCGACGATCGTTGCGAATATGAAGACGCCGATCAGGTAGCTGACTATCGTAAAGACGTACCTACGGATCAGGAAGCGAGAAAAAGGGCCGATCAGTCCAAGGAGGATGTGATCAGTGTCCTCGGTTCATGGACGAGCGGCCCCCGCCGGAGCCTTTCTCCTCTTTCTCTCTCTCTCTCTTTTTTTCTCTCTATATTTCCTCCCTTATCTCCTCTCGTTCGTTCCTCCTTACTTGCCCCTCTCTTTCTTTCTTCCCTTCTTTCGTTCCTCCCTTTCTATCCTCCCTCTCACGTTCAGCTTGATCCAACGACTGTGTCACTTTCCCTACTCGTTCGTTCACACCCTGATTCGAAAGTTCACATACACGCGACATGTTACTTTTCACGCTCAGAAAAATGTGCGGGATTCGAAGACATCGCAATGTGTTCTTTATGATTCGCCAGATCTGAATTTTTCCAGATTCTCTTTCGTGTGGTTCGAATTTGGCTATGCGTTATCGGAGCCAATAAACGCGAACAACCTTTCGAGAAGAAGACGGGGTTTGAACAGTTTGTCTCATGAAATATTCATGAGGAATTTCTGGCGAATCGGAAATCGCGATTCTTTTGTCTTTTTATGATTGCTTCGAATGCATCTTCGAAAAAAGCAGATTTGTCAATGCGTCAGTTTTTAGCCTTGTCATACGTAACGTGATAGAATGGAACTTGATTACTGGTAGGTATTTGTTGGGTGTTTATGGGTCAATTTATGGATCTGTCTTGTCTTCAGTTTTGAAAGAGATAATTTAGCAGAAGTTTACTCAAGAATGCAGATATATATATCCAGATCCATAAATTGACCCATAAACACCTAACAAATACCTACCAGTAATCAAGTTCCATTCTATCTAAAATATATATATATATATTATTATATATATTATATATATATTATATATATTTTATATATATATAAATATATATATAATATATATATTTGTGTTACTATTCGTGTTGGAAAATAATAATTTTTGATTATGCATCGATACTTTAAGAATTAACTTTGCGATCGTTAATGAAAAAAAAATGGCATTTCTTTATTCTTGAAAATAAAGGACAACTTCTAGAACTTATCACTGATATTGTCAGATCTTAGTTTGCAAATTTTAGAAAGATGAATATTTTGAACAATAAATAGCTTTAAAAGTGAAAATCGAATACTTTGACATAATCTATCAAAGCTGCTAAAGACGTAATAATTAATTATATTTTATTTATCACAAAATGAAGTCAATATGACAAATTGGAAATTCATATAATATTTCACCTACTTTGCTGGCTTTATCAAATCGTTGACATAATTAAACGTCATTCATGGGATACGTTCATGATAATGACAGGATATTTTGACAAATCTATCGCTATCTATGTCAAAAGATCCGAACAAATTGGAATGTCTTTTGCGACAGAGATTCACGGCATTTCTACTGTGCGTTCCTCGTATTTAAACGTGTTCGTTAGAGTTATCTGTCATGTCCTCACTTCTGGTCAACGACGACGTACATTTTTCTGAGCGATTCCTTATCATCCCCCATTTTCCTGCATTTTTCTTCTCACATTTAGGTCACGCGCAATCACTCAGACGTGCTTCTAACCATTTATATTAATCACACACGCATGCATACGTACAAGGTACAGTTGGAGACAAAAATAAGTGGGCAGGTAGTGGAAACAGATACAAAGAAAGTTTTTGTTGAATACGGCTTATATACAGAAAAATATAAATATTAATTTCAATTATTTGCTAAATAATTTATATACATACTATAAGAATATACGAGCACAGGGCGATTCACAGGACAAACTGATCAAATTTTAGAAATTTTAGTGCCAAAGCACTTGATTGTTCAGCTCGTACTCATTTGCTTATCTTATACAATTTCATTAATTTTCTCTATTTTCTGTTCTGCGGAGTTAACAGATTTGCCAAATAAGTATGATAAATAAAGATTAGATATGACATTAGTTCGATTAAATTTCATTGATACCTATTTCCAGTATCTGCCCACTCATTTCTGTCCCAGACTGTATATACACAGACAAAGAGACAAGTTCATGCAGTTTTTCTTTTCCCTTTCATTTCTCTCATTTCGTACTTTAGCGAAATTTCTCATTCGCAGACTTTCCTTCCTCCTCCTTTTGCCCCGGAATTCTCGTACTACCGCTGACCCGGAGCGTGTCCGCGTTCCGTGTTCTTTAGACTTTACCTCTCCGCTTTTATACTTTTCAGCCATTCGTACTCTTCATTCCCTCATCCTTTCATTGTCGTCGAGCCAGCGGAGGCTTTATTTTCGCGTGTGCCTATAAATTTATGGGTAAAAATAGTCGGAAAGAAGCGAAACTTTTCAACTTCCTTTTAGCGTATCGATGTTTATTCATTGTTTTTGCATACGGTTGAGCCATTAATTTAAGAAATATTTTAGAATTTTTATATCACGCAATTATTTATTATTTCACCATATTATTTAACGTTCCATCCTTTTCTGACACGTTGATTGTCACCACTGCTTTCTTGAACGCGTTGTTACGTGAACTTTGTACATTTTACAATGAAAGCCTAAATAGATGGAAATATACCACAACCGTGATATTTAATTTTTGTAAAATATTATAACATTGCGCACATTTTCCTGATAACGTAATCCAAGCCATTCGCATTGTTGTCAATTCTTTAGTCCATGAAATTTATCTTATTTTAATCGTCCCAAAAAATTAAATAACATAGATTACCAAACGCCATGCTGACAGTCAACGTGTTAATCAGATAAATTTATTTCTTCACAGTTGTTGTTAAATTCCCCCTCAGATGAGGATCATTCATTTTTGAAGAGAGTCCGAATTGCTATTCGATCTAGTGGAGTTCATTAGCATTCTGAAAGGCTCAATTACTGCCTACCGGACTTTAACAATAATCCATTAAAAATCGTTCTAACTGTCGTATTAATGCCGCAAGTCGTATAAATTTAATCAATATCAAGAAAACGTCCCTAGCTTTGCACGAGAATAGGGAGCTCGGCAAACTATCCCCAGGAATCTCCGGGTCTGCCCCGAAGGTTTAAGGTCAACGGCAAACGAGGAAGATTCGATTTGTGATTCGTTGAACTCTGCAGCTAACGGCAGGTTAAATTTGACCCGTTCGTAGGATCGAGATTCTCCCGAGTGTCGATCGTACTTTAGAACGTCGATTTTCTTGCTTTCGGCTTCGGTTTCCTTCTCGAACGTATAGGACTGCAGCTCTCTGATCATTAAGCGGTTGCATCGTTAGGCGTGTTGCCAGGGTCGAGAGAGTTGGAAATATAAGTTGGGTCAGCTGGTACGACCGCGAAACGTCAGAGCACAGGAAAAAGAGCGGAGAATATTTCTTTCCTTTTTTTAATTTTATTTTTTGTAGAGACGTCACGCTCTCAACCGTTCGTGCACCTTAATGATCGCGCACGGAAAATCCTGTAGAACGCGGAAGCTATCAATTTACCTAGCGGACACTCTCTTGGCGTAGTGAAGAATTAGTCCATGGTACGTTGTGCTTCGGAAACTCGCTGTTCTGCACCGTGATTAAATTGTTTTGTAATTTAACGGAGTTTGTTAAAAAGAAGAAACGTGAACGACCGAAGAAGTACAAATTGTAGGCAGATAATAGTGATCAGTAGACTGCAGATATACTATACGCGTTTATAGAAAATTAGAAAGGAAAAAATTACACAGAATGCGCATAGCATGAAGGATATATAAAATATACAAATCCATTCTATAATAATATTTGGTAGGTAAATCAATTTTTCTGCCTGAATTCTATTTTTTAACTTATATTGTAAAAGATATGAATTTGTATAAAAATTCGCTGTCTAGCGATTAATAGACTACTACTAGGATCCATTATGTATTTATGGGAAACTTCGTCGCTCTTGTTCTTGAGTGTGCTGTCGTCGCTAGTTTATAAACTGAGAGAATTGAGTTTGTAGTTCACGAAGCTTAAATATTGCATATTGTGTGAAGTAAGAGCTAAAAAGAACTGAATATTTGTCCCTTTCTAAATAGAGTTTTCATTAGGAATCATCTTCATTAGGAATTTCTATTCTTTATACCAATGAGGCGTATGTGGATCGGTTAATTACATTTTTCTGAAGAAAGAAGTTAGAACAGTTAAGAACTAGGGCGACGATTTGAAAATGCAAAAGTGCACGGAATTAATGTAATATGTAAAAATGCATAGAATGGAAGTAATATGCAAAAATATATAAAATATGCAAAATATAGTAGGTACCCGTTATAATATTTAAGTAGTAGGACAATTGTCTACCTAGGTTACAGTATTAATTTTATGCATAAGGATACGAATTTGCATAAATATCCGCAGTCTAGTCAATTTTTGACACATTTGTGGTCCTTCGAGTTTAAAACGTGTTTTTATTATAATAATACAAATTTTGTACAGCTCTGTCCTGAAGAAGTGAATTGAGAGATTAAGAACGAGAATCCAGCAGATCGCTAAGTTTTCTGCACCGTTCAATTTCTGACACAATATCCTGGCTGACCTTGACCGGATGCGGTAACCACCGTCATCTCATTCGAATTGGATCTTCGATATTTTAATCAAAGCAATTTTCTCGACTTCATTTCGCTGAAATTATTTTTCCAAGTGGCACGGCGAGGAGGCTCGAAGTAAGAAACCTCTCGAAGTGGCTTCCGCGTTCCTCGTAGTTAAGGGGTCGGATTTAAATTCCGGGAGATCGATCTTTCCTACCCTGGAATCGCCTCTATAAAGAAGTTTCTCTCCAACTGTTGTGTAATTTCGACAGATTTATTAATTTTCAGATGACAGTTTTGCAATGTTAAAAGTATTGGATTGTGGTATAAATAAGATTGCTGTTCCTTTTTAACTTTAGAAGCTAAAAGCCCATTTCAAAATCGACTTTTTGTTTCCCTTTCTTTTTGGTTCTGAGTTCAATATTTATGGATGTTTTATGGTTGTTAAGCTTTTTACGGTTGCGAAATAAAACTGATTAAAACAGCTATCTGATTATCTGTTTTCGTAATCGACTCTTTATTGCCCATGCTTTTTGTTTCTGAGTTATATCTTTACGTTTTTTATGATCGTGCAATAAAGCTAATAAAGGAATTAACTGAGTGCTGGTGTGGTTTATCTCCAGATTTCTTGCGATTAAAGATGTTTTGTACCATCATTCGCAAAGAAATTCTATAAATTTATATGTCGATATGTTTAAATATCGATTAAACATTGCTTGTATAGCTTGTATAGCTTCGTATTTAATAACAATTATGTTTAAATTTCGTTTATAAAACCAGTTCTAAAGTTTGTTAAAGAGTTAGAAAATTTTTTAATGAAACGTTAATTGGTCATTTATCATACGAAAGTCTTATCATACAATCTCGAAGATCTTGAAGATTCAGTTTTCTATTTGAAGCGAGTTATTAAATCATTTTTTAGTCACAAGTATATCTTTATCTGATTAAGGGTTTAAAAGAACTGGATTTCTCTTGCTCGATAGTAATTCCTTCATCGTAATCTGATTTTCAAGATTGGTTGATCTTCAAGGTAGATCACAATAGAGCTTAGGATTACGATATAACAAGATGTTTCAACTCTTGACTCTCGACTGGCACAGTCGCTAGTTGTTATGTAACTAGAATTCCGCGTAAATACGTTTACTCGAGCCAAACTTGATTACAGTAATGAAAATGAACTATAGTATATCATATTGTCTAATTAAAAGTTATGAACTATTAACGTTATTTCTTATGTGTTACATGATACTACCATTCGCCTGCATATTTAGCAAATGGTTATTTAAGGTAATTTGATTTAAATAAATACAACGTATAAAAATAATGACTGAGGGATTATGAAAATTTATGCAACCGAGTAAACTTTTAACAATTGTAATAATTCGTACTAATATCTTAATCCTATTATCCGCTTTGCTCTTCTTCTAAATATTCCTTTGTGCAATATGGTAGAACCGTAATTTCCATTAAAAAGGTTCACTGCATTCAACAAACTTCTCCTACCGTCTGTTCGATTGGCATTATATTGCATTTGTAATATTCAATCATTTTGTTTCTAAAGTAGTTAAATTTATTAAAATATTTATGAAATAATGGTGAATAATTATATATCAATACACTCTGGTATATGTAATACAATATCGACTTCCGTGTTGTAAAAGCGTTACCTACATTCGAAATCGTCTACTTAGATTCGAAAGATTATGTGCAATATATTCGATTTCATCTCTAACGATTTGTCTCCGTATAATGTATCCAAACAATAGCAATTTTTATAATACTTCGTAGGTAGAACAATTGAATGCTCGTAGAAAACACTGTAAACAGAAAAATTGCCTTTTTTGTTGGAAAATGTTCTACGTATCAATTAGAATACTATAGCATAGAATTCAAGTGCAATTTTTCTTTCTAAATATTTCTTAATAATGCTAGAAAATGTTTAACGTCGCTTCTGTAGAGAAAAATATAAGCATTAATAAACGTTGGTTAATTATTTTTTAGCTTTCGTCCATACCATTTATTTAGAATCTAAATAAATGGAACATTGAGTTTTTTTTATAAGTATGAGGTAGGGTATCATAGAGATACAAGAATAGAGCGCGTGAGTCGTACGCCGCCGTGTTAAGTCAAAAGGGCGTATTTGCAAGTTTCGCTTAAATCAAGTCATTGCTTCCAGATAGCGCAAAAATAGTGTACTTATATATGTATATTAAATAAGAACGTCGTACCTACATTGAAGCTAAAGATATAACAATTTATATTTCTGATGTATGTGAAATCGATGCCTACTTGTATATGCTGTATATATAATAAAACGGTAGAAAGGTTGCGTTTGTACGTGGAATAAAAAGCAATAAATAAAACAGTCACTCAGGAACAGCTCATAAACTATGGAGTCGGAGAAACTAATTTTTGGAATTTTTATCTGTCTGTTTATTTGTCCGTTTGTAGTCGCGTCACGTAAAAACTGCTGAACGGATTTTGATGAGATTTTCTCTGTTATATAGCTTAGTAGCAAGGAAAGAAAATGGAGAATGTTTCATTTCGATCAGTTTTGTAAAAGCCGAGAAATAGCTTGTACCCTCCCACGTTTGGCAAAGGTCAAGCAACCACAGTTATTGTTCACGTCGTGTTTGTTCTAAAATCGAACTTTTTTATAATTTAATATTTTTTATTACGGAGAACAATCGAATTGTTAGTATACAAAGTACGTAGAGAAGCAATCCATAAAAATTCCTTTGCTTAAAAATTGTTCCGTATATTAGTAGCCCACGCTAACGAAGTTGCACGTAAAAGTTGGTTGAATAATAAGAGGCATTTTTCTTAAAACCATCTTTCGATCGGACAGCTACCTCTAGTTAAATTAACACAGCAATATGTTACCGTGTAAATGGCTACGATATAGGAATAGAAAGAGAATGCTACATATAAATCCCTGCTATTTTTGGCTGATCAGACATGTCAACTGCACGCTAATGTCACTTGTTAATCAATATTACAATTACATATTTACTATACGAATGCGCATACGTTATTAAAACAAGGACGCAAGGGGCCTCTATACAGCGTTCTCTTTCGATTTCTATATCGTTTTTTAGCTCACTCATACATCCTATCTTTATATCTCTGTGTGGTGTGTGGTGTGTGGGTATCGCGTTGCGCCATCGCGTTTTTCTCTCGCTTCGTTTTCCCTTTATCTGTGGGAAATACAATGTGACTGGCGAGCGAGAAACGTGTTTCTCGACGTGTTATTAATTCGTCAGACGCAGTACAACCGGCGAACCCGCAGCTTTTCGTGGAAACGAAAAGTTCGATCTCTGGTGGGAATGACGCCGGAGGAGAGCGGACGTCTGGCGGAAAGTTGCGCGGAAGAAGGAACTCGTAAGCCCTCGATTAATTTTATTTCTGCGGAAGCGGCCGGAATCCACCTTCGACGCCCACTGCTTTTCTCCGCTAAGATTTTCATTAAAGCCAGCTGCGAAATATCGTGCTGGCTTATCCATCCACCCACCCCCGCATTCTCTTCGGAAATTTCTTTTCTCGGAGAAGTCGATAGTTATTGGATACGGACCGGTTTTATAGTGCGAACGTGACTGTTCGCTGTTTTTCAGATTATAACTTTTCAGTCTGCCCCGTGTTTACGCTTTCGGTTTACTCGCAGGTGGACAGCAGGATTCTTCTTGATTATCTCTATCTACTGAGAATGTTTGACATTTTTCGTTTAGCATCTTTCGTGGTAGAAATGGTTGCGAGCAACATCATACAACGAGGATTTTCATTAAGTTTTGCTGTTTTATATATTTTTGCATATTATGTGTATCTTTTGCACTTTAGCGTTTTCGAATTTCCTATAAATACATAAAAATTCGCAGTTTACTAATAATCTTGAAATGAAACGCACGATGAAATGAGACACATTAATATCGTGTTCATTGTGTTTAACATGAAATTACAAGAAACAATCATGAGCGAAATCAACGTAATTTCCTCCGTTCTTTATCGCCCCTTTCTATATAGAAAGTAGAATTTTTTTTATCATTAACTTGTAAAATTTCTTCGATTTAGATTTTGTTAAAATTTGCCTTCTAGAATCTTAAGAACTGCTTTTGATATGTCCTTACGTCTAAAGCTTATGGATAAATCGAATTTATAGTTGGTAAAAATCGTAAAGCATACGATATTGCAAATGTTCTTTTTTTGTGTTTTAGGTTTCTCATTCTTTCATCATTCTTTTGATCTTTTTAAAAAAATTTATGTGTAATAATATTTAGTACACTTTCGCCGAAATAAATTGCGGATTTAGCTAAAATAACGTTATTTAAAACCTTTTTTAAATGCAGAAACCTTTTAAGCAATCGATTTAAATAAACGATATAAGAAAATAAAGAAATGTTTATGAATTATCGAAAATCTAGTTAAATGGTACTGCATGTAGATAAAATCGTGATGAATCGATCAGAATCACGTTATAGAAATCAAATGTATCTACTATCTTCCCCATTCGCGAAGCTTTGTTAAAGGAGCTTAAAGAAAGTGAAATGAAATTCACTTCGTTTATTGAAAATTTTCCATTAAAAATCGAGAAATCCACAATATTCTTCGTACATCTTCATAATAGCAATTATTTAAATATTAATCATTTCCTTCCAATATTTTTTTCATGTATACTACGATATATATTTCATGTATATTAGTAATTAATGGAAGAATAAAACTCAATTTTGCTTGGACTAATATAAACGTTATAAAGGCGTTAAGTTATCAGATTATAAATATGAAAAAGGAATTTTTTTACCTGCAGAGAGGAAGAAAAACAATTTTTATCTAAAGTCACATCTGGCTTGCTTCCCCCTCCCCCCTGCTCTCCCCCATAATAGGCTACTTAACAGTTTCCGGACTGAAATTAAGCTATAACTGGAACGAGAAATTGTACGATCTTTACAATTTCATAAGATCCTATGATAATGACGCTTTTGTAAAATTTAATCAACTCAAATGGAAAAGAATAGTAATTTTCTTAAATCTTCATGCGAATCTAAAATTAAACTATTTTATCTTGATAATCTTTCGCTATCCTTTTTGTAATTTTTAATTTATTTGGCAATGCTGGAATTGCTTGTGATCGTTGTATCGTATAAATTTCATATACGGTAGGTAACAACTTTATACGAATATTAATTTGTGAGGTGAGCTGTGACGCGAGCGATGGAAATAATAATTGTAGGTCTGTCTATCTTTTCTTTATATCGTAGACATTAATCGTTTGGAACGATTTAAATGTTTCGTATGAAATTATTACTTGATAGGTTTTTTGACAATGTGTAATAAATTGTACAAAATTTAGCGATATACATGTTTCATAAATTTAACAATTTGCATGACATAAATTAATCTATTGAATTTATATGTTGTGTTGGATTGCAACATTTTTTTACAGACTGATTTTGCAGTATCAAATTAATGATAAATTAGAGAAAAATAAAAGATATTGAAAACATAGATATTTTACAGAGAATTATCTTTCAAAGTGATTAATGACAACCACATCATCATCATAATTTGGCAAATCGAATTGACTAATACGAAACTAGATCCTAGCCGAGTAATTTTGAAGTAAATGAACTTGCAGTAATTTCGTAGCTGTATAATAGCGTTGTGTAACTTGCATTGAAGAATGTTCGCGTTTCTCACGCAATCGCATTTTAAATCACGGAAGGAAATATTTCATTGTAAATACAATGTTTCTATAAGTACAAGCGACGCATACTTGAGCATCGTTTGAAAATTATATTCTTTCTAGATATGTAAATCACTTTTTACAAAGAACGAAACAAAAATTTCCTTTCGAAATTTCAGACTAAATTTACGCCTTCTGATAGTCTAATAAGTTTTATTCTTTTTGTTGTTGATAATTACCAAGTTACAAGTCTTTTGAACGACCATCCAGCGAAGTTAATCTCGATAATTATTCAAAACGGAGCAGCATTACAAATTCTTGCTGATTATGAGTGCTAAAGTTTCTTAACTTCTTTCAGTTATGTTTCTGTTCTCGGAGGAGACTTCATAATTCTCCACGTCCCAATTAAAATGAAACATTAGAATTCTACGTAACATTCTATTTGATCGTCAGCGGAAACGTGGTAAAAATTTCATGTATCTTCAATTTTTCATCAGCAAAGCTCATGTAAGGTACTCCATTTAGCGTAGTTAATTAAGACAGCTGCTTTAAGATTATGATTTTTTAAAGAATGAAATTTAAACATCTTCTCTTAAGCAAACGTACACCCTTAAAACAATACAATTGCACATGGTGTCTTACAGTTAACAGAACAGTACGTTAATTAGTCTTTCATTTTAATGAATACGTTATTTCGGATTTGATTATTAAACATTGTAAAAGTAATTATATAACCTGTCCCGCGTGTGTATGATAATTAATGTTATTTAATATTTATAAAAGATTATATATATTAGATTTATATATCATAAAAGATTTTGTTTAAGAGGAAATTTCGAGACAAATTCATAGATGAAGATCAAACAAATACTTTTCTTCGGATATTTTATACATTTTTACATAGTTTATGTATTCTGCGTATATATGCACATCTAAGTTTCCTATAAATGTACGTGCTAATCGCTATTTTTAAAAACTCAACGATCCACAGGAATATAATTCTCTACCTAAATAAAGCACCATTTCCACGAAGAATTCGAGGATATAGAGGAATACAATTTTTAACTCGAATCTAGAGCGAATAATCCTACTTCTCCATTGCTGAAGAGATATTTCAGTTTTTATTTCTCACGAGGAAGATTTTGTCAACTGCGTCAATTCTTCTCTATTAAATCTATCTTCTCGATCTATGTTCTGGAATTTTGAGAAACCTATCGTCGATTTTGCCGGATGCGAACAGTGACGTCTAATTCCATGACTCTTTTATTACAAGGAGTAAGAAAATAGGGGCGAACTGGTCTAGCCCTCTAGTCAGATCGAAATTATTATCTTCGCGCAGTAAATTCAATGGAAGAGGCACGGAGCTGCCACGACGCAATCCAACCACTGGCAATAGAATATTTTACCTCATCGCTGTTCCCACTGAACTTCTGAAAACGAATTACCTACGCTTGCTCTCTATCTGCCAGTCGGATTTCTCCCAATCATGCCCACCCTCACGATGGCGAACCGATGGAAAAGATAAGGTTAACAATATCGAGGATATTCTCGAGCTATCGACGAATAGTATAGTTTACCGTCGTTGAACTGTCCCTATCGACAGTGCACCCTTTATCTTGGTCGGAATAGAGCGCCAATTTCAGTTTACGAGATCCTTCCGTGGGCAAGGGTAATTCGATACTGAGTGAATTTTTGTATTACTTATGTAATGAAGCTAGGTGCACTATGGCTCTCAAATTTGAGACTATTTATTTAATAACAAAGGACCTTGCGTTATTTTAGTCCAAGATACAGATCATTTGGAAGATTGGGTATATTTTAAATGATCAGAATATAATGTGTGAGAAATTATGTTCAATAAGTGAAGACATTTTAAATATTTTAAAATATCGTCGAAACGAATCGCAAAATGTTTTTTTTTTTAATTCACTACAAGTCTGAAGATATCTCTGGTAAAACTAGAGCTCAGAGATTTATGTTAAAGACCACAGTTTTTTAGCCAAAACAGGAGAGGTAACAGTCTTAGTGAATATACTTTTCTTAATTAATTTATATTACTATTTATATTAATTATATTAACTGTGTTTATTCTCTGAATATAAATAGGAGGAATATATCTAGATTTTATAAGCCATTTTTTCTGTTACTCGAAGGCAAATAGAAAGAGACAGTGTTAATTTCGATAATCGTAGAAAAACGTTAATCCAGATATCTAAGCGATTTTAAATTCCAGTTGAATCGACACGAACAGTATACCTCGTAGATTTTATCACTCGTTCCCCTTGAAAACTATATTATAATAATTATCTCTGGAACGAAATTGGTATGGTGGAATTTACATCGACGTGGTTGCTGCTACGATATCGATCCCATTACGCGACGTTGCTATAGATGTTCTATGCTAAATTATCATAATGTTTGTGGAATGCATTTTCTCGCTAATTTCCACAAGATTTATAACATAGCTAACATACGATATTACAGCTGCTGTATGCATCGATCCATTTTATCCTCAAACGTGAAAATTGAAAATATCAATTTAAATCATGATTAGTTAGGCGTATACATTTGTCGAAATTATTGGAGGCAGGGATGTATAATAAGAAATTATGTTTAACGAGTAAACTGTGGATATTAATTAATTTATGTCAAGTGCAAAGATATAAAAGTAGGCAAGTATGTAATGGACGAGTAAAAATGTGAATATGATATAAAATAGGAAAAATGAAATATGTATATATCGCAAGCTTTAGAAGGCGGGATACAGTTTTTCTCAAATTTCATTTCTTTATCAATGTCTGAGAAAATACGAACGTGCATAATCATCAGCAATCTGTTAATAAATAAACATTGAAAAAATATTGAATTTTGATTTTAATTTTTAATATTTAATGCTTTGAACAAGATTATGTATAGAAAGATATATGTAGGAAATGTGCAGATGACTTGGGTTATATTTAAGGAAAACTATTTGAATTAGAAACACTTAACAATCAGAGATAAACCTATTCTGCAAATATGGACATTTGTTCTTTATATAAATAGTAGGAATAAAGTAATTCCAGTTACTATTCTTTATTTGCGATGAAATAGATCTTTGTTACATGGTATATTTTATCGTTATCACTTAAATATAGAATAGAGAAGTTAATAAATAAAATGATGACAAGAACGAGTACCATTATAGGAAACATTCTAAATTTCTTTTCGTATCACAAAAATTACTTCCATTCAAAGTTTGCCTCACTTGTTTCAGCGTAAAAATTCACTCTGCAAATTGATTTGTATCTCCCCTTACTTGCTAAAACTACATCCCCTATTACATTTCCTACTTATCCTTCCTCTGTTCGATATCGCTGCAGCTTCATCACTTTAATTAACCCATATCTTACTTCCACCATCTAATCGATCCGTGGAAACTGAAAACAAGAGGAGGAAAAAGAACGAAACTTTCTGAGATGTCACTCTATTAGGTTATAGAAAAAATTCTTTGCTTTTAGTTTTATATTATATTTTATGTAATTAGTGTTATTAGCGACATTACCAATACATATTAATAATAACTAAATTGCGGTCGTTTATAAATTTCTGAAAAATTAAAGAGTTCGAAAATCTACAGAATGCACGTAATACGCAAAAATATATTTAAAGTAGAATATTTATTATAATATCTAACGAGTGAACAAAATTTCTATTTCGGTTCTATTTCTTTAGTTGAATCCATAAAAATATAAAATTGCATATACCGTAGTGGGAAAAAGAGACTTTAGATATAACTAGTACAAAAAATATCATAATTTTACGAAACAGATTGTATTTATCAAGAGCATAAATATAATATAGCACATACTCTAGAATAAGTGACTGTAAGAAGGCGTAAAATATCTGATACAAAAGTTACTAGTACGTGCGTAGGTATACTCATATAAGTTACTTAGCAAACTGTATACCTGCAGCCTAATAACAATTATTATCTCTTAACGGTCGAAAAGCTCCGCCATAAGATATCACATTTATGACATAGAAAAATTAATTATGGAGACATATAAAGAATTTCTTTTTCGTGTTTATTTACAGTGGCTATAAAAGGTACTGGTATGTATCATTATTCTGTAACGAAGCGTTCTTCTATCAAATTCGACACGGCATTCTTGCAGTATCTTATTTTGATAGTCATATTACTAAATGAATCAAAATTTAATATTGGACCTAATTAATTAACATGCCAATGTTATAATGTTATAATACGATATTATCGTACAATGATGTGGCAATACTTTTTATAACTACTATATTTTTACCGCTATAATTTAGCTACTATTTTATTTTCTTTTTTTATATTTATTTTATTGTTATACTGGCGAATATTACAAAACAAACTGCCAATAGATAATAATTATAATCAATGAAGAACGTTTTGAGTTATCTCTACTACAATAGTTTTTGGCTCGATAGTACCATGTTCGTAATACACCCGATTGAAAAATGTATGAAAATCTTAGAACGTGAAAGATGAGTTTCTTCGAGTCTGCTAGCGCGGAATAGAATATTCGCCGGAGTATTATTCAAATTAGGTGGAACTGACTGTCGTCGACCGTGGGCTAGGACCGTTTGTAATAGAGCTAGGCCGGAATTCTAAATGCCAGCGATAAAGGATGAGTTTCAGCCGCGTTCCTAGCAGTACGTTCCCCTTGTCGTTGAAACTTGAAAAGTGTTCAACAGCACGTTCGAGTATTTCTTGGTTGAAAATTCTGCCATGTTTTTAACCTCTGTCTTTAGTTACCCCTGACAGGGTAATACTTTACAATTTCATCGGTATCTCCGATTCTTTCTAAACTTCAATATATTGAAAAGGACTATTTAAAAGAGTAAAACATCATTTACAGAAAGTATCGTAATTAATTCTAAATACTTTTAATTCTATATTAATCTGTTAACTGCGTTTGACGAGTATACACGTCAAACAAGAATTTAATGTCGGTACGTTTGACGTGTATATTCGCCGTGTAAAATAAAAATGTACCATTTACTATAAAATGTACAAATTTTAGCAAAAAGTAATACAAATGTCACTTAGTGGTATGTTTACTTTATAATATTAGTAAAATTGCTATGTATTTTATGAAGAAAAATTATTTTCTTTGGTATATCGGTTATTCCCGGTATAATGTATTTCTTTCTACAAAATCAGTTGATTTTTTTCCCCGTTATATCGGGTATTCCCGAATCGTTGGTGTAATCTTGTTTCCTTACAAACTGGATGGATATTTTACTGTGTATATCGGCTATTCTCCGATAACAATTGAAATATAATATGATAAATATGGTATAATCACATTTTTTGGTCGAATGTGTTGAACAAATTATTGAGAAATATGCAATTTAACAAACATAAACTTCGAAAGTCGACCAATTACGAGTTCAACTGTAAAACCTCCACGTCTCATCGGAAAATATTTCACTAATTTTATACCAGCTACATGATCAGAAGCAAATGCACTTTGAAGATGTGCCGTCTGTTCAAAAAATGAAATTCATAAGGAGTCACGGTACTGGTGCCCGATACTGTGTGCCACCGTGTGTGAAAAGATCAACTGAATTTCTTATAGTTTAAACAATTTTTCTTGTTTGTGAATTTTAGCATTTTGTTGCAATTTTGTAATTTTTTATAACAATAACTTGTTCAACGATGAATTGTTAATCTTTTGGAATAAAAATATAAGCCATCATCGTTGTGCTTCAATTTTGTTGTAAAATTTACAATAGGTACATTTGCCCTGCGTTTGACATGTATGCTCGTCATCGCTTGATTTTATTTATGCACCCCACTTATGAGAGATTTCTAAAACAAAATTCCGCAGTTAACTGGTTAAAGGTAAACTTAAACTTAACTTAAAGCTCGCGTTGAATTTTGTAATTTTTATTTAGAAATTTGTGTAATGTGCAAGTAAGTACCAATATCGATATTTAAAAAAGTAGAAAAAAGAAAGTCATTAAAAAAGCGTTGCAAACAATTGTAAGCACTTTTTATGGTATATTAAAACTAAACCTAGAACCGTGATACGGAAATTGAAATACTATCAAGTACAAACAATGAACTAGATACTGTTAACGACTCAGGTGACTACCAAGTTTCATCTTTTTTATTAATTCTTTATTTGTCATTTTCTGGTACTTGAATTTATTATTAATAAGCATTAAATTAAATTTTTTTCTTAACCGTTTACTTTCTGTCATCTAATTTGTATTTATATAGTCAGTTTCAGATTAAGTTTAGGTTTAGTTTTAATATATAATCAAAAGTATGTGGAATTGTTTGCGACAGCCTTTTAAATGATATTCTATCTTCTTAAATAGATAAAGTTTCCAATACATTGAAGTTTGAAAAAAGCCGGAGATACCGATCAAATCGTAAAGTATTCCTCTTGGCAGTAATCTTTTAAAGGCTTTCAGAAGTATTGCGTTCGGATGGAGAAATTAAGTCAGTGTTTCCACCTTTAGAAGATGGAGGATTCGTTACACGATTGTACAAGTTTCTTTTCCTGCTTCTTTTTTCTTTTAATGGATCCTTTCTTCTCCTTTCTTAAGGAACAAGTTTATATGGAATTACTATTTAAATATAAAGCAGCGTCATTTGTATTTATTTAGCATGGTTCCGATAGGTAAAGCGTTTAAGACAAAATTTGTTAGATTTTTAGAACGTAATTGTTTATTGGTTCGTTATTAACGTTATTGAAATAACGAGTGAACGAAACACTATACTAATCGCAATTTTCGATCAACCGAGCTGCTTCTATCAATATTATATAGGCAATTTCGAACGAAATATAGAAAAAAATCGCAAGGAACGATCACGAGTGAAGTAGAAAATACATTAACAGGATAAAAGTTAGGCTTTCCGTGTTCCACAATTCGAGCCGATATTCCATTACTTTTATTTCTGTACTTACGATTGAGGAATATCTAATGTACAATAGCTTCGAATAAATTACAAATAAAGTAATATATAGTTCTTGAAGACTTCGTTGCAATGGTTTCAACTTTCAAAACGTATGACTACTATTTCGTTATTTGCAAATATAAACTTTCTACGTTTCGCTCTATTTTTTTAAGACAAGAGTATATGTACAATATACGCATGAAGAAATTATAGTTTATTCATGTAATTATTTAAAATAGAAATTACATACGATACTCGACTGCAATTAGATTTTTATTCAATCGTCACCTAGTCTCGCGAGGCAATTCTATGTGGAGAAATTTGCCGAAAATTAACGATCGAGGTTGATCGGTTTCGAGCCATCTCTATGGGGTTGTAATATCGAATCGGAAGCACGCGAGGAATACCTGTTTCCGTCGTTTTGTCAATCGCGAGGAAACCACAGGCGGTTTTGCTTTGACGTTCATGGACACTGGCTCTTCGTGGTTGACGATCCCACGTTTAAACGCGTTGGGCTGATGTCGCATAAATCTAATGTCAAACAGTCTCCAATTGATCTATAACCTCCTTTTAATACATTCATCTAAATAAACGACTGATAGAAGAATTCTTAAGGTTACCGATTCCAGGGTGAATAATAGATGTCCCAAAAAGGTGCAAGAAAATTGTTAATATTCTGGCAAATTTTCAACATTTAATGTTAGCAAATTCTTAATTCCCGATATTAGCAAATTCGTAATTTATAATTTTGTATATTAATAGAACATTCTTTTTATTATGCATTATTTTACATTCTTTATTTAGCGAAATTCTATATTCTCAATATATCTTGTCTAATTCACATAGTTATGAACAGAATATGGGTTTCGATCTATTGTTCAAATTAGGACACTGAGCAACCATATGACTTTGACATGCTCTTGAATGACCATAAAGTGCTTTTGAGCGACGTTAAGTGACTAAAATAATCACGAAATGATCCTGAATAGCTGTCAAATGACCGTGAATATCCTTTGAATGACCTTAATGATCCTATTGTAGTGATTTTCTCGCGAATAATAAGATAATCTCTATAAAATTACGAACTGGTGAATCGAAATATCAGAATAATCGACTGATTGCTGTTTTTTATAATCCTTAAGTCTTTATCTGAATTTTTTAATCAAAACGCATCTTTCATTCCATTAATATTTTCCACTTTTATTCGAATGGTGACGTGAGACGGAAAGTTAAGTATAATTATGTTATATTTTTCTCTGAATTAAACATGTGTAGAAATTTCGTTTAAAAATGAAATTAAAATTGCAGAAGTGAAAAGTTAAATGAGACATTTGCATTTTCCCATACAGCCACTGATGCAATGTGGTGCAATATTTTCAGATTCGTTACACACACCTCCAAATGCAAGAAGACTAACATATATCGTATATTAAATGTAATAACTAATGTAATAATATAATAATAATATAATACACTTATATACTCATATAATAATAATGAAATAATATATTCCTTAACAGAAATCTATTTTTCAGAAACCGTAACTCCACTAAAATGCTTCGTTAAATTATTTTCAGTCTTATTTTAAGTATAAACATCATATTACTAGATATTTGACGTAAAAGATGAAATTTTTCTAGTTTTTAAACTTAGCTTTTGAAGTTGTTCTACTGAACGACAAATCGGGAACATCTACATTATCTAAGACCCTAGAACATCGCATAATACGTTTCGACTGGCAGCAATATTGAAAGCACGGTTACTAAGGCGCCAAAGTGTCACGTATCTCTGCTGAGAATCACAGGACAAGCAGTAATTAACTACACCGGTGTTCCTCGTTGATTTCCGAGTTATCGAGCTATTTATACGTCACCTTTATGAATAATGCTCTATTGATTTGTCAAAATGAAACTGTCACTTGTAATAAGTCTAAAATTGTCCGATTATTATCATTGAAATTAAACATAAAAAGGATGTAAAAGAACCTATCCTTAAAATGCAAGGCTAGTTGTTAGTCGATATATTTTTCCGATCAATAATTACTTTTTTTACTGCTCATTTATCAACCATCTGATTCGCACCGTATCAGTTGAGAGTTAATAATATTCAAAGATGGACAAGTTATTTCTTATAATATAATCTATTCTCTCTAAAATCTAGAAAATTTCAAATTAATATAATTCCAAATTAATATAATTAATATAATTATGCATTCTAAATGCATGCTATTAAATTATATTTTATTTAAGCGTTAAATTTAATAGTATAATAGCTTTAGCCTCGTTCGAAGAATCTGTCGACGTAGATATACGCGAACGCGACGTAAGTCGTAAGAATGCGGTTCTAGAAGATCTAGCGAATCCAGTTCCATTTAAACGATATGATAAATATATATCAACTCTGGCAATATCGGAAGCACCAGGATCGGCAATAAACGGTTCGTACCGCTCGATAGCGGAGTACGGAATGTGACTTGAATTCTGCCACGAGCCATATAAACCAAGAGTTTCCGTGCGCGTATTATTTGCAATCGGATTTCGCATGCCACGATCGCGCCACGCTAAAGATTAGACAGGGACGACAAAACGAGATCTAAATCGGTTTACGGTTGCTTTCACTAATCAGGGCTTTTATGTACAGGCAAATAATGTCTTCTAATTGATCCGTACGTCAGATGTAGAATAATAATAATACAGGTAAAATCTTTCCTCCCTCATAGTGTACAAATAACAATAGTCAGATAATGGATCTTCCTACGATAATATTCGCTTAGGTTTATCAGTTTAATGAAATTTTGATCCAGTTCTTGCGAACAGACGAACAATAATTGTGAAGTAAATAATCAATTAGCTTTATAATAAGTAATAGTAAATTATATCAAATAAAATTAATCTTTCAGCTAATGTATCATAAATGTATATTTTTCTTTTTCTATGTAATTATGCAAGTGTTCAGTCACCGACTTTATTCACCGATTTTTATATATGAGAAACGAAATTTACTTCATTTAATTTCGTATGTAACTGTTGTATGATTCTCAATTACATAAAATGTAAATGAAATTATTTATGAACGACACAGTTAAAGCAAAATCCTATAATGTAAGTAAAACTTTTTTATATATTGTATATGTATTTTTATATTTTCCGTGAATTTTATTATCACATAGCAGAAGACCGCTCGGCTCTCCGTTTTATGCATTTGATGTTTCTAACAAACACGACAAATATGAGCCTAAAAACCATGCAGTGGGATGAAACGGATTATAACGATAAGAAATTGGTTCTTGTAACATCGTAGGTAGAAAGAATGATATTGATAGAAAACTAATTGAATTACAAGGAATAGCGATTCTTAACACTTCTTTCCACAGCTCTACGATTGATGTGAAAATTAAAGGAATATAGAAGTTATAAATTTGCCAGAAAGCTTGCAAAATAAAGTTTCTGAAATAATCAAAGATCCTCTATTAATTTCATAACGTAAAATGTCAATATGTTTAATAAAATTTCAATCAGGCCAAATACTTTCCAAAAGAATATCGACTTCTCTTAAACTTTTGAAAAGTTGCAACCACGAGTGATGATTTTAAACGCGCAGCGAGCGAGGGTTAAAGGGCGAAACAAATTTTCGAGCAGCGTCCGATTTCTTTCGTCGTTTTCACAAAATGATGGATTCGCATAAGCATTTACAGTTTAAATGCAAGAACTGCGAGGATTATCGTTTTCAAGTATCCGATCTTCGTCGTCAGTCATCGGTAGAAAGGTTAGATCGGTTTCACACGGTGTACGTGTGTCGTGATAGATGTATCGCGAGCTGCGTACCGTGTGAATATCACAATGTGTTTAGCGCTTCGTCCGTCGGCTTCATACGAAAAATATCCTCGCCAAGATACATCAAATGAGCATCGCGATACTGCGTCATTGGTATACATGTCCATTAGTATTTAATTAATATCTATCATACGCGTATCGCGATATCTCTGTGTGAAACTGGTCTTAAGTTAGCGACCGTCTATGTGCTTATCTTTCAATTCTGTCCAGCGCAGACGTTACGTTAGCCTTGTTTAGCCGGTAGAAACCATCTTCGACCGTGCGTAATTTTCTTTTTTCTTCGTCGAGCTATCCAGGGTGATCGAATGGCGTTTTCTTTTGTTTTTTTACGATCGATCCGCGAGTATGACGGGTGGAAACGTACATCGATCACTGGTACGTGAGATAGGAAGGCGTTTCTGCGCGTGTCGCTGCACCGTCGACGTCTATTTACCGATACCTTCCTCGACAAAGAGTAATTGCTGGCTTTGCAGCCTCTTGTCCTGTCGTCAAAGGCTGCCGCCAGCCACGACCCGTGAATATTCTGATTTGCGTGCGTGAAAGCCTCCTGTGCGGCCGCACACGTGTGCCACGCATAAATTTTCTGACGTGTGAATAACGCGAGTTTCGGTTATAACACCGCGTCGCGTCGATGGAAAGTGGAATAGAGACTAGCTCGGTCCTGGCGTTTTTTTCTCTTCTTTTCTCTCTATTCCATTTTTTTTTTTTTTTTAAACATTGTCGACTACAGATGAGTAATAGAGTGGTTGAATGTTCCGAGGGGCGACAATTTTGAAGAATGACCCGATAGAGATTTTTGTACTCAATCGAGGATCACATGGTATCAGATAACATCGTTTTGCAGATTTTACGTTCTATATGGAAATTTTTTATTTTCCTTTGACATCAGGGTATTTGCTCTTTTCAGTGCAATTATATGCACTCGTTCAGTGCATTGTACGATTAGAATTAAATATATATAGCATTTAGATAAGATATACCTAATCAAAAGTAGAGAAGGAAAGAAGTAGAGAAGGTATTAAATTTGCGTGTATTTTTTAACCATATATTATGTGATAATTTTAAGAAAGCTTTAGGGAAACAATGATAAAATTTTCCACTCGTGTATAATCAGAGGAACTTACGCAATTTAGTGATTGCAGAAAGCGACGAATTGTTACTTCTTTAGTAAGCACACAAAATTATAAGAGTGTTCAGAGTAGTCTGTATAACCAAAATGAAAATAATGTTTTCACCTACTTCAATATTCTCTGCTTACTTAATCAAAATCTATATATAACATAATATAATATAATTATTCTTTGTACAAGCAATACTGTCTCGTAAAAAGGTGATCTAATGCGAAGGTTGATTCGCAAGAACCATTTTTCTCAATCTTTACCCAGTTCACTTGATGTCATAAATCCTCACCTAAACAGTACATTCAGCTAAGTTTTGGCAAGTCATTTTCCATCCAGCAAGACAGATTGGAGTTTGCGTCGAAATATTAGCGTTGCAAATGTAATACATATATTCTACTTATAGCCTTGCAGAAACTTCGTCGTTGTTCTATTTCTCCAATCGCATCTCACGACACCATGACACAATGCATGGATGCGGATTTTATTTCATAATAGGTTTCAGTAACAGTACTGTCTTTAAACGATCGTCAAACGAATACCTTTTCACTACGTTACTGTGTCGCGTTTCGCGCGGGAAATTCGTAATTTGTCTGGCTGTACGCGACCAATTACTTTCTTCTTCTGTCTTCTAGCATTCACCTCTCTATTTCGCATTTCAATGATTCTTTTCAATCCACAGCACGCACTCTACTATTTCTATCGTATCAACCTTTCTCCTCACGTTCACCAATCGTTCTCACATCATGTCACTTTCATTCCCCACTGCACCACTCTCTCATTCTCTCTCTCTCTCTCTCTCTCTTTTACTCTCTCATGACGTTCGTTCGTTTCAACATTCAATCTCAATCTGTATCGTAAATCTATCATCATTTTCGCGATCGTTCCCTCTCTCACTCGCTGTCCTGGCGTTTTAATCGTTCTTCCGGTCTTATCCCCTTTATCTTTGCCCCTGCCCCTTCTTTCGAATCTCTGATCTTTCGGTCGACATTCTTCTCTTGCTCTAACTCTTTTTTATTATTATTGGTTTTTTTTTGGTTTAATTCGTTTTTGTTTCTTTTTGCACGATATCGTATTGCTCTCGTTATTTGAATTCTGGAAACGATACTGATACCCTCCGTTATGCTTGAACTGCAGAAGCCGGGACAGTCGGCCACGACGAGCGAGGCTCCGGGGATTGCCGCCCGATACGACTCTGCCAACACAATAACAACAAGGCCGCTTCACGAGTCTAATTTCTAGGCATCTATCTGGTTCGCTAGAGACTTGACTTAAGAGAAAATGGAATTCTGTACGCGCGTTGTTTTTTCTTTTTACTTTTTTTAATTACTGCGTTTAAGGTCTCGTGCACCTTATAAGGTTATTAGTGATCACAACGAGAATTCTCAGCGGGACAAAACGTATTTATCGCAAGTAGTATGAAACAATATCTTTCAGGAAATTTAGAATTTTTTCCCGGGGTCTTTTCTCGCGCGTTCTTTCCTTAGCTCCTTGTAATCCCTTTCCCCCTTTTTTCTGGTTTCCTTTTTATGCCTTCTTTGGTAAGTCGTCTACCAACCCTTGTTTTTCGTGTTTTCGCGTTTCTTATTAATGGATTAGCTTTGGCTCGAAGGATTAATATTATACGATGACGAAGGAACAGGGAAATGAAAGTAAATAATAGGAGTTTGTTAGCTTAAACTGGCTTCTCGCAGTCTGTTCGAAAAATTCAGACGTTGGTTCGATTTTCTTTGATTTTCGGTGTCATGACGTATGGCGGAAGATATTTTAGGATAGAAAACAATGGTAGGAGATAGGTGATATATTGAGAAAAGTTAGGAAACTTCTGGCGTACTCTAATTTATAATATTATAGTACATAGTTCGTGGCGTGTGGATAATAGTTATATCATACGATTTTATATTAATTAATGTACCATAAGTTTTCAGCTCGTTATTCAAGGTATTAAATAATATGAGAGACTAGAAACGAAAGAATAAATATTTGATGACTTCTACTCAAATCTTATTGTCTTTCATCTATCAATTTGATGATCTGCAACTTCACCTGCAATAACATGGCTAGAATTTATTTCTATTTATTATTTCTAGAAATCTCATTCAGTTCTCTAAATCTTTCTCTACCAAAATTAAAAGAAAAGAAGTAAAATTTATTAACATATCTCAACAGTTAAACAAAAATAATGTAAAATATGTAATTATAGAAAAACAGGAATAAATCTAAACTCTTGTCTCTTTACTTTAGTCATACATGCAACAAAATTTCAAATTCGTTTAAATAATGAATCAGAGAATATTTTTCTTTTCCCAAAGTATGGCTTTGGTTCTAACGTAACTATTATGTATTGTTGTAAAAACAAATATTCAAAAAAGAGTACCTATTTGCGAAGATATAATAGCCTAACATCTAAAAAAAAAAAACAAAAAAAAATTAGAAGGATCAAGGAAAGGATGGCAAGGCGAAGTTAAATCGTAGAAAAAGATGTTCGAATATCTTATTGGATTACCCTAACCGGATTTGTTCGACGCAAGCATCTTGCTTCTAATTCGATTCCATGTCTACTAAACTGTCTATATGATAATTGATTTGTAAGACGTTAAGTTAAGACGTGTGTTTAAATAGGATTCACATTGAATACGGAGTTAGAGATTGAAGGATGATCGCTAGTAGTTTAGAATGTGACAACTGCGAAGATTAATTATGTTATAATTAAGTGGTGACTCTAAATAATGGAATAATCTGACGTAGAACGTGTTCAGTGTTACATGATAGTAGTGATGCATCAAATTTGTTTGTACTGCTTGAAATACCTGGTCTGGTTTCAATCTTGTCTTGTCAACAAAGTGTACCTATATGCCACAGTGTAAAATCTAGCAAATATATACACTGTTCGGTTAATGTACGGATTTGCATAAAATTTTAACAAAAGTACCGGCTAAGTATAAAAATGTATATTAGTAAATTTATATATAATTTATATGTATATATAATTCAATAGAATACATTTACTAAATTAATTCTTTCACGATCTGTGCAAGTTGTCAAGTACAGTGTTATTTTCACATCTTGAATTTATCAAATACCTTATTACACCGTAAAGGTGCTGTTTAACATTTCAACAAATTTTTCACTGATTCGTGTTCATTAATTGTACGTAAAAATGGAATAACAAAGTTTATTATTTGGAACAGTCGATTTCTGATGCATTGGTCGACATTTAAAGATTACACTTCTCATGCCTGATCACAAGCTGACACTTAGGAAAGCCGTAGAAATGTACGAGGAGATGCTTGCATCATAAGTGCTCGCATATTCATGAATTTCTTGTTAATGCTATTACTACGTTCGAATTTTACTCGTGAGATTTCGCGGCAATGGATCCCGAGAGATATTCTGAGGAATCTTGACGATATTTTGAGAGCAAATAGTGCACTCTGCGACAGAAAACGACACATGAGCGTATGCAATATCCAGCTATCAGCAACTTCGTTGAAAACTCTATTATGTCATGTGCTCAAAGTAGTAGTAGTCTTAACATCTTATGGTGGTGACGTCAACTGGGTCTACTTTAGATCTTCATCCCTTCCTCGTGAAATGAAGTTCGCTCCCGTATCGAGATGCTATGCATCATCTATGTATCGATCGTTATTACAGAAAATTTTTAATTTCTTTTCTTAGTATTTATGCTACTGTAATATTGTACCTATCATCCATAATTTGCACTTTCGTAATATGTAATTTCGTTGTTTCTTCTTATTATATATTAGAAAAAAAAAAGAGAAAAAAGAATGAAGGTGTTGATTTAACGTTTAAACATTCTCATTGAGCTGATGTTAGATGTTCGAATATTCACATGGCCCGAGTATCGATTATCGCCAGAGAGTTCAGATATTTTTAAGATTTATATTACGACAAAACATTTTTGTATCTTTGCAATTTACATATATTTTCATAGTTTATATTTGATTTAATATGTGTCTTCACCCCATGTATATTAAAAAAAAGGATAGAAAAGTAATGTTGATTGTTCAAACAACTCAATTTGATTCCTACGGCATTTGCAAATGAAACGTAAATAACCGTGGCGTTTATACATTATTTTTACCTCGTTTACAATTTTCATTTGTTATCGATATTAATAAATACTATGTGATAATAATGGTGATAATTATCATGTTTAATAAAACATTATTATTGTACAGAATTGAAAAATTTCATTGCAAAGTAAAATATTCAAGAAATATCTCATTGAAATGCAAATAAAATAAGAACAAACTAGCAGAATTTCGTGTTGTTTGCGTTCAATTATCCAAAGCATAAATTTGCCTTCTGTCGGCGTAACGATATCCCTTTTATTCAACTTTTCTTCTTTTTAACGTCGCAATTCTCGAATTCTGTTATTCCTGGACAGGATGCAAATTAGACATTTGATGCTATCACCTTTATTCGGTCAAATTTATACGCGCGAGGTAATTCGATTTTCCTGTTTCATTCTTTTTTCTTTTTTTTTTGCACTCACTTCTAACTAGGCTTTAGACCGAAACGTTTGAGAACAATTAATGGAAAATTCGAACACGTGACGTTATTAGACTACCTTTTCGTTATCGGATTTATCGACGAAGCAATTTCGATCGACGAACAGTTGCAGAAAATAGAAAAACAAAATAGAAAATAAAAGTAGGAATCGGTAGGTAAATTTACTTTTTCCATATTCATCAATTCTACCTGATTATTCGAGTTTATTCCAGCTTGTTTGCCTTTGTACGATTTCAAAGAAGCTTACTCCCGAGCTCGAGCAAATGTATTTCGAAAAGTGTCGTTCGATTCCTGCCCACTTCGCTGATTATTCTGCTGAAATCAGTTCTCTGCCCAAATAATATTTTTCATCGTCGCTTATCAGTTAGAATCGTTTAACATTTGAGCTGCTCACAGCTAAAAACGATTAACTCCACATTAAAAAACTTTTTAAATTTTAGCACTTGATCGATGCTTATCCTCTAGGATTTCATTAATTTTTTGTACTTTTTGTTTTGTGAGGATAACACGCTGGCTGCCACGATGGTCATCGATGACCCGTGTTATTAAATTTTTTAGAATGATTAATCGATACCAAATAAGATAAATTTCATGGACTAATAAATTTTTAGGAATGTGAATGACTTGAATAACATTGTCAGAAATATGTTCGTAATTGTAATATTTTGCAAAGATTTAAATTCTATGGTGCCAAAATATATGAAATTCGCGTAGCAGTCAATATGTTAACCAATTTAACAGATAAGCGGCTCAATTACTTCAGGCGACATGCATTGTTGAATTTGTTTTTACGGCGACAATACTAATCACAGAAAAGAAGAAACGGGAAATTTTAAATGGATAGAACGTTTGCTATATGGAATAAATGAATTTCGAAGAATCGTTATTTTCTTTATAGGAGTAAAAAATTTTTGCCTCTCCGTCGTTGTTTTTCTATTTTATAAATATGCTAATTTGAAAATATAGGAGTTGTTGAATAATGGATATACTGGTTTAGCGTCGTCTATAAAATTGGAATTTCTAACGATGCGACCTGATATAATTTGAACGATAGTAATTCACAACGAAGCAACGATGTAATGGAAAAGTTATTGACGAATCAGTGAAAAGAAAGTACTGCTTTGTATTTTGCAAACAGGAATATTTTTCTATATTTTCCTATATCATCCCGCGATTTAATCAGAAACATATGCTTTTGGCTAAATCTATCTTCAATGATTAACCAAAATTTCTTTATACGCCAGTTGTGCTAACTATTTTAGTAATTGCAATCAGTGTCGATTAAAAATTCTTCCCTACAGTTTACAATACTTAGCGAATAATCTGAAATATCGTACTACTGTTATTTCATGAATCCTTTTCATTTTGAGTGACTTTTAGCTGAATGTTTATAGCGATCGTGCGCAAGGTTATTCTACAACTAGGTATATACAAATTCAATTTAATTCGTACGTGATGCAATTAAAATTTTTCGTGAGTTATTTCCCGTTTTTAAGTTGCCTACCGACAAAAATTCATTTATTCCCAAAATTATTATTTCCTCATATTAAAGTATTTTTTGATAAAGATTTTCTTTAATAAAGTTCTTTATTTTCCGCATTTTCGAAACCTATATTTCCTCTTCGCCAAATACAAAAAAGGGCCAATCTAGTAAATCAGACCAGTAATCTATATAAATCAACGACGCGGCGACATTCCATTCTCTCTCAAGTCTCAAGCGTCGATGGGTGAAATCTAGTTAGAGGTGGCCGCGCCCTGTGTGGCGAACACTCGACGAGTTACCATCTAACCGGCGAGCAAACGGACAACGACAAATTACAGAAAAAGAGCCAAAAGAACCAAGAATAAAAATAGAATAGACGGAAAGGAAGAAAAAAGAAAAACAGAAAAATCTAAGAAAATGAAAAGTAAAGGAAGAGCGTGTAGTCGTAGAGACATATCACTCACTCGGCGTTGGTTTCCGGTGTGGGTAGGTCGCCGATCGTGGTGAGGGTGAGTGTGGACCAGTACAGCGAGCCAAGATATTTTCTGGTCAGGGTCGCGTACTCCCCTGGCCTGTAAGGGTACACCCAGTCACCTTGGAATCCTTCTGCTTCGCTGAGCAAGTAGTAAAAGCAGCCGAACCAGTGCGCCAGTATCAGCAATATATGTATGAGATTCAGCACACGCCACAAATTCGGGTAAACTGTCCGCGACTCGACCATATAGTAATAATTGTACACACGGTAGATCTTGAGAAACCTCGGGAACCTGAGCATCGGATTACTACCCAGGTTCACCTGAAGCAGATCGAGCGGCACCAACGCTACCAAGTCCAAAATGAACGACTTGGACTTGAGATAATGACCGGCCAGTTTCTTGCTGTTATACACCATTAATCCTTGCTCGAGGTAACCAGTACGAAACTGCACAGCCACATCGAGAAAGAACACAAGATCCGTGAAACCGTCGCATGCGAGCCACATGACTGGCGCCACAGCCTGTAGTTCCGGCAGACTTTGTCTCACAATCAATGTCCACAGATTGTAAAGAACACAGCCGGATAGTAGCATCAGCCAGTAATAATAAAAGTTCTCGTCCGGATTGACCACGGTCCTCGGTGGTTTCTGAGGTCTCCGTGGCCGTCGTCGACGACGCCCACTCGAATCCTTGTCGTCGGCAGCGTCGCCCTCCCCCTCCCCTGTGTCCAACGTCTCTTGACTCTCCGGGATCTGTCTGGTGGAGAATCGCTTGAGAAACGAATCCTCTCGTTTCAACGGTGGCTTCTTCTGGATCGTTGAGATGGCTGACGAGAGCTGCACCGTGGTCCGCAGCTTCATCCACCGTTGGTTGCTCTTTGTTCTGCGAACAGACAGAAGAATAAATCGCCAGTGAGGGACGAAACGGGGGCTGCGAGGTCCAGGCCGATGACCTAGATCGCAGAGAATCGGGTCGAAGCTACGGTTCCAAATGGGAGATCGCAGAGATTAGAAGTTCTGTGCTTACCTAGAGACGCCGTTCGATATTTATCGAGGAGCTTGGAACTTTTCGACGTAGAGTATGATTTTGTCTTTTTCTAGGGAGAAATTAAGAGGTTTCACGAAGGGATTTTGAATAAATTTCTTTCAGTGTCTGGTCTGTAAATTGGCAAATATTTCGTGTCCTTACCTTTAACACTTATTGACATGTTATCAGTATCTGTATAATTAGAAGCTATTTATATAGTCATGAATAATTTCTCCGTATGTGTTGAAAGTGGAAGTAAGGAATATTCTATAACTCGTAAATAAAGTACTAAAATATATATGTTTTAAGTAAGGTATTGCTATATATATATAAATGATACTATTTGATAAAAGTCAATAGCAAAAAGGATAATTACAATGCATAGGTCAAGATATGATATTCGAGAATTTATACGTTTAAATTACTTAGTAAATCAAAACTCCGGTAAAATGTTACACAGGCTGCACGTTAAACATTATTCACTTTCAATAAAACCTCTTTGTTCAAGCGATTCTATTATTATCGCAAGGCGATTACAACCGACTATATACTTTTTATGCAATACGACCATTGAGACAATGTAATCAGTAACGTAGGAGAATTTCATGTGTAAAATCCTTTGTATTAACGTAAAATATCGCGGCCCATCAGAAACAATTAAACTCGTCTCTGTAAAGCGGAACATTTCAACGCGTACGGAATAAAATGGTTAACTACGATTTAGCTACGTGACTGGCGCCATTAATTGCCAATTTAATCGCTTGAAAGAATAATGCATCCTGGTGTCACTAAGTTGTTTATCTTTCACATTACCATTAAATACGTTTCCAACAAAAGAATTTTCTTTCTTGAATGTGATAAATTTCGGCTACGCTCGAACAATCTGACCCATATAAAAACAGAAACGTTAAAAATTTTCCAAATGTTTGTACCATTTCCAAATTAGAGTATCATAAGTAATGTCATATAGTTCCCAATATTTAAGGATTGAAGATATAACAGAATATCGGAGGAATAGGAAAATTTTGTTTTTAGAAAAGTTGTAAAAGTTGTAAATTTTGGCTAAAAAGAAGTAGTTTGTTGGAAAAGATCTATAAGTATATAGTATGGAATATTTAAGAATTGTTTGAGATTATCGAAAAAGTAAAGAGATTGGAGGTTCATGCTAAAAGCGAAGATACGTTAATAGAAAGATACTTCTCCTCGGAAATATCATCCCAGATTTCTAAAATTGTTAATAATAAATTTTATAATATCAGGAAAAGGAAAGATAACAATAAATTTAACGATATTCGTATATTTATTTCTTATTTCTTTAACGAGAAATCTCTAAAAAGACTTACTCTAAAAAAAATCAATTCATGTTGATCATCGTTCGATGTTTTGCATTACGTGTAAATAAATAACTTTACACACGATATCGTTCACACGGTTAACTTAAACTTCTACTAATGCAGATACTAAGAGAAACACACACCGTAATTAAAAAGAGGAGAAGCTTGAGAATTTAGAACGTTTTAGAAAAAGTGATCTTTACGTTATCTTATCGTTTCTTTTAAGCTGAATAGTTATCATTCGTATTACATACTTGTTTCTCGTAATCTCAAACACAGGAAAGGAACTTACGTTCGCACTTTTTAAGCGGTTCATTTAATATACGCGATAAAACATAGACAAACGAGTATCGTGGCGCTGTTCCTAAGGAGTTGTAAGTCGTAAGCTCTCAGGAAGATTTATGGGTGTTTTTGCGCGACAGAGCAATTTTGAATGTCGCTAACCGTGAATCGAGACAAACTGTCTTTAATTAAAATGGTCAGCTTTTTCGAAATGATTTCTTTTTCTTTGTCTCTTAAAAATGCGCAACCAAACAACTAACCGATCACAGTCGTGGTTAATTATCGTGTCGGTCGTACGAAGAAGAAATAAAAATGAAAAAATTGCAACGCGTGTTACAGAACTAAAAAATAGATAAGCCAAAACGATTCTAGCAAAAAAGAAGAAAGGAAATCGGAAAGAAAAAGAAAACAACCGTTATCGCACTTCTGATAAAACGCATTGAATGAGTTTTATATTGGTGAATCCCGTGCAAAGTCGCTGCGAGAACCGATAAAAATGAACAAAAGTACGATGTGCTGCGTCTCTTGAATCGTTTGGCTCGTTCTCAAAGCTCCATAGAATATTTCTTGCAAAACCCATGCATCATTCGTGACGCAAGACCTCTTTGCTAAGGAGCATATCTCTTCGATACATCTCGTTCCACACATTTTTGCTATGGATATAATAAATATATATATATATATTTACGTATTTCTATAGTTGTTGCAAGCAGACAAATTAATTCTACTTGCGTTCCATTCGACAAAAAATTCATTGAAACGAAAGAAACACACCATTGCAGAGCGACCACGCCGATTCCTTTTATTTATATCGACTTTCTTTCTTTCGGTTTTTTCGGTTGTTCTTTTTACAGATTCGTTCTCTAACACTATGGAAAATAGATCATAAATGATAATTACGTGAGTAATTGCTTGAAATAAGAAGTGAGCGACAGTCGAGTAAGATCAGTCTTAAGTATTAGAGCATCAGATGGATGAGAGGCAGACAGACAGACAGACAGATATAGACAAACAGACAGAGACAGAAACATCGAGAGAATTGTCAAGTACATTATATAGACAGAGGCAGAAACTAAAGGTATAAACTTTATTATGCCACTACGCATTCTTTAATCGTTAACACACCCATGTTCAGTATATCGTTGTAATTGTTTGAACGTGTTTGGTATTCTTTCTTGTGTTAAATTAGCAGCGTTAAGTGTTGGAGTGTTTATTTTTGTACGTGCGTTTGTTCGCTAAACGTTTCGGGTGCTTGGAGATCAGGATACGTTTGGGAATTAGTCTTTCTTCTCTAATTCAGACGAGCTGGTAGAAGGGAGGCATTTGGGGTGTCAAGCATCAGCATTCGTTGAAACATCAGCGTCACTATTAATGACGTTGATAACAATTCTATTCTAGTGAAATATTTAGCAATTTCATACTTTCTTGCCTATTATTCTTTGTAATATTTTAATATGAGATGTTATACACCGATTTCAGTGAAACTTTCTGAAACTGAAATTAGAATTTTATCCCAGGATTGTAATAAACAAAGTAAAAAATATTTGGTTCATATTTGATCGTTCCTATAGTTATTTAATGTTTTACGAACTGTTTCAAAAAATTCTGTTAAGATATTTGATTTCAAAATAATGTGGTGATTCACAATTATAGTTTAATCTTCGTTCGTCTCTTACCTTTCGCAATTGAATTTGTCTGTTGATATCAAATTGACATAGCGGAAAATCAATATAATGAGAAAAGAACATATTATAACAAGGATAGGATATAAAATGTTGGATAAATTTATAAGATTTCGCTATGATATAAAATATTAGATAAATATACAAAGTTCCGCTAAATTGGAAATCGGTCCACAACACTTCACGTACTTCCCTTACCAAAGATCCACAATAGAAAAATTCATCAAGATTTCTTGCAACTACGCATCGATACAAAGTTCTACGTATCTTGCATTCTAGCTTCTCATGCAAAAGGTACTGTGCATCGAGGACGTTATTTTTACACATCATCGACCACCGATTAATTACAATTGTTTCTCGCCATTCGAATGTAACAAACAAATTATCGCAATATATCCACGCTCAATCAAACTATAAAAGAAAATGCAACGATGAGCCAACATTTTTCTATAGCCATTGTATAACGTGGAACAATACTTTCATTTTGCCAATTGTCTAACGTTTGCTTTTGGTTCTACTTCGTGAAACTTGAAGGATAAAACTTGTGGACTCACGCGATTCGTGGGTCGATAATGCGTTAAAAGTTGAGCACTAGAACATTGTTCCCGATGCTGCTCGGAAACAGAAGTAAAAAGAACAATCTGCACGATTGGCCACGTATCAACGTCACCAATCTTCAGTTATACTCGTCTTTTCGTTGTTAATAATTGCCAGTAGATTGCCAGGAGACACAGTCGCAATTTGGCTAACAAACTGATTCTATCTCAGTAAAGAAAGGAACGTAGATTCTTTATGAACACATGCCAAATGCTAAAGAATGCTGCAGTCTAATTTTAATGCGTGCACTTTTCTTGAATTACTCGCTAGTAATTTCTGATATATTCGTTTTAACGAATGGTCATACTATTTTTTCTCCTCTATATTTCATTTTTTATTTCATTTCTTTTTCCTTTTTGCTTCCCTGCTACCGGAATTCTTATCATTTATTTATGTCGTGATACTTTTATTTCGTTGTCGAGTTTTGATTTCGCGCGTGTAATTCTTCGCGTGAGAAGTTTATCATGTGGAGAATTTACAATTTTTCATTTATGGATACCGGATTTAGTTTATTTGTATAATCTTAAATACCACGTATGCATTCAGTAAACTTACACGTGTAGCGAGGATTACTAATCGAAATTCTTCTATTTCATAATTTTAATTCGATATTCACAAAAATCCTATAGCGTACCAATTTTTCTACGTTATGTTATTACGTTATACTTTATTAATCCGTTTTAGTGAGCGGTAATATAGCGGCGTATAGTAAGCACGAATAATAATTTTTATTAAATTTTGTTAATTCGAAAGGCCTGATTTTTGCACAGTTACGTATTTAATGTCGGATACAGTCTTAAAATCACTGGACTAACAAAATCAATAAAATCAATTACTATTAATTTTTTATTTCTTCTAAGATCTTTTTCCTTGTAATTAAACGATTTACTACCAGAATTTATTATACACTTAGTTTTTTCCATGTTTCGCGTGCCATTGACCCCTCGATACATGCTATACTCCGCTAGGACCAATCTCTCTAAATGCTTTATGTATGTTTCACACGAATTCATTCATCTACAAGATGGATGGGCTATCATCACGTACGTGTTACCGGTTTTGCATATTATACCAGGTTATAAAGTTTTAAAACAAACGATAGTGCAAGCTATCATGAAAGCGTATTACAAATTCCCAAAGTTCTTCTGTTAAAAATCTATGAAAAATTCCTGTGCTATTTAGTTTTATCGAGAAAGTACAATTCATGGGCGCAGGAATAAATGAAAAATCTAGAGATCACATACAAGAAATCAAAAAGATTAGTATAAATAAATCTAAAGTCCGGTAATTTTAATCAATATTTCCAATACTTTCCTACGTTGGTTGTATAATTTTGTGTATTGTTAGTTATGTTTTTCACCCTTCTACTGCTTCATTTAACGAGCTATATATAAGATACAGCTATACCTTTTCGTTTAATATATGTATTATTTTTAAACGGAGTTGGAATCTACTTATTCACAATTTGCAGAATCTATCTACGAATTGTAAATCATTGATGATATAGACAATAATAGAAAATATATGCTATACACTATACATTTATAAAAGAATTACTATACATTTGTAGATATTATATACGATTGTTTTGTACATTGCAAATAGTTAAATTTTATCGCATAAGCTTAATGAGTGCAATCGTGGCATTTAAGCATTCCAGATAAATTGAATTAACTGGTTCACGCGTCTGTGTCGAGGCGGACGTGTGAAAACGAGGTTTTAGGTAAATTGTTCCGTGGCTTGGAAATAAAACGGTCGTGGAGATTGCGAGAGGAAAACTGTCCCTTCCGTGTTGCTCGTCCATTAAAAATTACTCTTTCAGTCTTTCTCTCTCTTTGCTTGTGCTTCATTAAAATCAACGGTGCATGCCGCTTAAAGATAAGAAGAATACAATGATGGGAATTTATCGTGTCCCTTCGAACACCATAAAAGAGATCGTAAAGCTTCGTGTTTTATTCTCCAGATGTTTAACTACCGATGCTTGAATTTATGTGTCGCTATAAAACACGAAAGGCCACACGATCGGCGTGCAATTGTTTATAGCTTCTAAATTAGTTTCTTTCACTTTTGATTCACTGATGAAAGCAGTGTGATCGATATGGTTTGTGAAATATCTTACATTCGTTTCGCGATACGAATTATTTCCTACTTTTTAAAAAATTACATTGCATATTATGTCTATGAATAAGAGAAAAGAAAGATATGTCGTATATACATAGCCACGCAAATGTTTTATCGAGAAGTTACAATAAATATATAAAATGGCAATGGATTAATCTTTCGTTTATAATTTTGTAGAAAAAAATTGAAGTAGATTTTATATCTCCGATTTTGAATTTTCTATATTAAATTTTGGAACACTAAAGTATATGATTTTTAAATATTATTTAACAAGTGGTAGTACAGCATTAATGACGTTCTAATTTTACATTCTCCTAGAAATAAGTTTATCTTTTAACTGTAGTGATATCTGACGAAGATGTTAACTGTGATTCATTTCAAACATTTATATTTGATTGTTTGCTGCAGTGGCACACTTAAAATATTTTATCACCTATTTTTCGTCTGTTGGACTGCAGACAAAGTATAAAAACTTCAACGGTCTATTGAGATTTTTACGATCAGTTTCTGCTGTTCAAACTGCTGTAAACTTTATAATGTGAGCCAGAGTCCCGCAGGAAATTGTTTATGTCTTATGTAGACTATCATAGTACAGTGATTTGAAAAGCTTATAAAATCCTTGAATCAGTTTTGAAACAAGTACTTGTACATTTAAATCCTAACAATACCAAATAAACAATTGTATCTTAAGCTTGAAAAGCTCGAAATTTATATCTATTGGTTTATTCCTGAAGAACTGCATACTTACTCACGAATTAAAGTTAAATGAAACATTCAACTATTATATTCTCTGTCATTTATCAAAAGAGATGAAGGTATTTGTATTAACGGATCTTTAATTGTCTATAATCAGAGTTATAAATATTTACTATTTTTCGTCAATTTCTTAAACTGTGATAAAATAAAACATCGAAATACCACATACATGTACATGGACATATGTGCTACCACTCATTAAGAAAATACTACGCTATATCATACTTTTATTATTTTCTCTACAAATTTTACCTCCATTCACATGTCCATTCACGCGTGATAAAACTAAAAATACTAAAAATTCGAAGGAACACGATTTGTCCGGATTCCATCGTCACTTCTAACCTTCCATTCCTGACGTGATCGTTTGATACTATCGAAAGTAGGAACAGCAATTGACCATTAACTATGTCATTTAGGATAAAGTGGAGCATGTAATGTGGTTGATGTCGCAACTGAAGAAGAGGAGATCGGCAAAGAGGATAGAATTACGGTGACCAGCGGTTAGCCAATACTTTCGTGCGGGGCAACGTTCCTTTAGATTGACGCTATTTCACGAAGTAAAAAGCAACGAAACGATCAGACATCGAACACTATTTCCCGATTGTCCCTTAATCCCTTGCGATCCTGTGTTAACTCAGATACGGCATTGAATTTTATGCCAAATCGTGTATACTCGTACAAAGTTCTTCCTGTCATTGATTTGAACTTAAATTTCTCAAAACGCTTTATCGTGAAAATTAAATTTCAATAGTTCAGATTCTCGGTAATAACCGTATAGTTAGTAACATGAAGTTCACACTTTCGTTAGACATCAGAAAAAAAAACGAAACATTTTGTAGTACCAATTGCTAACAATTACAATATTTTATGTACCAATGTTAAATTTATTGAAAAATAATATTGCCTGCTTTACTTACTATTGATTTGATAGTTTTTTAAGAATTAATCCATTAAGGACGAAACAATGACCAATGATGCGTAAAAGTTAGATTCGATACATAATATTACATATTGGAAAACGTGAAAAAGTACATATCAGAGGTACATAATACTTTACAGAAGTCTGGAAAAATTAGAGACAAAAGAGATTCCCATGATGAAACAAAGTTTGTTACAACATTATAAATACTTCAATTTCTTAAAATTTCGTAAGATGTTAGGACCTACGTGGAAGAATAAACAGTGACAAAAGGAAATATTAAACAAATATCCGGAATTCTTTTCCCAAAATACTTTTTAAAAGGTATTAACGCAACATTGGTCCTTAATGAGTGAAAGCTGCACGAAAAGACGAATGAATTCCTTTAATCGAGGGACAAAGGCAAAACCCTGAACGAGACATAAAGGGAGAGACTTGAGAGCACACAATATTCCAATTAACGTTAAATGCCGGTATTCTAAGTAACAAGGAACGTTCAAGAAATCTTGCAGAAAGGATTAAAGGCTCTCGAAACCGGTCCTAGGGGAGATCGCGGGGAATACGGTGACTTAGCCGGAATTCCCCGTGAAAATGGCACCGTGTAATATCAAAGCGGCAAGAGTTGACTGTGGATCGAAGGAAAACAAAATAAGACAGCCTGGTTAGCCGTTTCTTTTCCATTTCCGAGGCAAACGACTCGTTTCGTTGGCTCTCGCGTTTATTGGCTTCCGCGCTGTTGAATTCCTGACGAGATTTATGTCGTGAATGAGGCCGAGTGGCGCGTGTATATATGAACGTGTGTCACTCTCCTAGCACTCGCAAGAGAAAGAAAGACGTACGCTGCTCGTGCGTGGGTGGCTGTTTGGGTTACGGTTAACACGTGGACTCTGCTATTGAACAATATTTGTTAACGTATTGCGGATGGGTGACGAGAGATTTGACGTTTCGTATAGATATATTTTACTAACTGATGGCATTGAGGAGACAACCAGCACTTGAGGAGTTTAAAAGTATCCGAATGTTCACTTATTTTTGACAAGATTTAGTTTGATTGCGAAATATAGTGGAATATTAGAACGATGCGATCAGATTCATTTTTGAAAAGTAATACGCGATAGAAACATTGACGTTTGTAATTGTGAAATCTTGTAGAAACGTTTCGTTGGTTGATAAGCTCCTTATCTTTAGGTATTTTAATTTCTGACTGACAAGTTAAATTAAGAAAATTCTGCTAAATTAGTAGAAAGACTTCCGATGCTTATAAAACCAGTGATATTCGAATAGGAAATATACTTACAGAGGAAATAGAAAAATAAATAAAGAATATAAGTAACTGTTATGTATAACAATTTCCAAGCTACATAGCATTATGCATGGCATGTTGCAAAATAGCAACAAGAACAGGAAACTGTTGTCAGCACAGTTGGAAATTCACGTTAAAAGCTCTCAGCAAAGATACACAAGAAAAAGTTTGTTCGATCGTAGATTTATCTTGCAACAAGATTAACGAAAAGATACGAACTGCCGAGTGAATTAAATGAGAAACTTTTGTGATTAATTGTCTAAGTTTAATGAGCCAATAGGAAATTTTACTAAGCATATAGTGTTACTATGCTATACTAGTTATTTAGAATCTGAAAATTTTATATACAATATGCCTAATATAAGACACATAATGAATACATTCCATAATTCTTAATCTAAGGTTTAATTCTGCTACGTTCTCTAACCATTTTGGATTTCAAACATTCACTATACTGAGATATTTTGATATTGGCTTTTCAGAATAAGCATTTTGGGCTCAAAATGCAAGTGCAAAGTCCAAACACGATTGCTTATCTCGAAAAGCCAATATCAAAGAAGTTCTTTACCCAATTTTTCACTCAATTGATTTTCCCTATCGTTAAAAACATTTCCAAGTTTCAGAAAAATATGAAGGGGTGGTTGTTAATATGTGCGATCTTCATTAAAGAATTATGTTAAACTTTTCCTCGAAACATCGAAAATCTACCTATTCGTTGAGACGAAAATAAGCTTGGAACAGAAATTCGGACACCGTAGCAGGCTTAATCAATCTACTCAATGCCCACAAACGTATCTCTTTTCTATATATGACACTCGGACGTTTAAATATACACTTTTATCCAAAACTTCCCTTATTAAATCTCGAGACCTCTGCTGAGAAATGCAGCCATCCCTTAGAGTCCACGATTGAACCGTAACCCATGAGCAATAGCTATATTGTCTTCTGTGTAAGTAGCTACGAATTCGTAAAAATGTACCGTCTGTGTGTGCCATGCACAGTGACTCACGAACATGTTCGTATATTCCTAGAAACTTTTTACGTATATATTATACAAAACATTTTAGAATTTCATTAGCATCGTAACGAAACATAACTATCGCGACTATATTGGTAAAATTTGAAACGAAATTGAAAATGTATATAGAAGTTACAAAATACAACCTTCAGCAACCCAATTCATTCAAATTGCAAAATGCAAGATGTATATACTGGAAGCATACACTTCACAAAGGTTACCAAGGTATTTGAACAGTCAAGTATTCGCTGTATTAGTAATCCAAAATATTTGGTCAGATCATCTTTATCAGCATTAATTGTTTCAGACTACTATCCACGACGTACATTAGTTTTTCACTAGGCGTGTATTTGCAGCAGGCGTCTCGCAGCTTCTATATACATTCTTCCATTAGTTTTGAATTGTACTATTACAGTCATGATAGTCGTGTCCCATAACAGTGCTAACGAAATTTCACACAATTTCGTATGCACGTAATATTAAGTTCAGTAAAACTTTACTCGCCGTTCGTTAATGCATACAATTCGAAGAATGTTATAAAAATTAAAACTTATATCTTGATTACAGATAGACCTTACGTAAAAAGTAACAAGATTCGACGTGCTCTTTTAAGAAAACATTAATGTAACCTGACTTTGATTAATAAAGTTCGAGAGAGACTTTCTTCTAAGAACACATTACACAATCTAACATATAAAAGAAATTCCATGGCAAGTGTTCGAATACTTGCGTGAGCCACTGTATACCATCATGTATGTACAGCAATGTACACGTGTCAGAGTGGGTAGTGGCGTGTAAAACGAGTTTGCAGAGTGATGGGTGAGAGTGCAATTCAGAGGTTACCGTCCATATCGAGCAATGACGGGAGTACCTCTTGATCTTGCGTAGGGAGGAATATAGCGCCATGACGGCGCGTACGTTACTCCATTTTTGCGAGCCCCTTGTACTACGGGGTCTCCTGGCTGCAGCTGGTATCTCTGTATCGAGGCCATTGCTCTCCAAGGATTCCGAGGTCGTTGAGGTTGCGCTCAGTCCCGGGGCATCCTTCTCCAAGGACCCTCCGTGGCTCGAGAAGGTGCCTCGACGGTACAGCTCCGATAACCTGCGAAGAAGACAGAACCCCGACGGGTTGCCTCTCTCACTCTCTTTCTCTCCCTCTCGTTTAGCCCCATTCGCTCGACTCTTTGGGAATTCCTCGCTTCCTTTCGTTCTTCCCTCCTATTTTTCCTCTCTTTTCTCTCATTTTTTCTTTCTTCCCTCTCATATTTCATTTCTTCCCATTTCTCTCCATTTTTTTTCACTCGTTCTCCACCTTTCTCTCGGTTTTCCTTTCTTCGCTCGCTTTTTTGTCTCACCACCACTTTTCAGCGTCACCTTTCAACAATCGCACAAGCTTTCACTCTCACTAGCATAGTGGTTTCGTTGAGATGTTACGCTCGCACACATACCCTCACGTTCTTCTTTCTTTGCGTGTGTGTTTTCGTAGATATAGTTGGGATCAACACCTTTGATTGTTTATGTTAGGTTTCACCAAACATTTTTAGATACGTGATTTTGTTTTCGTACATGCGAACGACTAACCATTCGAGCGACTTCAACAATTGTTAACCAGTTAACAATGAAAATAGTGTTGATTAGTTTATTAACATTGATATTAAGAGTTAATGGATATTGGAATCAATGTACAGATGTATATAAGGAATAATTTAGGATAAACCGGAAATAGTAACTAACTTCCTGAAATACTGAAAAAAAATTAGAAAAAATATAAAATATATGTAGAAAATTATTTGCGTTATCAAGATAACAATTAATCGCACGGAAATATTCATCATTTTGATATTATCATTTATATTTTTTAAAGAATAACCATCGAGTAACTATGAAATCAGATATCCTTCTATTAATTTATAATTTGTTAACTGGTCAAAGATTTCTGCTACTACACTCAAACATACTTGGTCTGATGACAAAATACATAACACGATTGAATAATTTTAAACAGTCAAAAATTTTGGTTCCAACTACAACTATCGCATATGTTGAAATAAATTAGGGAGAATGTTTAATGCTTTCGTTGTCAGAATACACGTTATTTGATAAATACGACTCATTAATCTTCCTTTTGATTAGTATAACGTAGTTATATTAATTGTGCTGTTACAGTAAACTTGTGCGACCATGCTCTTTATTTTAAGTCATTAATATTGCAATAAACATTATTTGTGTGATATTCATATTTCTTTGCTAATTAATATATAGAACTTCGCCATGAATATAATTCTACGTCTTAAATGTGCTTTGATAATTGAACGAATCTACGACAAAAGGTGCGTTAAAACTTCTAAGATATTGAGTATAAAACTCTGAATTTAGTGTACTATTTATAATATTAATTACTCACAAATCGAAGTCCAATTTTTTATTTGTATATTCTGTATATACAAAATACTAAACAGTCCAGTTTAATATCATGCAGTGCAGAGAAATCAAAATATTTGTAAATATCCAAGGAAGATTAACGACTCCTCTTAAACTCGGATCGAGTGATTCTACGTTCATAATGATTACCCAATTTAAGCCCAAAAGAATATCAGAAAATCGCCCAACCTCTTGCCTTATAATACTGTGGTATACTCGTGTACGAATTATGATTTCGATACAACAAAAGGAGATTTTATTATTTCTTAATAAATTTCTAGTTTAGATTCCAACTTTAATTTCAATTCTTCTGTCTGACGATTAATACATAATCACAGTACGTAATTGGGTATAATTTGTTCATACTTTATATTTAATATAACGTTGCAATTGCGAACAGATAACGATTACTAAAAGTGAAAAAATAGTAAGGCAAAAGATTAAGAAATTTTTCTCTTTCGGTTGTAAATGTTGTAAGTGTACGAGGTTACAAAAACGCGACAATATTTCTCCCCTACTATAAATAATCTACGTAGAGCAACATGCCGAAAGCATCTCTCTCTCTCTCTCTCTCTCTCTCTCTCTCTCTCTCTCTCAAATGGCCCGAATTACTCTATAATACCGCCCGAGAAGAGAAGCGTAACTAAATCGCTTTCTTTTTTGATGTGGATTCCGACCGTTTGCTCGTGAAACTCTTTTATTTTCCACCATCTCGCTTCAAGTATTCGGCATATTGTATTAAAGCCTTCTATTCAACGTTTCCATATACAAGAGCTCGCTCTAACCTTTGATTCTTCAATGGGGATCGTTAACAGGTCAAATAATAAAAATTGATCGTCCATTCTCGCTCTTTTTTCCGCACACATCCTTTCCCTTCTTTTTCTCTCTCATTCTTCCAATTTTCCAGCATCCTTCCACTGAAGTAATTTCGCACGCACGCGATCACATTCACTCATTTTACTCTGTGTCCGTCTGTCCATCTCCATCGCATTGTAGAATATCGAGTTTGTCTTTCCCATGGCAAATCTCATCATCCGATTCAACGGAACACCAATTCCATTTGTTTTCCATGAACCGAACTAACGTCTGCGCTACCATCCGCTGAGGAAATTCCTTTTCAGTTTTCGATTTCTCAATGAGAACACGATCGACGCTAACGAAGTCGCGAAAATTTCTCTTCAGTTTTTATCGTAAAGTTTTCTCGCCGGTCCTTCGTCGTGGGTGATACGCGATCGACACTGATGAGTCATGAAAATGAACGTTCGGCACCATTATGTATTCTTGAGTGGTCGGTCAACGTGATTAGTTGAGACCTACCTTTCTGCGGAACACGGCGAGCCAAGAGTTCGCGATATCGAGTCTACAGGAATACCTAATGACGGTGGTCTTCGTGAGCGAAATGAGAATCATGGTGGAAATGTCGAAACGCTAGGACGAAGTCATGAGTAGAGGAACAGAAGTATTAAGAAAAGGGGAAAATTAACATGTTACAATTTTACATTAAGCTACAAGATGCAAATAAAGAGGAGGAAGCGTACAAAATATTCGCTTTAAGTTTCGTACATTAATATGTCATACTATTAGTAATTTCTTTATTCTTTAGCGATATTTTGTAAATTTGAATTTTAGCTTTAGAATTTATGGATTTTTTATTACATCGTGATATTGTTCTAATATGAACTGCCTTGTCCTCGAGTTGTTCGGGTCAATGAGGATCTACCGTATTCAATTTTACTTTAATTTAAAATTTATCTTCTTTGAAGCACCTTGGGCAACATTGTACTTACTTCTTCAAATTCTAACAAATTTTATTCGTCTCTTCAATTAGAAAAAAAAGAGAAATCTTCAATCAATTCTTCTTCCACTCAGGAAGTAAGATTATCCAATGTAATCCTCTCCAAGGAATTGCAAGAATATTTTGTAAACGTTTCAGTTTGATTCCTCGCAAGTCGCTCTTCTTCTTCTTGCCTTCGTGTTTCTTTTAGTAAATTATAAATTTCTCTACGTTTCAATTTCTAAACAAACAGCTATTCAATTACAATTCAAATACAATTTCCCAAAATTTTCGACGCTTCGATCTATCTTGTTCGTACATCGGAAATGATCGACGGCCATCATCATCGCGCGTTACATCGGATTCGTCGACCAATAAATTTTCAATGCATTTAAATGTTCCGTAGTTGAGAAATTCACAAAGCGTGGGGGGGGGGGCGATACATCGCACGAAGCACAGCGGTAGAACGATCACGAGTAATAAATTTGGATTTGGTTAACCAGAACTTTTATTTCCTCTGTGATTCCCCGATACTCTTGAAGATCGACTTCTTGCATTAAGATGAACACCGATATGTTTCTGCACTCAAGAACCCACCTCGTCAGATTAATATGGATATTATGAGCTATGGCATTGGCTAATGCACTGGCCAGATATTGATTCTGCAAATTGCATGGTTCGTACTGCACGCGTGGTAATTCATATTGATCTGAATGTATTTAGCATTAAGACCGAACATTGTGTGCATTATGCAATTGTTAGACATTACATCAGACAATACAGATACAATGGCTGATGCAAAAAGGTGTAATAGATAGGTACGAAGAAACTCTAGAATCTTATGAAATGGAATTATATTTGACAAAAACAATAGATAATATTATGCAGAGTATTCACGCTGTTAATGTACAGTGTTTTTCTCATAAGTGATAGATTTGAGAGAAACATTAGAGACATTTCACTATTTTTGATCAAAAATAACTGATCTGAATAGATTTTTTAAATTCGTCGTGATTTTTATGCAACTACGAAATCGTGAATTTACATATTCGTTTAGAGATAATTATATCGTATCAAGAAGTTGTACTTTAGTTTAAATTTTCTGCACATCCGTCAAACTCCAAGTTTTCAAAGATGAACCGTATTTTGATCAGAGTGTGCACTGTGCACTCTACACCTCTTTAATCTTTCCAAGTTATATCGTAGTTTGATCTTCGTCAAACTTTTTAATCCATCTAACTTGTATTTTATTTTGATCGTCCTGCGCACTCATCAAACTTTTTAATCTCGGTAAATTGTGTTATATCTTGATCATCAACCATATTTCATAGACTTTCTTTATTCCATAATCGTAATTGCATTTCATAAATATACAACAATGTATTACAAATATACTGCACCGTAACGTTTAATTTTTTCGAAATATTATATTACGCGAATCACCAACATGACAGTCAATTTGTTAAATAATCGAGGTCGGTTTCAACTGGGCTAACAAACAAGAGGCAACAACATCGATCGAATCGTTTGAAAATTTTCCACCCACTGGTATTTCTCGAAATCGTCGCGTTCAAGCGTCAGTTCACCCTTTTGCGATTCTGCCCTCGGTCACGTACCTCGTTTTGATCGCATTGTTACGCGGCTACCCTCACCCATTCATGTATTTCCCTTTTTTTTTTTTTTTTTTGTTCGTACCGGTGTAATTTCGCGCGGATTTGAGGAGAGACGGTTGTATTATAGTCTCGACCAGATCCACGATGGTGGACGAATTACGGACACGTATATGATGGAACATCAGGGGCGAAACGTGAAACAGAACTGGCACGTAGCTGGCCTTAATCTGATGGAAAATGAGGGATTTTCTATGTGAAATACGAAGCGTCGGCCACGATGTGCGCACGGAAAAAATGTTCTCGCTCTAATTACCACGCAATCCATTCCCTCTGTTGGAAACGACGGACGAAGAGGGAAATAATGCGAAATTACGTTTACTATGAGCGATTCACGGTTCTTTCTTGCTAAATTCTATGGAACACCATGTTTGTGTCTCAGGGTGCCTTCGGACAGTCAATGGTATCATCAACATTTCAAAGTTCTCAACGAAAACGCGGTTTGTCAATAAATGTCGACAATATTATATGGACAATACGTATTGATCCTTTTAGTTGAAAACTGAAATATTGACAATATATAGGTATCCCAGAATAAATAGAAAATATTTTGTATGCTATCTATTATAAGAGATGTTCGAAATGGTTCTCTTGCGTTTCAATGCAAGCTTGCAGATGTCTCATTAATGACTATTTTGCTCTTTCCAAATGTACAGATGTGGTTCGTATTTGCTGGAAACTCGTTTAATTTTTTGACCAAATGTTTTTACGTCGTCAATGATCTTCATGCGTTGATGTTCTATTGTGAAAAAAGACCTGCTATAACTCAAAAACAAAGAGAAATAGGATATACGTTTACAGGAACTTTTCTTTATTGTTTAGTTGTACAGAAGCCACAACTAAAATATTTCCTACTTATTCTGGGACATCCTGTACATTAATAGTCCGAGGACACTGTTAGACTATGTCACTTCTATTGGGCGGGAATCCGTATGGTTCCAAACAATAGTCTAATCAACACAATGATTTATACATCCTCAAGAATTATATTTTGAGCACGCTTGTAAATCCAGTTTTCTGCCGCCCCAATCGTTCATTTATCTCGACGCTAAAGATCTTATTCAAAACAATAATGCTCGCTCGATAGATGATAAGAAAATCAATTACAATGAAACGATGTATTTATACAGTCATATTAAATTTATAGTCCCGGAGTAGCATAGAGATTTAACACAGACGGTAGTGATGGATAGCTCGAAACAGGTAATATTGGATTCCGAATGTCACGGTTTGCTTTTTAGTATTACACTGATTAAGCTATCGTTTTACATATGTTATAATAAATTAGTTCATTTTTCCAAAAACTACACTTCATATAGTCTATATATAAAAATTTATATGTTATTTTCTATCTTTTCTTTCGCTTTGTTTCATATTTTATTTTATTTTTATACTTTATTCATTTATACATTCTTTTAAGGTAATTAATTATTATTATTCGTAATTAGAAAAGTTATTCATCGCTAATATTTCTGTCATAGGATCAATTTTTTTCGGGTTATGTTATCGATAAAGTATTATATAAACCGTGATGTATCCAAGATTTGTAATGGTAATTCAAATTAATCTTTCGAATGTTTTAGTAAAATAATGAAATCGTGGTAAAGAAAAATTTCACTTATTGGTGACTTGAGCTCTGTATAAGTATCGTTCAATTATTATGGTAATACCTGATACTTTTCCTATTTCTTAATAATTGTTCCTTGTATGATATGTTTCCAAATAAGAATACTAAATTGTTTATTTCAAACAATTTGATGTATTCAAGTAATATTATTTTGTTCCGCAATACTGTTAGAAATTATAAATAAATTTCTCCCAGAAAGAGAGAGGCGAGTTTTGTTAAATTAAAAATGAAAATATAACTACGTATATTCCTTGAAATGTTGGCTACAAAATAATTCCTACTTTGATTCGTATCTGTAGACGTAACAATGAACAATAATTTAATAAAACTATGCATGGTAGTTTAATTCTGTACGACTTAGTTATTCGATTGCGATGTGCAGAAATGTACAACAAAAATATGTGATAATATCTCTGCAACATAATAAAAAGGAGTACAAATACTCGTGTACGAACATGTATTGAACATAGAGGAACTCGACATTGAATAAACGACAGTCCTGATTCGAGAAGATGAGAAGTTCTTGATACGCCTACGTAGAGATTCGAGTCGACTTCCTACTCGAGGATCGGCAGAGCTTGTTAAATCAAAGTTGGAGGAATTTGTTGCAAAGTCTTTTGAAAGCTCGACTTCTGATTAAAGCTCCCAGATGGTATGCCCTTATTGCGTCTGACTGGAAACCGTAACAACGTAGACCAAGTAATTAAGCATATACTTTGTCAGGGAATGAGCTACCTAATTTCTTTTGATTTCCGATGAAATTTTTTTAACTCGTCCATATGTGGTTTTTGTGCAATTATTCTTAATTTTTCTTTATTTTGTCCGTGGTTTCTAAAGCAATGAGCTAGCTAATTTCTCTTGATTTTCGGTGAAATTTTTTTATCTCGTTCATAAGCAGCTTTTATGCAACTATTTCCAACTTTCTTTTATTTTTTAGTACAACATGAGCTATTTTACTTAATAACGAAAATTACTGATTTCTTAATAACGAAATTGTATTAGATTACTGGACAGACTAATTTCTTGTGTAAAGATATGAAGAACAATCTTATAATTAACTGATCAATCTTGTATTGATACATTAATAAATGATAGGTGGACTGTGAATGATTACACGTTTATGGAAAATTTGAAGCTTCAAAAATATATAGAGTATACGATACGGTATATAAAAATCTATAAAATATGCAAAGTATAGTACTAATTCAAAGTGAGGGAAACAAATCTCTGCTCAGATCCCATTGCTTTATTTGTACATAATTTATAAACATATGAATTTGCATAAACATTCGCAGTCTAATAATGACTCTATACTACATACAGGGTGTTCGGCCACAGGTGTAAAAAAATCTTTTAGGGGCGATGCTGAAAGCTAAAACAAGATGAAAATCAAGAATAAAGAAATTGCGTTTTCAGCTTTGTTTTTGTTATTGACAATTAAACCTATATTAAGTCTACAATTAATTCCAATTTTATACAATTCTCCTAACATTTCTCTTTGGCTGTCGAAATGATTCTGTCCTTCCAGAACTGTTTTACCCACTTAACGAACATCCTGTATACTGTATTTGCGTCGTCTTTAGATTATAAATTTTCATTTTTTAAATTTAGCTTTCAATGCATGTAGTGTAAAAACGTGTCAGAGTTCGAGAACAGAAAAATGACGACTAGTTAGACGCTAAAAGGATGCTTCGATTCAAAGCTAAGGCAAGCCACCTATCTGGTCGCACTTGAATATAAAATGTAATTGGCTTAAAAGTAATTAACTTGCCGTTCGCGAGGGCGACACAGCATCGACGTTATTAAATCTCATTAATGGTATTAAAAGATCTTGTCTGCTGTGGTATAACGCGAAAAAGACTGCGAAATTACTTCTGAACCAAGCTGATGACACGACTTTAATTTTGTTTACTATATATATATTTTTTATCTTCTTTTTCCTGGTGGACTCAAATAAAAATTCTTTTTACCAGAATGTTTCATTTACATTTTATTATTTGATGACAATCTTGGTATTGGAATTAAAAAGAAGATAATCAGGTAGAAATAGAATCTTAAATATTTTTCACTTATTTTTATATAATTATATGTCTTATATAATTATGTAATTATATTCTTGAGTTTAGTTACAGTTTCTTCTTTCTTCGTATGTGTATAATATTTGACTTCGAAATAATATTATCTTATTTTTCCTCCGCGTATTATACGCTGGTTCAGTGCGGATTGTAATTATTGTTACGGAAATCAAGTGTCGACTAAAAAGCACTGATTGACGTTAATTTGCAAGTGAATCGAATGAAACCAGTTGGAGGCGAGATTCATTCTCATTTTACACGTTGACTGAGCAGTCCCAGCAAATTTACCTTAATTTCCCTTCACATGCGTAACACAGGACCGTAAAAAATGCGACCCGTTCGCGAGAACGACTGTTAAATTGAACGATCACGATAGTACGTTTCTGTCGCTTTTTTAAATCCAGCAGTCAATTTGTCTGTCGAAAATGTTCAGTGACATAATGCAATTAAAGTAAAGTATTCGAGTAATTTTATAAAATAAATATATCACAAAGACAAAATAGATAATTATTGTATTATATAGTATTTTACACAAATGTATTATAGTATTTTACACAAATTAAAAGCCAAAAACAAATTTTTATGTCTTTTTTATTTCATTTTGAAAAGCGAATCTTTTATCGTACAGTAACTTCTTACTGCAAGAGAATATATCTCATTTATCAGAATTTGTATCGTAATAGTATTTATTCTAAAATGATTTTGCAAAGAAAAAGAAATGAATAATAGTTAATTTGTTGCAAAAATAAAGTTTGATACAGCAGTGTCAAATAAAACGAATTGTTCAGAAAATATCTGTTTCACGGAGATTTTTAATTGAAGAAAATCTCGTTGCATCACTTTCTAATTTTATGGAGGGCTTAGAGTAGTTGAATGAATGAATTTTAATTATTTTGTTAAATATTTAAAAATATTCAAATCTTCGCTTTTGGTGCGACACTCGCAATAATTTGAGCGTAACATACGTGAATTATCGCAAAGTGAATAATTCAACTTTCGCTAGATCTAATTAATTTCCCTTTGAGACGAATTACTTTCAATTAATTTCACTTTAGAGGGAAGTAAACGTAACTGTACTTCGTTTCATTTTATCTTTGTTAATGTTGCACGAAGTTTGCGCACGAAACACGCCATTTTTGTTATCCCTAGTTTCATTTTCAATTTGCAAATTGTCGATTCGATCTGATTGTTCGACAGTATCTGTCTTTCGGATTAACGCTCTCGTGTCATCGCGTGAAATAAAAAATACAATATCTTCGTGCAGACTCGAATAGAGCTATCCGAAAATTCCCTTTCGCGTTACCTTTTGTCCTGTTGTCAATATATTAACCAATTCCATCAATTGAACCTTTTTATTATTTCGTAGAATATTAGTAAAACTGATTCTTAATGAAAGGAACTATACTCTTTGATAAGTTTGTCAATTAATCCAGTACAATTTCCTAGTAAATTTATATCATCGTTAAATTCCTTCGCCAGGCACTTGAAATTAGTGTCACTTCAAACATATTTTCGATAGAACATCGTCTTTATAAGAAGGCAATTTCTCACCAAGTATATAACCGTAAAACGCTCAAGAAACTTGTCAAAATTGATGACACGTTTTGTGCACGTTCCTGTCACGGATATCACGTACTCGTAGTTACGTGCTTGCAAGCACAAAACTTGCCCCCATCGGCTAAGAAAGCTGGAATTCTATGTTATGGGGCTTTACTTCCATGAACAAGAAGCTACATTACGCGCACGGCGAATGTCTAGAGAAATGGAAGTGACATTTAACATATCCTAGACATTTTCTCTTGCATCATTAATGTGACGAAATGTCGACTATTTGAGCATTTCTATTTAAGAATTCCACCAGGAGAACGATTTCCAGAAATTTTGCAGAGGCAATCTAAAACTGTGTAAAAATGGAAAACGGAGGAATTTCTTGAATCGAAGGCATTTCTTGTATCAAACGAATGATTCCGAACGATCTCCTTGATATTTTTCTCTGGTAACAGATATAGTATAATTACGATTCACTAAAGGAGTTAGCAAATATATGATTTGATATCATTTTGTTTGAATAGTTGCATCCAAAACTAACGTCTTCTCGTGCCGCTCGCCTTTTTATATGATTCTTTGTAACTTGCAGAAACTATTTCAATTGTTTTGAGTGTTTTGTAAAGAGAATCTTTATGCTGCTATTTCCTCAGGGAAATCATTTTCCTCTGTTTCATATGTAAATAATATTTTTATAATTACACGTACTTTTACAGGAGAATAGGAAATTAATTTCAGGAAATGAGTATCGTAAAAGGTCGGGAATGGTTATTTAAACTAATTAAATTAGATACATTTAAATTAGAAGTAACAAAATCATTTTTCTGCTCATTTTTTAGTTGTATCGGTAAATTGGCTGGCCATCAATTTCCATGTTCAAGCAATTCGCCGCGACAAGTACTCGCAATTGATTTCCATGGACTGAAACTTACTTCTAACCCAGATACCGATATTAATCCAGGGTTGATTTAATCTTCGTGCTATCAAGAATTTTAATGCTTTTGAACAATTTCGATTCCCACCGTTTGGTACGTGACTAATATCATTTAGTATTACAACTAGTCTGCGGATATATATGCAAATTTATATCTTTATGAATATAGTTAAAGAAATGAAATTTAGATAGAAAATGGTTTCACTTACTAAATATTATAAAGAGTACTATATTTTGGATATTTTATATATCTTTGCAAATTATCTGCATTCTGTGCATTTTTGCATCTTCAAATGTCCTATAAATGCAGGAAAATCCACAGTTGGATTATAACATATATATACGCGCACGTATGTATGTATACATTTCGAATTTATTACATAAGCTCCTGAAAAAACGTTTTTTAACTATCGAAAAGATATTTAGGATTATAAATTCTACGAATCTATTGGACATTAAAAGACTTCTAAGATTTTTATTAAATTTCTAAGGACAAATAATTTCTGTCTGTTATGAAACATTTATTAACCTCATTTCTACTTCCTTTCATTTCACATTCACTTCTTCTAAAAGGCTATTATTATATTTTCATATCTTATTAAACATCATATTAACAATTTTGTTTCCAATTGTACTTTTTTAGATTGAAATTGATTTTAATTGAAGTGTTCACATGTTAATATAATCTTATTCTCTAATTGATGGAGTTTACTTTAAATTAATAAATTTTGAATTAAAAACGCCATTATAATATAACAAATAGTAAAGTTTATAGTAAAGCTATCAAATGTTGCACTGTTAATTAGTCCATTTATTTTATTGAAAATCACTTTATTCTATAGATCTTGCTTATATCTTTCCATACCAATATCTGCACGAAAAGTGACATATTTTTTGCATATTTAGAACATATCGCGATAAATCAATGTGAATATTGAACATTACTTTTCCAGAACAATTTTATTACCGAAAATATTTCTGAAATTTATTAAAAAGCGAATTTCTAGCATCTAGAATTTCTAAATTTAAAATCAACCCTCGCAGAACGAAATAAAATTCTAATCTGCGTACTCTTCGTTTCCATCATTCGCGAAGTATTTTCCTGCCACCACCCTCGTTTCACTCGAATTCATTTTCCACTGGAATTGGTCTGTTGGTCGCAACGTGTCGAATTAAAATTCTCGTGGGTTCCATGCTTCGTACGGATTATCGCCCAAGTGTTGCCACGAATAATTCGGTGCGCGTTTCCCAGGCAAAATTCACTTTTGCCATATCTTTCTTTAAATTTGAACATTTCCCGGGAAGGCGGAAGAAGAAAGCGGAGGCATATAGAAAGAAGATAGATGAGAAAATAGTGAAATCTTGCTGCGGTCTTGCCGCGGAAATTGTTTTTCTGCGACAGGGATTCATAACGAGAATTATCACTCCTGTTCCTCTGATAGGTTTGTGAACTTTCTGGTTATGAGAATCGCTTTAATAATTCGTAATTTTGCAAAACTATATTACTTTAAAAAGAAATTCTCGGTAATTATTGAAATGATGTGTTTTATGTTTTCCATTCTTAAATAGAATTGATTTGCCTGATTCCTTTTTCTCAAGGATGCTTAAAATACTTCTTTCTTTCCCAAAATTACGAAATTTCTCAAAAATCAAAATACAGGATAGAGCAGGCAAAGATTCAAAGACCGCAACAAGATGAGAAAAATGCATTATGAGTCACATGATGATACAAAATGATTCAAATTAATGAACAATGTTTCTAACAATTACGATATTGATGAACTTTTCGCGAACGAGAGGAAACATACAAATCCAGTCAACTATTCGAAGAAATCAATCATCAGTGCCACAAGAAGTCCATCATCGATGTTACGAATTCTGGAGAAATCATAGACCAACCCGTATAATCGATCTACAACCCGAATATACACATCGAGTCCACGCAATCTTGGCTGACAATTCAGCCAACGATCCTCGATAGAACTCTAAAACGAGGACGTGCTCTTGATCTTAGAGCTTCGTCGCTCGACGTACAAGGAAGCGTGCGGTGTTTGGTAGGGAGGATCGTTCCAAGGGAAACACCGATTAAAACCGTAAAATAAGGAGAAAAAGAATCGAAGTGACTCACCGCGTTCCTGTGTGGCCATTGGAACGTCGCCCACTGCTTTCTTCGTCTTCGTCGTCTTCGTCGTCCCTCGAGGTCGCCAATGAGTGGGGAACAGAAGAGGGAGCACTGCTACCGGAGTCGGGCCCTGGGCCCATCCTCGAACCGGAAGCACCGCTGCAGCCCGCCGAAAACGTCGACAGACCACCCCCTCCCTGGCCCTCCTCGTTCTCCGCACGATCCACCTGAACAAATGTTCAAATCTTTTAATTTTCTAATCGCCTTTATTTAGATTACTTTTCTGTTTGTCTGTCTAGATGGAGTTTTGTAAGTGAACAGCTGGAAAACTGAAATTTTCCTCCTCTGTTCTCTTGAATAAGCTTTTTGGACGAAGAAATTTCTAATGAAGGGGAGCAAGGCAATTCTCTTATGATTACGAGGTAAAAATGAGAGAATATTTGGCTTAAGTCATGAATCCCAGATTTACGTAATCAAGTAGAGAATCGTTGAAACTGTTAAAATTCTGGAAACCTGAAAGAACTAAACCAATGCAAGCCCTTCCAGATTTTTATTTTTAGTAATACGACTTCAACAATTGAGTGATACCTTGTTATATGGTTACCGCGTGTGCTCAACATATACAAATTTGATTACTGAATGATATCTGATTAGAACAATTATTTTCTTCTCTTTAATACGTTTTTAAATAAAAACCAGCTTTTTCATTCTTTTTCATTCTTTTATCTTATTCTCGCTTTTATTAATTAATATAACGCTTAATATAACGATTAAAATTTGCCAGAAAAACGTGTACTAAATGGGTTTTGACTTGATAGACGTCTACGAGGTTTTATTAAGCTAATAATTAATCTAATCCGATGCCATTGGTTCTGAAACATCTCCAATTAACAAATCAGCAACTGGCAGCAATTCGAATTTTACCAAACGAACGTTAAAGAAGAAATGTCAAAAAGAATGTCGTTTACTATAACGAATCGGGTAGTGTCAACTCTCCACGAATCTTTTCGAAGCTTTCACTCGAATTGACCGTTGCCGCTTGTTAGTGGTATCATTAATAAGCCCTCGGGGGTTTGGATGAGTGGTCACGTTTCGACGAAAAGTGACTTCTCCTCGATAGTTGGCGAGAACAATTAAATTGCTTTAACCCGTCGCGGTCGACCTAATTTCATGAGAGGACTATTAATTGAACGCATTATAACTTGAAGCAGTGCTCTGTTTCTATTAGCTCCTGGCCATTATCAAAATCTGTTAGTAATAATTAATTTATTAAACAACCACGGAAGGACGAAGGGACTAAGCAAACGAATTGCGTTTGACTATACCGAACGCTGAAGAAACGTCTAGCTCCAACTATATGACATTTTTTAAGTTTTCTGAATGGAACAAAATATTTTAAAACTCATGTATCGTAAGATCATGGACCAACAATCACAGATTATAGATAATCATTGTTCAAAACTCTTAAGACAGTTATTACATTTTCCAAAGTTGAGGAAGACTGCGTAAATTATGTTCCGATAGCTCATTTATAACTTGATATTTTATACGATAAAGAAAGTATACATTACTATGTATTACATTGATAATTTTACTGAAATAATTAGTAAAATTGTTAACAATTTTACACCGATTATCCAAGTTTTATCAGAAAATAAGACACGCCCTAAGACTTTTGAACAAGTATGTAAGCTTTAATAAGTCTAACTTATTGTGCTGTATTTTTATATTTACTGTAGTATTTTTATAAAAAAACAACCTATTGCGCTATATTTGTTTTCCAGTTGTTAGCTAAATTGACTTTCAAATGGTAACTGTGAGAATAGAACAACTTAATCAGCGAAATAGATTGATCGATTTTGAAGATTAACTTCTCGCTTTTTCCATCGATTTCAGGATGAAACATTAATTGAACGACCTAATTAACTGTACAATCACACAAGGTGATGTAATAATACGAGTAAAACGCGCTTGGCTATATTTGAAGTATCGATCTCTCTATCAATAAAGTGTGTGCACTTGATGCTTTCCTAGTTTCTTTATTGTGTGCGCGGATTACGTCAATTTTTTCATGTTTCACTACGTTACAGTGATTCAATAATGTTACATAGAACCTTCGATATTTTCAATGGATTGGTTTATGTAATGTTAGCGTCTAAAAATATACAGTAGAAAGGAACTGATCATAAATTGTGTACATTTTCACATTGCATAACATTTTAAACACTTTTAGGTATCGAATAATAATTTCGCATTTAAAATGTAATTTTAACATTCGATTAAAATATGATAAGTATATAGTACTACACATCACCAGAGAAACATCTCGATCTTCAAATTTTAAATGAACGCACGAAAATTTTATATAAATTTAAATTAGTGACTAAAATTGAGAAATAATGAAAACAAACAATCGCATTTATATTTTGATACAGAATAAATTCAAATCGTAAGTTTGTGGAAACATTTTAACCTGCGTCACGAAGAATATTCAAAGTTTCAGATTTAAAGCGAATCCATGAAAAATTGTAATTCTTTACAATAACGATTAATATTCAGTGGCAATGAAAGAAAACAATTTCAAAGCTTTAAAGCTTAAATTCATGCTCTAACATTATGAACAGAATTTAACTTATCGAGAATAAAATCGAATTTAAAATTGAACATTATCGAGGACAATTTACGTACTTTTTTCAATTTCTAACATCGTCTGAGTTTTGCAGAGTCTGTGGTATATTAACCGCTTAAGTTTCAGCGGAATTCCTTAGGAAATGCGATACCATCATTCGCGTTATGGAAACTCGTTCATTTACCGTATAATAAAACGTGTTCAGAAGCAAGCGCTGGTGCAGAACTTGGATTTTCTCTTGCTCCCAGTCAAAGGAACTTTAAGCTGCACGTTAAACGCGAATTGAGAAACTTTAGTTATCGCAATATACGCGCAACAAATTCGGAAGAAAATAGAATTTCGCGATATAATATTTCTAATTTTACGTCTCATTTAACTTATTGAATCTACAAAATTGTACACTATTCGCCAAATAAAAATTGTCATCATCAAGCCAGATAACGTCAATGTATATCATAGATCAATAATGTGCGAAATTAACAATAACATAATTATGGAATGATTAGTCTTTACTTCAACAAAACATATGCCTATTTAATATCCACTGTGTGTCTCAAAAAGTCAAGAAATAATATTCTAAAAAAGTAAGCGTTATTAATTCTTTTCGTGGAACGTTCACTTATATATATTGTTAAATTATTATATTGTTAAATTTTAAGCAAATTCAACCTCATGATAATTACATCTTAATTTCGAAGATAATAGATATGAGAAATAATCCTATTATTTATGAAAATAATCCCAAACGGAAAAGGGAAGATAATTAACTTTAGTAGAATCTTTCGTTATCCTTATTCTCCTTATTCCTGTTTGAAACAGCTGGAGTAATATTTTACTTACACAGTGGCTTTAAATAGAAACACTGCGGAAATTTCGTCCGTGTTCGAAGGAAACTGCTGCAAAAGCTGGTTTCATGCTTCGGAGGAGATCTCGATTGCCCACAACAAGACTGTGTGTCTCGCAATTTTTTCGCTCGTGAACTTAAAACGTTCTTCCTTTTTTCAATTTCCCTATAGCAAATTTCCTGTGGCAAGTCTGCATGATTTTTTAACATTTTAAAAATAGGATTTTTACTTCACCATTCTACTTCCACACTAAGGGAAAACATCTGTGCTATTTAGTTCATTGCAGGTTAAAAAGTGATTGCGAAAAACTGTTTGATTTGTTCGGTATAGAGAATACTGTACCCCAAGAGAAAGCTGTAAGTTTTCATGAACACAGCGTTGATAAGATTGTAGGTGGGATACTGAGTTTCCAGTCGTGGACAATCTTTGCTCATTACACATTGATTAAGAAAGTTACTGTAAAAGAACCATCCTGGGGGGCTAAAATACGTAAGATATAAATATCTTTTTCACGAGTAATTACAACGAAGTTCCACAGTAATTATTATTACAAGAATATTTATTATAATACCTCTAGAAGTGATTTCAATATAAAAATAAAACTATCATTAAATATGTTACACAATAAGAATGTAATGCAACGCAATGAAATGCAATCCAGAGTCTAGAACGAAGAGTGTCGTTCAAAAATGTTCTTTTCCTCTATTTTATAATCCTTTTCACTCGCCGCAGGCAAACACCGTACATTTTTTTAAAACAAATTTAATCGCGTCAGTCCTAAAACCATCAATTATCATGCTTCCTTTTTTCACATCCGAATCTGAAGCGTTCGGTCCATCCACGCACATGTAAATTCGAAACTTAGTGTCACTTATTTGATACTAAAACTGTTATGATCCTATATACTCAATTATCTCGGTGAATAGTTAAAGATATATCTATAGAACAACCGTAGAAAACTGTATTTGTGGAACAGCTTCGTTCCACAATCTACAAACATATGAACGCGCACAGGAGCATATAGAAACTTCAGGAAAATTTCCCATTATATGCTGTTCCAAAATATACGTATGTGCTTCACAGATTACGCGAACCACGATATTCTACATTCGAATGTTCAAGCAGATCCAAAATGCTCGAATTCGATGTGTCGCGCGCGTGTGATCGAGGGATTATTAATCCCCGAATGGCGCACGAGAAATCGCGTCGCGTTGATTCACGCTAAGCTTTATGAAAGTCGTCAGAGGGTTGACTCGATACGAGGTGAGGACACACCGTTGCCTTTAATACGACATTAAATCCGAGAGGTTTGACGGCGTGACGAAGGCTTCTGAAATTGACGAGACGAAAGATTATCCCGAGTTAATGCTAAAGATTAAGTTGTGGAAAAACGTGATGTTTATTTCGAGCGTGATTTTTTAGATTATCCTTGATTTTTTAATGATCAAGACAGAACTGAGGTAAAGTTATCGTTTAATGACTGTGATGTTAATTATAATTAATATCATTTAATTTTATTTCTATATACATCATTCATAAATCACGCAATTCATAGCATATTTAGAACAAGGATAAGACAAGATATTTATGAAACATTTGTGAAAGGAAAATTAAATGATAATATGTGTGTAAAATCTCTATAAACATGGTATAGAGAATAATATTTTATTCGATATAGATGAAAGAATGGAATTGAATTTTTCTCAGTTTCAATTTGTAATAATATCATTATTGTGTATACAACATTTGCGTTTAATGTATATTATAAGATTAGAATAACCATCCTTAAGGTAAGAAAAGGTATGCTAAGTAAATCAATAATCTGCTGTGCCAAAGAATCTCCTTGTAACAGACGTAAAATATGATATACGAGTATAAAGTAAATATTATTATGATTTCAATGTATACTTAATATCCAATAAATATCACGAGGGACACCGAAAGGAAACTTATTTTTGCGTTTCATACGAGCTATAGTAAATATTAGGTCGTCCGAAAGGTTTCTTTTGTTTTATAAGGAAATAATGGATGCACAACATTTTCCGTTTTATATTATTTTATCGAATTACGTATGATCCATTTTGTTCTATCAAGATAAAGATCACAACGTTTGATAGATTAGGTTTCACGTTTGTATGAAGATACATCGTTGTAAAAGACGTGTCTGGAAAAGAAAGACACTTTCCGCACAACCTAATAATACATGTCTAACGGGATAGGTCCAAGAAAATAAGCAACTCAAAGCATAGAAACTGGAAAATGTCCGAAAATATTTTGAATCATATCGAAGTACTACTAAGTTATACGAAACTTTACAGACGCGTCTAATTGATAAGTATATAAATGCTATAATAAATTCAGTGATGCATATTAACAAATACATATGCTATAATTAATACAAATATTTACAGACAGAACAAATGTACTTTCTATAGCTACTGTACAGCAGTTAATATTTAAACTGCAAAAAAAAAGCATTTAAACTGTACAAAATTCCAAATTCCCTCTTCCAAAATATATATATTTGGAGATACCTCTAACAAAAAGTGAGAACCTTTTGAAGACAGCGTGTGAACCGAGTGTTCACGGCACGTGTTAAAGCGAGCCTTCATAATCGCCAGGCTGTATCTGCAAAGAACAATGGACGTCGGATCTGCAGACAGCACGTTTAGGTGGATTCTAAACAGAACCTCGGCATCCATCACTTCTTTTTGCAGCGGCGGCGAGTCGTTGCCTGGACAACATTGTCCACGACTTGGTTGCGCATCGATGCTTGGTTGTTCTCAGAATGAAAATCCGCGACATGAGACGAGACTGTGATTGTCTTTGGCAGAGACGAGCTTGTGTAACGCGCATCGGGCGTTCTGTTGTTTCTAGCAAGAGTTTCACTAGGTTGAAAGCTTCACGAAGAGTGAGCTTGTAGTTAGGCGCGCGTTGGACATTGAGTAAATGCAATGCAAGACATGTACGTGCAGGGAAAGATATGTAGTACATACAGGGTGTTCCATTTAAAACGTATATCTTTGAAACTATTCAGGATACCGTGTAAAATGTTCCGAACAAGAGTCAAATGATTTCGGAAAGGGCGTAACATGTTGTCAGTAGCTTTTTGCAGAAACGTAGAGGATACATATGGATTGTTCACAGAACAAAGTGTTGAACAACTTCACCTTTTGAAATTTTCGAAATTTTACTGCAAACGCGTTCCATTGTTGCTTATCTTATATAATTTCACCAAATTTTCCTGCTTTATGTTTCTGTGTGGGGTTAATCGATTTGGCAGAGAAGCGATTTATACGAAGCTCAGAGATATTTTTTTATAGAACCATATATTTTTTAATCTTGACATCTCCTGTAGAATGTTATTGAGTTATTTAAATTGAGCAAAGTCATTACTCAGCAGATTTTTAAACAATTATTTTGTGTTACCTATCGTATGAAAAACAAGATAAACAAATACATAGGTTCCATGAAAACAATGAAGTTGGCTTTCGTATATCCATCAAATTATGAATCCCTCGAAACCATAAAACTTTTGTGCGATATATTTTCTGGTATCAAATAGTTTCGGAGATGTTTGATGTTTGCTGGGATCGATTTAACTGGGATACCCTGTACGTACGTATATCACCCCAGGTGAAGTAATGCAGTACAAAACTACGTTCGATTTGTAGATGAAACACGGTTTCCTGCATCGTACGATAGTTTACAATGGGTCGGTGGGTTACCCAACTAGATTTACGTTACGTTTAGTATAGAACATTATCACTTATCTATTGCATGTATCCCGAACATTGTCGACTAAGTATACTAGGTATATTACTGCACGTATGATATGTGTAATAATATTAGTGTTATTGGAATGACGGATTTTATGTCAGCGATAACTGATTACACAATTATGTTAAACACCAATGGGTACACGCTATTATTTCTTTGGCAATCTCTGTATGAATTTATGGATGGATCTTCTTAATGGCATCGATAGCCGACGAGATTTAGGAGACTTCATGGGAAGAAGGCGAACTCAAAGTATGAAATTTCATCTTCAGCGATTCATGCATTCAGAAGATAATGTATTTTCTGCATAACTGATCGAAAATCGGGACACTTCTGCGATGAATTATCGTGTACATGACTCGATTGTGTGTAATAGATACGACCCGCCACTTTGTCATACTTAGAAAAGGACAGTGCTAGTGAAAGAGAAGGTTTAATGAAGAGAAACAACAACGGAATTCTTTCTTTATTTTCAATCTTCATTTAACATAATTTCTACCGATGTAATTTTGAGGTTTCTCTGATTAAAACAAGACCAAACACGATATAATTTGAAGCATACCTTTTACATGTATTATATATGTCAGAAATGAAAGGACATCGGGGCCTTTCTTTTGGAATGTTTGGGAAGGTCCCCAATACTTTAGTTCAGACTTTTTATTATAGTTGCACTCAAATAATAAAACTGAGAAATAGTTGTTTATGATTTAATCCGAGTATGGGTGCCCGAGGTTTATAACTGGGCTTCAGCTCGAAGTGACATAACGGGTTGCTGAACGTAGCCACGGTCACGGGAGGAACGTGTACCTAACCTAAGTATGGAGTAATTAAATAGCTCTCCTTAAAAACCAAGATTGACCCCAGGGGTACAGAGAGGTACAGAGAGGAATATATAAGGGTAGCTCCACTTGGACTGAGGATCGGTCAGATAAGTTCTAGTGGACAAGTAAGTTGAACTACACCCGAATCGTGGGTCAGTAGATTGAATTCGACTTAGACCGTGGAAGAAATCGCATTTGTCATCCCGTTGACTGTGGATTCTTTATTGAACCTAAGATCATTGTCATTAGCATCTTGAGTATCTAATCGTCACGGTTACTTGTCAAACTCGGTAATAATCATATTCCAGCAAAAGTCATCTATATTGCATAACAATATATTGCAATGACAACTCGACATATACATATAGATACATAAATATAAATAAGCATATTTATTATATGCGTTACTGAAATCGTCCAAATGGTTCTATATCCAACGTCGGCTGAATCGTATATGTATTGTTCCGTCCAGTTTTTGCGCGAATCTATTACCATTGTAGTCTACCATTTTCACAAAAGACTGGAATTGTCACTTTGTGAATAATGTAGACATTGGCCAATAGCCAGTCGAAACATTGAAATGCAGTCGCTTGATCCATCGACTGAACTAGACTAACGTAAACTCAGCTTAACGTCTAAGCCACATGGATCTTTGTTTTTTAGCGCGGAGAAGTTAGTAGTTTAATCCCTTAGTACGTACACGCAGAATGAGCAACAATGATTTTGGTACAGTTGGAAACATGTTAAACTTGTGTACTGTTTATGTGAATCTGGAACCACCAGAGACCGCACTGGAGTAAACACAGTTCAACCACTAATAAATCGAGTTGCAGTGGTACCTGCTGAAAATGGGCTGGGGCATTCTAGAGTCGAACCGATAAAGCTGTTCTTATGAGTATACCAACATACGCAATTATTTGTTACATTCAAACAGATCCTACGTGTCAAAGAAAAAGGAGCTGAAATTTTTACACTTAAATCCTGATATGTGTATTTCAACTAATAACAAGAGCTGAGAAGTAAAGCTATCTAATGAACTTCTTTTAATTATAGGAACTACTCGGTTATCCGAACTGCCTTATTTTCCGATTTGTTCGGATAAACGAGGTTCTACTACTATGAAGTGTATGGTAAAAGTTTTTGACGTACAAACTTCGTAGTTATTTGAATAAACCGCAAGTCCGTTTTTCAAAAACAGTGTAAATATTCCGAAATACCCGATGGTGGTTCCGTTAATCGCGTTGCGTCATTGTCGATAAACAACCAGCGTTATTTTACGCGAGAGCTTTACGCTTACCTCGTAAATCGAACGACGAGTGGCCGGATAAACGAAGATATCGACTTCTTTACCATAAAACCTAGCTTTATTTTCATCCTAACTGCAAGCTTTTCGAGTATAGAAGGGAACCGCGTAAATTGGCCAAAGGCCTCGAAACTTCCGTTTCACTTAAGGCCGATTTGGCGATCGCTCGAACCGAGCTATGCATCTGATTGAGCGAAGCCAGAGATTTTATGCTTCACGGGAAAACTTCATTGTGTGCATCGATCGACGAGAATATTGTAACATACACATAGAGTGGATCACAAAATTATTCGAACACGAAAAGATTTATATTAATATTGTAGTGTCTTTGAATGTGTGGTCTTCTAGAGTAAGGATAAGGAAGGATGTTCTATTTAAAGTGAAGTTTAATTATATTTTAACAAGCAATACCCAATACAAAAATTGACTACAATATCTCCGTACGTCTTACTCTAACACTCGGCTCACAGCTTCTGCCTCCCAGGTCAAAAAATGCTGACCCTCAACCCTGGCACTCTTCTCCCACTCCTTTACTCATTTAGCTTTTACGTCACCAAAGCATACTCTCTCACTTACACTCTCTCTCTCTCTCTCTCTCTCTCTCTCTCTTCCCCAGCACTCTTAAGACTCTTAGTTTATTCCTTAAATTCTAACCTAAATATATAGACCAAGCGTATACTCCCCTTTTTCGATACAATATATTATAATATAATATATAATATTATGTACATTACAGGAATCTTTTTAAAATTTCGTTAACGCTGTAATGAGACATCATTATAGTGATTATAATAGTAAAATTTGAAACCAATCCGAAAATTTATATAGAAGTTACAAGAGATTTATGGTCAATATATATTTAGTGAAAAATTAGTACATGGTGTAAATAGTTAGTAATCTTAAACATAGAACCAGTATTATAGATGGGCTCATTAAATATTGTGGTGTAGTAATATAGGAAATAATTTTTTGAATATTTTGATGATCTTTGTGAAGTGTATGAATATTTGTAGTAATATAGGCATGCGAACTCTCTAATCTCTACAGAGTCAGCAGTATAAGTAAATCACATATCAAACTACATGTAGGGAAGTTTCTTTTAAATTTTAATAATTCACGAACTATGATGTAAAACATCCGACACCATGAAATATTTTTATTATAAATGTAGTTTTTAATTGTACTGTAAAAATTGCAATCATTTAACAGAATTCTAACATTAATCGAATAAAACATTTTCAACACAAAGCAATTTGGTTATAAAATTAAAGTTTTAAGATTTTTAAGACTTCTAAGATTCTTCTAATAGGTCCTCCCTTGTTACTTTCAATATACTTCAGATATATATACAAAATTCTAAAGTTATTCGCGACATCGATAAAGCAAATTTATCACTTTTTGAAACTCCAGTTACGCGAATTTCTTTTTTTGTTGTTCTGTCACGTTTCCACAATCATACAGTGGTGTGTGAAAGTTTCCTGCGAGATAGATTTTTCACTTCGAGTTTCAAAAGCGATATGTCCGCCAATATACCAAAAAAAGAAAAATGTGATCTGTATGAAACCATAAATCCATCAACAATATGCGATAAACATAAAAAACTTTTCCAATATTCGACGGTAAGGAAAATAGAATAGTACGTTGCAACATCTTTCAACGTTGATCGAAAAAATTATTTGGCACCTATAATAACATTCGTAATGAATTTAGGGAACATTTTTACTTAGTTTTAGAGAAAATCTTTTACACATGCTGAGCTACCATTTTGAATAGGACATTTAATTTTCGATTCTGGATCATGTAGCACCGGAAAAAGAATAAAACGTGAAAGCTTTTAACATTCTTGATGGAAACGCGATCAAGCAACATTTTTGTACCGCTTCGGTTTACTTCTTAAACGCGGAGCGCCTTGAGAGAACGTGTTTTGAATATCTCTTTGAAAATATTGTTTAGTAAGTTAATATCGGGACAATTTAATTTCTTACTTACAGCGGAGAGTTAGATTCGATTTTAAAAGGAGATTCTTCGTGAGTATAAATGTGATAAGAATTTTACGTAACGATGTCCTGCAGGTTCTCGTTGTACTTTTATAAACTGCTAATGATACTGAAAAAATGGCTAACGTTTTAACCAAAGACTGTAAATCTGTGGCATACAACTTAAGATCTAGGAAGAATTGAAATATCAAGCCATTCTGTAGTAATATTATTTCCTACTCTACGCATTAAATTTTTAAGCCGAGATGAAACAATATCTATAGATAGGAATTATTATGTTGCATAATAAATGTCGCCTTTCAACAAGATCTCGTTTCGACAATTATCTTACCATTTGTGCATTATGCTGTTCAGAAACTTATTATTGTTTTATTTCTATCTTATTTTTAAGTACAATTTCTATTGATTTATATTTTTTAACAACTTGCCTGCAACTCGATACTCTTACAATATGCTAGTTAGTATTAAAATAAGTACAATAGTAGACTAATTATTGAAATTATAATAATTTATTTTTTAAATTTGGAGGTATTCGATAAGAATGTTGTAAAATGTTAACTTTTTATTTGCCAAGTTTTATAAAGTTACCTTAGACACTTTACGAAGCTCTGAATAGAGCTACAACATAAAACCCTTTGATCTCAGAAGTTTCATAAGGGAAAATCCAGATCACAATCTACTATTCTAAAATTCTAGTGTCAGCATAAACTAAGTAAAGTTGCGTCGAAGAGCAAGGAAGCTTCGCCTTAAATTCGTTCCTATAGGGTAGCACACCTCGAAAGTTTTCACGTCCGAATTAAATATTGAACTAAGTCATATGAATAAAAATTAGAAGTTTTCGTAAGCTTCTTAAGAGCGAATATTTTACAAAATAGACAAACATTATATATATATATATATATATATATATATATATATATATATATATATATATATCAATTAAACAAATTTAAATAAAGTGTTTGTAACGTTTTAGATTACAATAAACTACGATAATTGCCATAGTTCAAAGTATTGTTAAATATCCATATCGTCGATAATACATTAAACTTCTACCAAACATATTGTTGAAACACATTTTGCAGGTTTTCGTATATATTTACATATTTCATGCGTAAATGTTTTTTGCGCGTTTAACATGCATAAATATCCTCGGTGTAATTATAAGCGTAATACATCGAGGACCAAATAAATATTAATAAATCATGTCGCTCGTTCAAACTACACTTTACCAAGACGATCTAAAACATTTCTTGGTACATGGTGCACTTTACAGTGACACTTCACATTTAAAGCTCTCCTCGGACACTTGCCTGGAAATGTTGGTACACGTGCATTTAAGGCAACGCCGTCTTAATTGCGACTTCACGGCAGCCCGCACATCGCGGTTAACCGTCCAAACGTAATAACGAAAACATAGATTCGACTGCGGTTCGAGGAACAACCGTTGTTGACCGACGCCATGGTATACGATGAAACGAGCGTTAGAATGGTGGATCTTTGTTAAGGTTATCGGGTCCTAGGTCTGTTAATTCCGTCGCTAGCTCTTGCCACATTTATTCTTGACCTAATTCCAGCTGCATTACTGATGGAAACTGTTTGCTAACTGATTTGCGACTGTTTGCCAGCTGATCCTGTCAGGCATAGCTGCATTTCGCCCACGGGTAGACCATTTTAACGTAGAAATATTACATTACGGTGATGTCGAAGCGATATTTTGGCATTTAGCGATCGTAATATGGAAATATGAACGTGTTCTAGCGTTATTGATAATCATATAAAGTTCTCATGCACGTGTATGTGCATCTATAGTGTGTAATCACGTGTGTAAATGTTATTGATTTGCTGTGTATGTTGCGACAGCATATGGTATTATATTTGTGATTAATCTTGCGTGACTGTTTCATGTCGCATTTCGAGGATCGGTGATGTGAGATATTTTGCTGATCGACTATCAATAAGTGTTTGTTAATGAGAGTTTTATCAGAACATAATAGTTGAACTTTTTGTTGAATTCTTAAGTATCAAGTATTTTGACCTTTCTTGTTAATAATGTCAGTAACGCGGTGGAATTAGTTATGGATTTTCTTTTAAATTGTATGTTATAAGTTGCTTGTTTAAAATAAGATACAAAATATCCTATTACAATTTTAATAATATTACAATTCTGAATATTAATTTTATTCACTTTTTATCGATTAATTGAATTACAAATAAATAAATTATTATCTGCGCGAGAATTAACGTCTGTAACAAACGCAGGAAATACCAATAGTATAACGAAATGATTAATCACCTCCGCATTGAAAACTATTGTTATCTACTATTTCATCTTTCATTTAGATGCAATTTTTGACAACGTTTTACGTACTTTGAGTTTAATATTTTGAAGTGTTATATAATAATCACATTATTAAAATTGAAAAAGTTTCGCTCCATTAATTTGGATGTATTCTAAATTAATTATCTTTGATGGATTTCACGTTGTCTCATTAATTTAATACGTTTCATTAAATTTACTATACTTCATCTAACTTTTCTTTTAGTATAATAGATTTCTCGCGTGTATTCGAAATGTCATTAAAAAAGAGAAAGAAAAGAAAACATTACGAGTTGGAAAATATTTGAACTTGTGTGTTTGCACCGTATACGAAGATTGAATGATGTTGGTGAAAAGGATATGTTACAACAATGTTGCAGTATTTCGGCTTTATTTTCGGAAACGTGCAACAAAGGCTGAAATCGTTCGCCGAAAAATTGGCATTCCTCGAACAATCACATTGTAACATACCCGAACTTTTTGCTTTCACTCCATTGTTAAATGACGCGTATCAAAGTCGAAACGGGGTGAGAAAAACTCTTTCCTCCCTATGGGATTCTCTCGCTTTGAAATTTTTTTACGCTTGAAGTTTGTTACGAAATTGGCGAACTTTAGTACAATTTCGCAAATTAGGATTTATTTTCGCTATTGCGTCGAAATTCTCTTCCCTGGGAAATTTTTTTATGATAATTGCAACACCAACCTTATATATATTGTTTCTTTCGTATGCTAATATTAATTGTCTTTTAATTTCGTGCTAATTCAATCGTACGTTAATTGCACGCTAATATGAATCATTCCTCTAACGTTTTTATTTCTTACAAATTTTTGCAACAGCTATATTTTATATCCATCATTGCCTTTTAAGAATATACATTTTTGATCCATCAATAATTTTAACAATCCGAACCAATTATCGTGATTTCTACGAAATTATATATTTTAATATTTCTGAAAGAAAATGTATATCTTAATATTCTATTTTGAACTAATTCATTAAACTGGATCATAATATTGTGCAAGTATGAAAGAAAAAATAGACATTTATAGATAGTACGAACAACCGAATTGTTATATGGTAGTTATTTAAAATTCGGAAAGTTCAACTTGGCAGACACGATTGGTTCATTGGTTGACCGAATTAAGAATTTAACTTTATGCATGAACATACGCGAAATCATCGTGTTTCAGTTCGTTAACGATCTCGTGGAATACGCGCTAGCAAGCGTCGCGTAATCGTATATTTCCGTTTCAACAATCAGCACGTCGACAAAAACGACATCATATGCTTCGTTGTTTGTAAGTTTATTACGCCGAACATATTCACCGCGATCTTTTAGCAGATGTAATGTAAAAAATATTGTTAAAGGAAAACGTCTAAAAATCATATATTAACGCAATAGAAAAAGAAACAATGGGTAGAACGATATAAAGATAGTCAAACGTAAACGGGAAAAAATGAAGTAATAATTACATTGTGTGATTAAACTGTTACTTCATTAATATTATTTCTTTGAATGTCTTTACCTGAACTTCTTATCCAAGTTTTTCGTGTCTGATTTTTATCGAAAAATAGAAATTTTTAACCGAACACCTATAGTCAAGTATACAAATGTCCCTTTGTTTTTCAAACGCAAAAATATGAGTTAGAAAGTAAAATCCGTTTTATACGAATTAAAAATATAATTAATGTAGTTATAAACTACTGAACTTTAATCCAAATTTTCTGCAGGTGGGGTTGTTTGCTGTTTAGTTACATGATTTTGCAATGGTAAAGCGTATTAAATATTATGTCTAACTTCTATGTTTCATTTTCGTATTCAGCATCGATAATAACGACATTTTCTTACATTTTAAAATGTCTGCTTGCCTAAACAAATTAAAATTCGATATTTGTATTACTTCTTTTTTAAAACATCGTTTTTAATAAACATGTTTTGCTTAAAATCGACATCAGCCTAAAAAGAATTACTAATACCCTGTAACTACTTTTATCGGTTAAATCTTATTAATTTTATCGATTAGAAGCATTTAGTACTCACTCGCTCCGGATTAATTAATATCTAAAAGTGGATTTTAATAATATTAGGATTTCAATCCTTTAAGCTTCACTGACACTACTACGACGATACCGATAATATGAAAAATAATTATTTGGTTTTGTTTTCACATATGAAAAGAGAGGAAAAAGAGAAAGCCACTATGTTTACAAATAAATTTACAGGAATTAATAATCTTTTTATTTCCGCAACAAAGTTTTGCATAACAAAGATTTTAATTGTAAACATGTACCGAAGTTGACCGTATTAAAAAACTGTCCGAGTGTAAATGGTCATAAATACATATATAGTATATGTGGTCGTTAATAATAAAAACTAACTACATACATATTCAATATTGCTTTCTTTTTGTAACAAGTTCTACCGTTCTAAATTAGGTATCGTTGGAAAGTAATTCTACGGGTGAAAAGATACAACTCTCTTTCATAGAAACTGCGAACTATAAAGATTGAAAATCCTTAGAAACGGAAGCTAATCTGAACGAGAAAAAGCTAAAAAATTGATATCTCATCAAATAAACTGAGTGTAAGCGGAACTCTGAATTATTTGGTCTAAAAACCTGTAAGAACTAAGACGTTCCATTAAAAATCGGCGATATTTTTCAGAGGAGTCTTCGAATTGTTCATAATACTCTGGAAATCATAATTTTACGCGGAAAGACCTCGTTACGATGTAACAAAAAGGAGCTCGCATGGTCTACCATATTCTTTTGTCACGTGACTCTCAGAGACAAATAGCTGGGTGATCCCGTTCGAACAATGCTTCGTAGTTTTAATGCTTCTTTCACTGGAAGATGAAAAAGCGTCCTCTTTCTCGCGTAGAACACGCGTAAGAATGTATTCCAAGCATTCCTGGAAATCGTACGAGCCCAGAGTCCTATAATGCGACTCATTCGATATACTCGCGCACCATTTTGGCCAATTTTACTGGCAATTCTCTAGCACTTAATGTAAACGTGGGAATATTCAGTCTTTCCGAGCAATCTGCGTTATTGGCTCAATGTCGCTTCGATTGGTGTTTCAATATCATTGAAGAATTCTTAAATTACATATTATTAGTAATTTAAAAGTAGATATAGTCGTTATACTGTTATATTTATACAAAAGTTCGATTTTAGGTATATTATAATATACACATAATGATTAATGTATGATTTTTTATTATTAAATTTTATCCGATAATAAAATTTTATTAAGAAACAAAACAAATTATATTGTAAAGAGTATTGTTATATTTAGTGCAGAAATATAATTGTCTAGCTTGTGTATTTATACCATAGGAAATAGATACACTCTGGATCAGACAATGTTATTGCAAATGCTAGAAGAACTGTGTTCACATATGTTTATCTTACATTAGGTGTCTTAATTAAGTGAAATACTGCAGAGAAAACTCATAAATAAATAGAACATTGTAAAATAATGGAAATTACAACGTACAGAGATTATAACGATTTAATGATAATTATCGAACACGAAACAAAAAGTTGATGTACGTACGATATGTTATTGAATTGGTTTCTGATTCGATATTATTGAATTAATTTAACTTCTATGATCGCTCTTTTTCGCCACTATTTATCCTGTATTAAATTCAGGTCAAGCGAGCAGTGTGTGAAAAACAAATTACTACGTGCACAATAAGTTGCAAATCGATTTAAACTAGTCCTACACATGTGGAACTACTGCTACAAGTGTTATACACGTACCATAATAGTAAAGTGAAGCAGAGGAAGAGGAAACAAGGACTATATGAGAATATGGAAATTAACGTCACGCAATCATTTACGTAACACCATAATTTCAAATAGAATCGTCAATAAGAACAATTTCTGGAAGTACATTCGTTTTAAAGAGTATGGTTAACTGCATCTAAAAATAAAAATATTATATGAGGCTTTGAAAAATATAAGATAATATAAAGCTTAATATTATAGTAATAATTGTAATATCACAATAATTATACGTATCGAATCTAACTGAAGTTAATATCCTAAATTATAGTTTAATTCTATTCATGAAACTTAGAATATGAAAGAATTTTTCGAATTTATATTCTCCCAAGCAGAATATAAATTAAACTTAATTAATAACGAGGGTCAGCCTGGAAACATTTTGTGTACTAATTTAAATAATTTACGAAAGAAATAAACATAGTAAATCAGCGACGTAACGAGCTTTTCGATGTATGTACATATAAAGGTTTTCGTGCAAGCCCAGTCTGGCGAAGAAAATAATTGGCAAGCTGAAAATAAAGTGCTATTCAGAGTGCTATTGAGATTCGAGGGTATTGAGAATTTTGTATACACTTGTCTGAAATTCTTTGGTCCTCTCGATGAAGGACCTTCTTTCACAGAATTTTTGTCATTTTTTCTTTTTTTAATGTTACAGGATGATACGCTTTTAAACGTACATATATACACCCGTATAGTAAAAAGTATACTGCATGTAATACGTATATTTTACTAAGGAGGCTTCCCCATCTCTCCCTTTCCTTCTGCAGCAACTTCACATTTTGTTTATTTCATCGGAAAAAGAAACAACTGATAATTCATAGACTTTAGGTGCTGCTGTTTCTATTTTTTTTTTTTAATTCATTTCTCTTAAGCTATTTTATATATATAAAGGGTGTTCTTCACGAATAGGCCAAGTTGTAGTTTTAAAATAATAAGGAACGAAAATTTCATTCGACAAAATTAAGTGGTTTCTAGTGTCGTATCACATGATATACACATATGTGTGTTCTCGAAACGGAAACAATTGAAATGAAAAATGTTGAAAGTTTCGAGTGGTTCTACTTCGATAGGGAAGAGTTATATGTATTTATTTAAAGTATTGAAGAATTTATATCATACGACATTATTTCACCTAAAAAATTTATTTAATCCGTTGGACGAATAAATTTCTCGAATAAAAGAACAATAGGAATTGTTTTACAAATTGAAGATAGCATCGGAATAAAAATTGAAGTAATCGAAGGATTTGCGTTTGTAATGTCTGTCGCATACGTGCGCGTGCATCCATATTCAGAGGATGAGTTTGAACAGCCTCTCGAAATCGTATCGTTCCAGGAAGTGGTTCTAAAGCCGGATTCTCGAATTTAAGAGTCACTGCTGCCAATTTCAATGCCGTTTGCGATCTTTGGTAAATCGCAGAGTTTGTGAGAACGCGTCCGCTATTCTTATCGCACATTTTCGACACATTCGAATAAATAAATGGATTATTACACGTATCGAAATTCGTGCGAAGCTTTGTAAATATTGTAATAGTTATAGTAATTAATAAAATGACACGTTTTGTTCTTTTGGAAAGTTCAGAAAATTTAGTAATAAAAAATGCAAATATAGAGCAGTTATAGCATTCTTTAATTAATTTTTTTCATACTAGAATCGTTGATTTACTACTGTTGTAATAGTGTTATATATATACTATTGTATTTTATAGTAATCTAGGCATTGAACGATTTTCATTTCATTTGTTTGTCGTTTCACCGTTTTATTGTTCCATTTCTTTCTTGATTTATTATTTTGTGATTTTACTGCCCCATTGATTTACTGCCCTTCGATTCCTCTGCTTCACTGATTTACTATTCTATTGTGTAACCCTATTGATTTACTCTTCTGCAATTTTACTGCTTTTACTCTTTGACTTACTGTTATTTAATTTAACTGTTGTACAGATTTGCCATTCTGCTAATTGACTCTTTTTAATAAATTCAATAAAATATTTATCAAACGACAAAAGGCTCAGTAACGAAATATTGAAAAAAGAAACGAATTTAATACATTGGTATGTATCCATTCCATCATTCTTAGATAATTTATTTGAGTTGACTTACAGAAATATTATTCGACAGTAGTGCATTAAGAATTGACTTCTCAATGTAGATTTCAGCTCGTGTGAATTTCTGGATCTCTGCCATGTCAGGAAATGTGCAAATTTATATGAAATTCTCCTTTCCTAGTCATTTAACATGAGAACGTTGACGTGCGAGGTGTTACATTTGCATATGAATAAAAATGAAACGTAGATGGGAAAGCAAAACAGATGAGGATTTCCTGACATTTATTTCTCTTTGAAGACGCTTCTCTATTGCAATAGCTAAATTCGAGAATATATAACATGCGAAATTGTTTCCAAATAATAGGTTTAGTTAAAATAAAGTATTATCCTATATTAAATTAAATGATATCAAAGTGACAATAAAAGTAGAACATATGAACGCTAAAACAAAAATTGAAAGTTGCAAGACGGAATTGCCGAATATAATATAAATTATGTTATGCTATGAAGATAAAGGAATAAAAGTTGCATAATATAGATAATTATAATAGCAATATAAAATTGAAAATTCTCATTAAAATTTCAATCTCGAGATATTCAGAACTCTATATTCTTGAGATACTATAGTATCAGCTCTAATTTTATTAAACTCAGTTTGATAAGCTAGTTAAAGTTAAATCGATAGATTAATTACGTCTTAGTATACATTTCTTCTAACGTTGTTCCCCGACTGAAGATTAATCATATTTTTAAAATGCACTAGAGAATAACTTTAATAAATGTTGCGAATGCGGAGTAGATTTTTGTAAAAAATTAGCGTCCTGTTTGAAGAGAAGAAGACTACCAATCGTCTTCAATCGAACACGTTGATTAATCACGTTATAAGAAGCTATAATCTATTATTACGAATTAAAATCTGTCAAAATTGCACGAGTTTGCTTGAGATTTACGACAGGAGAGATATACATATTCGTAAGAGTTTTCATCTCAACACGATATTCGTTATCTATTCAAAAACGAAACGAAATTTTATTAAACATTTGGGAGTCGTAAATCGGCGTTAAGCTTAATATTTGGCCGCCACTCTATTACCACACTTTTCTCTATATATTCATTCGCGGAAATTCATGTTTATTAGTACTAATTGCGCAACAAATTATTTCTCTCCTTGCGAATCAAAAGTAGCTAGAATGAAACGAGGGAACAGCTAGAATCACATACAAAGGATGTTCCTAAGTTCTCTGTGGGAACTTGATCAGAGGAGATTTAGCTTGCATTAACAAACAATATTTCACAGTTAAATGGAAACGAATTCGTAGCTTCTCTTGAGTAAAAAATTGCTGAATATTCACGAATTTGTTCGAGCGAACGCGATGTATCTTGAATGATTGGAAACCGTTTGCGGCTGTCGAATCGAATTGCTTTTAATTTGCATTCATTAGCGAATCGTCGAATGTAACTAGCGGTTTGTGAGTGTTTCCGACTATTTCAAGCGTATGATGTTTCCATCTAAGAAGATGGATCGCCAGAGCTTTGTTTCGATAGATACGAAAAATGACAAATAACCGATTATCGATGAACTGATGAATTATTATATTATTGATGAATTACAAATGAATAATTCTGTTTCGACATGAGAATTCGCCTAATTTCTATATCGATCAATTCTATACATTGATATCAAAAGCAACTTTTATTTTACAAATTTGGTGCTCATGTTTAATTCTTAAAAACCTCGACGAAATTATTTCCGTATTCTGAGATCTTTCTTTGTTAAATTAGGGTCGAATCTTTATTAATATTACTTTTCTAGGTTACTATACTAATCCGATTATTCGAGAATAATGAAAGAAAATTGTGGTCTGGATTCAATAACAATGTAACGTAAACTTCTTTTCCTTCCTTATTTCTGGCCCGGAACTATCCATGAAAAGATCTTCATTCGACTTGCATAAGTGTATTTGTTTTAACCAGAGAAAATGAATAAGTATATCTACTTCAATTACAAAAAACGAATAAGTATATTTACTTTAATTAAGATAAACAGATAAACACATTTGTTCTGACCAAAGAAGACGTATACGTTACGATATAATATTTAAACAAACTCACCATCGAGATATAAAAGCCAAAGTGAAACCAATCCAAACCTTATCGACCGCGTCCTTATACATAAACCTCGTCTTCTTGTAACTATCGATCAAATCAAACTATCCCGAACACATTGAATTTTATACTCCAGCCTATCTCATCCCTAAAATATATCCACGTTCGAAGCTTCAGCAGCACTATGCAATAAAACGGCGACTGTCCTTGTAGCCACGAGAAGTGGCCAGTAGTATAGATCGTAACGCGTGAGACGTAGTAGTATCGAATTCGAATTCATCGGACGTAAGTATATCGAACAGCCTAGCTGTCTTAACGAGCCCCATAAAAGCCCCGTGGTACGTCTTTGTATCTCTTGTCCTTGGCACGTACAATCACGTAGCCATTGTGATCTCCGCTGAAATTCTACCACGACACCGAAACAATATCGGCTAACAAGCATTTCGCTGGCCGACTTTTCGTCTGATTAACGCACGTAATTTCGCGCGGCGATTTAAATGCGCATTAATTTGCATACCGAATCACGAAGGGTGTTGCTCGCCCTTCGATTTCCTCAGCTGTCTCTCGAGCTGGCCTCGTGGCCATGAAAATGAGATGCGACGCAAGGGGAAGAAAGCGAGGGCGAATTCCTCGTCGCTGTCTTTTGAAGTTTCTATTCTTTTTTATATCATATTTGTCTATGATACGATGTGATGATGTACAATATATTTGTAACTCATCGGTGTCGTGTTATTATTAAACAAGTTACTGTTATTTTCATGCGTTTGTCAGAAATTTTATTATTCGGTAACTTTTAATTCGTAAATAATTTTTCTACTTAGACTCCATATCTAAAATTGTATTTATATTTTATACTTATGTACACTGTTATATTTTATATTACTTTTATATTATTATTTGTTTTGTATCTTCGTATCTTAAATTATATAATTTAATTATATATATATATTATTATAATCGAAGCACTTGTTTCTTTTATATTTTCTTTTTTCCTTTTGTTCACTTTCTTTGAGCAAACTAAAGTTTTTATAAAATTGTTTTCCGATTTTTCGATATAGCAACAAAATTGTGTAAATATTTTGATAAATACTTTGTGAATAATCGACTAAAGCGAGCTTTGGGTTTAATTAAAAAATAGGAAATATCTCATAAATGATTATGGAGTAGCAGGAATTAAGAGAATGATTTTTTAGAAAGTATGAAATACGATTACAATCGGAATATTGATATCGTTTTGAAAATACGACATTTTTCGACGGTAAAATAACGGAAGGTAAATGAGATTTATGCTGATAAGGGCGATATGGGATTCAGAATTGTTACTGACAGAATATCTTATGTCGTATATTGATGAGCTTGAAGGGTGAAAGAAAAGCAAGAAATAAAGGGAACAGAATCGAAAGATACAAAGAAAAGAGAGAAAATTGGTTTGCATTTTGGAAGACGCGTGATACAGGAAATTCTATTCTACAACAGAAACAGTTGTTTGAAACTACAGAACATGTAAGAAATAAGAATGAAAAGAATGAGAGAAAGGAAGAAGTTTCAAGAAAAATAGAGAAATATAAATGAAGAAAAGATAGAGAACAATAACGCACAAACGGAAAAGTATAACGGATAAAAGAAAACAACAAAAGATAAAAAACTGATAAGGGTGTAAAAAATGAAAACTATGGTGGTGGAAAATAATAGAAAATGATTCAAAGTCGAGGAACAAAGTGTAGGGAAAAACGAGACGGTAAAATGATAGATGAAAGATACAAGATGATTAGAAAAAAAAAATTGATCGCCAGAAAGAATAAAAAGAAGATGGGTTAGGGAATAGGTGAAAGAAGAAACGAGGAAAGGATGAGAAACGCAATTGCACGAGATAAAGGAGGAAAAGAAAATGGAAAGATGGGAATTGCCTGCGACAAGGAACACGTGTCGGCACTCTTATGTGTATTCGTCCCTGTTGAATTTTAAAAAGTCAAATAAGGACGACGACAAAGGTAAGCGACGACAAATATACAACGCCATGCCTTTTGTTTCTCACTACTTTTCAAACGCACGGTTATTTGGAAAGCGATGTTTGTCCCGAGCAAATTCAAGCTTTAATACTTTCACTTCCCGCATTTCTGAAATTTTACATACATTTCATTTTTATTTTTATTGTTCCACCTCACATAATTTCAATCGCTCGTATAGATTACTAGCGATTAGAATTGAAAACTTGTGTGTATGCACGTATGTATTCTTTATTGTAATTTATGATATCTCCTATTACAATTTATCAGCTTCATTCGAGTAGAAGAGTTACAACCTAAGAAATTTTAATAAGCTTTTCTTTAATTTCTTTAATAAGCTTTCTTCGCAGATATAAAATTCAGTATCGTAACATATTATGAAAGATTATTAGTTCAAATTATCCACCATTCTGTGTTCGCAAACGCCGCTTTCCGAGTACAATTTCTATAATATAACAAATATAATATACAATTTCATATTGTTACACGGTACAAGAATTTTATTTGAATATTATCTTTAAATATTACAATGTACTTATACAATATACAGCATAAGTGCAATGTCGCTTTCAAACAAGAATAACACAGATTATCCCTCCCTGTAGATATATCAGCGATCGGAGTTTGATAAAAGATAGGCGAATAAAATATGAAATATAAAATATGAAGAGGATCGCATTAACAAACGATAGGCAAACAGACCGCGTACCGTGTTAAACTGCGTTCCGCTTTTAAATTTCTATTACCGTGGAAATTTCACCCGACGTTCAAACTTTATCCATGCATATACTCGTGATCACGGTATAATAGTTCCGCTGTGGTGGATCAAAGCTAGCCTTTCATTTGAAAACTTTTCACGGTTAATTAACGGAATTGTGGCTGCAAAATCGAGAGTATAGCTCTCGCTATTTCGCGATACGAGTGACCATATAAGCCGTTCCAAGTAAAATCAAACGCCTATTCATCCTAATCACACACTTCTATTTTATTATACACTGATTTGATATACACTAAGACGAATTTTACTTTGGCGAAATTTTTTACTCTACGCAGTTTGTAATGATTTTATTATCGTTGAACGTAGTTAAGGATAACAATTTATTTTGTGAAATTTGAAGAATATTCATTAAACCATATTCGGTCCAAGGGTTTATGAATCCAAGTTCCTTCTGTTTTAGAGAAATTATCAACAGATTTCAAAAATAAAAATGACTATGTAACAGATAATACTATCGGTGGAGAATATGTTTTAAGAAGAACGTAACATCTTCTACCTTGCACAGCAAGACGCTTCATATCGTGATGTTTAATGAAAGGAAAAACTACAACATAAACTCAATTCTCAGCTTTAATACATAAGTTATAGTCAAAATGTTCCTTAATTACTGACAAGTATAATGCAGAAAAGTGTAGACCGAGGATGCTTTATTGAATTTAATAAAGAGCAATTTCATTTTGTAAATAAAGAACGAGATAGGTATTCTTCGTATAAGAAAATCTTAAAATGTACGATCATAAAATATTACCTAAAACATCAAACAATATTTCAATGATCGAAATAAATTGTCACGAATATTCTAAAAAACATCAAAAGTATCGTTGTCTCGTTATTTAAGTACTGAATAATTAAATTTAGATATTAAATTTTGTATTTTCTAGTAATATTCCGGTCCGATTACAAGAAAAGGTATGCCTTGAAGAGTATCGACTTGATTTAAACGCCAAATGAAACTTCAGAAGGTGAAGCGAATTATAACAAAAACCCCTGGAAATTTCTTTTAATCGCAGAAATGATCATGTTATCTGAAAGCAAGTAAACAACTTTGACCACACCGTTAAAAATCTCGCGTTTATTTTCAATTATAACAATAATTGTGCCACCGAAAGCAAGCAAACCAATTTCGCGTACACTTTCAATGACCGCGATAATCACGGAATAATTATTAAGAGCTAGCGATTAAAGCAAATTGCATTCTCCAGTAACACGTTTCGCTTCAACCCTATTAACATAGACATGTCCGGTATGTGCAGTCATTTATGCGAATTTTCATTCGCATGAGTCATTAGAGTATCGGGAAATTAAATTAATAAATATCGAATAAAAGTTTCGACTGTATGCGTGCATCGTTTTCTAGGTAAAAATACAGCCTGTACGTGATCATTTCGCGTCAATGAAAACGATGGATGGTGGGCGCAACGACGCCAACGTTCGCCTACGTGCAAACTACGCGACAGTTAATGCATACCCAACGTCGTGACCCATGAGATTACTTCGAATAACGTTATCTTATTACTATGCAGGGGTGAATTATCAAGAATGATCTTCGCAATTTTCTGTCGAAGCAACATCGCTTCGACACGTGTGTTGAGTCGTAAATTTTCTTCCAAGCTTTTCTCCTTCATGAATTAAACAGAGTTCTATCGATTAAACAATATTGAGTCAATTAATGTAATATCATGGCTTGACTGACGGCGATTAATGAGGGATATTGCAAGTAATTAAAGGTAATTGATGGTATTTTGGATAATAATATTGTAATTAATTAAGAGGATAGCAATCGGTGAATTTATACGTTTCATGTTTTAATATTGGTTTCAATTGCTTCGTACGAATGCGTTTTGTTTTCGTTTCCTTTATATGTTTATAAAAAAAAGTTTCAGCGAAAGAAATTATTTTATAAAAGCTGTTGAAACTTTCATTCGAAATTTACTGTAAATTACATCAACCTTTCTTTGGAATTAAATTAAGATTTAAATTTTCAGCGGTATTGTACCATTATGAATAAAATGAATATAAATGAAAACATGTATTATATTCTCTGTTGAATTCGTTCCTATCTACAAGCAAATTGCGTTCCTTATCACCATATAATTTTATCAGTTATCGAACAGAGCACATGCAAGAATGCACATGCAAACTGAGCTTTAAGCCACCGATAAATCACGCTCGGTTCTGTGAGATCCATTTGTTCTCGTGTACGCTTAATTCAAATCTATTTTCGGGAAGCTGCGAATCTAACCTTCGGTACAAGCTGGATTTCCAATGTTTCATCCAAAACCCCTTACTGTTTATTCACGTTGACGGCTTCTACATCAGAATCAATCTTTCGTTGACTGATGAAACATCATCGAACATGTTTTCGTACATCTGAGACGTCTTCCGCTACCCCGATTCTTCCGAGACAAGATATCAAAATTTACAACGAATGACATACTAAATTTTTTGAAGTAATATGCCGAAATTTATTTCAATTTCAATTTTCAATAATATGAACCAATGGACCGATAGTTAATAATTTATGTACAAAATAAATCATTTAAAGATAAAGCGTGCAGCTTCATTTGCGAGCTTTTTCAAATTCCTCCGGTTCCTAGCTAAATTACTTTAATAAAGATTAATAACGATAATCATTTTAGAAAAGTGATTGTACAAGTATCGATATCGATAATACATTATTGACTCAAAATCTATGTATTAATTTCGCACATGAAATCAAATTTTGACATAAACCTTTAACTTTGTAAAAGTCTTAGAAAGAATGGTCAAAGAAGAATAGTCAATCATAAAATTTAAGGGAATACAGGGCTAATTAGGAGAATATAAAATAAAATTTAAAAGAACATACGATTACAATGGAAGAACATTATAGCGGATTAAAAGGAGAATATTTTTCTTGTGAATTACAAATTTCTTCTTTCTTTTGAATTACATACTTCATAAAGGATTACAAAAATTTGCCCAAAACTTTGTACTCGCTTTTCCAATTGTATCTATATCGAATCACCTACTAATTTCATTATTAAAACTCGAAACTGATATTACAAACATTAATAATAATAATGATGATAATAATAATAATAATAATAATATTCCCTTTTTCGATAGAATTTGCTACCAAAGTTTCCTAAAATATATTAGTATTCTAAACTGATGTTTTATAAATTCTTTGGGTTCCACAGAATACATAGAGATTGAATAATACATATATAGAATATATAGCGCAAAGTTTTGGTTACCAGTGCATGTTAGCTTAAAGATTTGATAGGAAAAACAAACCTGCTGCACAGCTGTAGAATTTGTTGCGGGAAGTCTTAACCTTGACAATGCTGAACAACGTCTATAAGGCGGAAATCTACAGTGAGAATGGCGAGGGGCGAAGGTCACGCGTCAACAGGAAGCTTTTTGTTTCATTTGTTGTTTTTCGCGTCAGCTAACCGAGGGCAGGAGGAAAATGGATCTTAACTTACGCGGCAGGATGCGTTGGTAGAAAAAAAGGGAAGCAATTTGTTTTAACGTAACGTACCTTCGCCATACTTCACGCCGCAATAACCTACTTCCTCGTAAATTTCGACCCCCGCAACTAGCTGGACCCTAGCATATCTCAGCCCCAAAGTCTGCCGTTATGGTTTACATGAGAAGTTTTCGTGAGTCTGAGACACGGATTGCCAACCCCAAGGAATTTTTAGCGAACGAATAACTGTGAGCAAAAGTCCTCGTAAGAACTCAACGACTGCTTCTTATGCGAAAATATACGCTGCTTTCTCGTTTCATTCTTTCGCGTTGTTGTTGTTCTTGAATTATGGAAATGCGGATGAAACGACGTATTTAAATGAAGTGGAAATATGATAACAGAATACAATAGGCAATGGTTAATAATTAATATTGGAACATTTAAATGTTTACACAAAAGGTGAGCCATCGAATGAAGAATAGAGTAATTGAGTAAAAATTTGTTTAATTAAACGTTATTACTTCTAACACGCATCAAATATACATTACCATTAACGTGTATCTCGTATGCATCATCCATTTGTTCAATGAATGTGTTCACGCCCATTTGCATCTTTGTTACTTTACACAACGCCATCCAACCTTTAATCCATCTCTGACTGTGACATACTGTATTATTGGAATGTACATTACGGTGCATATATTACAGTCTATAAGAAGTTCTGTCATTCCGCCTAGAACGCATTGGAATTACAAATTTTTCTTATTCTCGAAACTTAGATAATGAAGAAATTCTTCAACACATCTACAATGTTCTAAATATGTAAAATTTGTAGTATAGTGACAACCTAATTGTTCGAATTAATTATAACATACGCTGACACATGAAAATTTATTAGAAATTAATGAAATTTATTGAAAAACACAAAAGATAATTGATGAAATATTTATTACGTGGTTTGATAAAGATTCACTTGCTGCAAGTGCTTGAGAATCATTAAGTTTCAACTTCCACCCCATTTTGAACATTTAACAGCACGGAGATAATTTCCAAAAGTCGCATAATTCAACAATAACGCACGGTTCACCGGTAACATAACTTTGACAAACTTCAGTTTAAACGTTCGTGAACGGTGGAAATCTCAATGAAATCGGAAAAACGAACATTACATTCAAAAGTTCACAGAATCGCGACAGTTCGATAGTTTCGAAGTCTTAAACTTGAAATAATTCCAACGTCGTGGAGTGGAATAGCTTAGAAAATTCGGTCACCGATCTTGCACTTCAAAACAAGTCTAAAACCGTTATAAACCTCATCCGTGATATTCCTGATACATAATGAGCAACAATAAAGAGCTCACAGGACTGGAAACAAATTTTTTTTCATAGAACATGATACACTGATCGCATACTATCTTTTTTATAACAAATTAATTATATGCGCTTCGTAAAGAGATATTCTTAATAAATGTCATAGCCAACAAGCTCTTGGTATTCTGTTTGTGTATTCAACTTCATGCATTACTTGATGCGCAGGGCCAAATTAATTAAAGTGGATACAAAGTTACATTTTTACAACTCTCAGTACTATACGAAGCTTCGCGAAGGTGCGATTGAAAGCGAAACGAGCTAATTTCGGTAAGTGAGTATTTCTCACTTCAATATATAAAATGGTGTTTTAAATAACGCGTAGCTTGAAATCGAGTACTCTGCATGTTCAACGGTAAAAGAACGAAATATTGAAGAAAATTCAACAAGTTGCACATTATTTATAAAATAGTTCCTGATAGATAATCTTCTCTTATACTCAAGCATATTCTTTCCCCCTCTCTATCTCTCATATTCAAAATTTAACTTGAAAACGAAGTTATACAACTATCCGAACAGCGTGTGTCATTAGTTCACATAACCGAGATCCTGTTGTACTCGAAATTCACACAATCATTCATAATAAATCACATTAAATTCTCTTCTGCGTAATATGCAACCAGGCAATTTTCATTAAATCAAAACACGAGAATCGTTGTCCACAACTGTAATGAAAGTTCTCACAACTCCAATTGTAGTTTCAAGGTTACATTTGCTATGGATAATCCAGTCAAAGCACGATAAATCAAGCTAACTTTCTAAAATACCTCTCAAGGATGAAAACCTCCTCTATAAAGTTTTAGGTAAGTGTTTTCGCGCGAAACAGACCCTCATCCGTGAATCGCTGCCGAAACGATCTCAAAACTTCCATTTCCTTTTGCTATTTACTCCCGAAGCATCGGCACCTTTATGAGCAAGAAAGTTCAACAGCCGACGAAATGGATCTTTCGTTTCGCGAGAAAGAGAGAAACGTTTCGAAGAAAACGTCGGCTAACATTGTTACGGAAATGTTTGCAGACCCGAAGTCTGCAGACCCAAAGATAACGCACCGATCATTGTTTGCGCTTTGGCATGAATTTTTTCAGCTAAAATTCATTTAATCACAGCTGCTCAAATGGAATAAGAATGAAGCTCCTGGAAATTATTCAGTCGATTTCGAATTTTTGTCAACAAAGTAGGTTTGGATGAAAATTTTATAGGATATTTAAGACACATAGATATTTAAGTAGAATTGGATTGGATATATTTGAGAATGTTTGATAATAAATTTATAAATTATTTCCATCAATTAAAAACCAGAACATTGTACAGACATTTGTCATTTGCCTCCGTGGCCTTATATAAATTTCGGCTTAATCTTCGTTCAAGGAAGAACAATACCTAGAATGCAAAAAATATTTGTCGGCCTTGTAATCGTGAAAATCGCTGCTCCATAGCGGCCATTAATCCGAACCGCATGATTGATGGCCAAAGATAAAGATAGCCGACATATTCGAGCGGAGGATCGCCACCTCATTGTCAACCTCGTCAATCGTCTCTCTCCCTGATCTATGATTGATGAAAGCACCAAACTCAAGCACAAAAATGCTGCTTGGTTCTCAGTGCCATTCGCAAAACTGCACTTCACCAATGTGAAAATGTAGTTCGGTGAAATATCGTCAGATTTTTCCGTTGCACGACATCTCGTTTCATAAAGGAGAATAAATTGTTATCTTATTGTTAGAAAATGTCTGTCGGAGAAATAGATATATTACAACGATTATCTTTATTGTATACAATTTAAGATTCAACATATAATCACCAAAATTGTAATTTATGTATTGAAAGGTGTTCTAGAAAGAAGTAAAAATGCTTATATTAAACTATTGTGTAGATATAAACAAGTAATATATTATTTTTAAGAATTACGATTCTATGAATTTTAATTTATTTCGGAACATTTTATATATGGTATAAAAATATTACTAGTGTTATGTACTAAAACGATTGTTGATAAACTATAATCTGTAATAAATAGCGTCAAAACTGTTTAATAATTTAAGTTCTCATACGCAATAGCTTGGTAAATCTCGCGTACGGGAGTATGCAATTTTCTACTAAATGTAACGGTAGCAAGAGGATTAAGATCTTACTAAAAACTCTCTTACCACGTTCTCCTTGCCCTTAAACGTCCATGCTTTTTTATATAAATACATACGTGTTCTCGGATAGATCATTCCCTAATGTGTTACGATTCAATTAAAAACTCTTTCAGTTTCGCAGTCCTACATTGCGTCCGTGCAGGCAACTAAAGTTTGGACAGAATTTTCCTGGAAAATTTTGAGTAAAGCACGTTATGCGTTTAGAACGTTGTTCTACTAGGTATGTATGCTACATATGTAATTTTAGCCAAATTAGTGACCTGGATATGTTCCGTTCTATTTATTAAACTAGGACAGCCTTCGCTTGCTAGATTCTAGTCGGTTATTATATGCTGCAAAGAGAGAAAAATATAATATACAATGATAATACGTATTTCTCTGTTATCTTTCACACAAAACGAAAATAAGAATTAGATACAGTTTTCTTTTCTCAAATTACTAAGCTACTTTACAGCTTATTTCTTATTTTGAGAAGAGCAGTTTAATTTTTGTTTCTATTTTCTACATATCTTCGTAACCACTGTTTTCCTCTACACATTACACATTCATTTACATTCTTCCACATTTACGTTTTACTTAAAGTAAGTTATTCTCATTATAGCGCGCTTCTTATTCAGCAGCTGCCCTCATCTTTTTAATATATTTCGCGTTATATAAAGTCCCTACACAAAAGCAAAGCATCGCTTTGAAACTTGATACAAAGCGTAATTTCAAATGAAATGTAATTTCAAGAATTACGCACTCGTAGCTATATCCATGAAACATTATCGTAACAAGACTTCTTGTAAAAGTTTTTACAATGGTGGATCAACTCCCGTCATCCTTGCTTTACTCAAAGAAAAGTTTAATCCAACATCGTTTAATTTTGACGCGAGTTAACCGCAAAATCAGCTACACGATCGTAAAAGTGAAAACAAGTTCTCAATTCACTACCTCCTTATTAACCACCTAACATTACAGCACAATATACTAGCTATAAAAGTAAATCTTGCATGGCGTACAATACTGAAACCTTCATCTTGTCCTTTTACGATCCGTGGACATTGAAAGAATACAATAAGCCTGGAGAGACTCCTGATTACCCTGAGAGAAATCGAGCTAGCGAATCTCCAAAGAGGCAGTAGCCCCGTTGTTCGATAGCAGTTTAACGTCTTCAGAGAGAGAGAGAGAGAGAGAGAGAGAGAGAAACTGTCGGAAATTCCGGATGTCTGGTATCCAGGAGTGCGGTTCGTAGTTCCGAAAGCGACGTTGAATAAACGTTGAATAAATAATGACTGGCTTTGAGATACACGGCCTTGCCTCGCCCCTGCCACCCTGTGATTTATAGTTAACGAGATTTCGATATGTTTAAACGAGCATCGAGATTGCACGGGCCAGATTACAATCCTGTTATGGCTATCCCTAGGAGCCAAGAATTACTTCTACGTTATTGTACACAGGGAAAACTCATCATGATCGAAACGGGGCATTCGTGTACAACGTTGGAGCAGTATCTTAATTAAGTATTAATAATTGGTTTGAAAATGATGGTATTTTCGAAACATTCTATATTGTGGGTAGGTTAAATTACATTGCTCGGAAAATTCTATAGTTGTATTCTGATTGTATATTTAGAATTTTATTTGAAGATTTTGGTCAATCGTGAATATGTAATTGAAACGTACTTCAGTCGTCAAGACAAATAAGGTAGAGTCACTTGGATCAGTGAGATATTTGGGTCAAGCCATTTGGGTTAATTCGCCATGTAATTTGTCCAATTCGGCTGTGAACAATTTTTTAGGTTGATTCGCGTATGAAAACGGGCTTTTTGACTTAAACAGTTCGCTGCGCGTGACGAGTATACGTGTTGTCGTTTGTATTTATTTACGCACTTCACGGCCTAACTCCATGAGAGATTTCTAAAGCTAAATTCCGCAGTTAATTGGTTAAAGAGTTTGTAATTTATAGAAAATATAATGTTTGTAAAACGTGTATTTCAAAGTAAACTCTTGAAATCAGTTGTTTTATATTGGTAAAGATAACAATTGATGAGTTTTCCTATGTTTCATCATAATCTGAACCGTTATTTGTATCTCTACGCAGGTACAAATTTTAACTATTTCTCTACTCTCGAAGAAATAAAATAAACTAAAAAGAATTCGTACGACAATTCTGTAAGGGTCTGTTGGAAAACATGTAATATTTCCCAAGATATTTCAACAAACGAACAAAGTGAAACAAAGTGGAAAGCTTGAAACAATCGAACAACGTCGACGAAGTAGTCTATTTAATGGATCATGAGTATGTTGTAATTGGATTAGTAGTTCCTTCTAAAGGAACCTGTGGTCCACATACGACTCTTTCCTTTGTGCCTTCGTGTCCCAGTCTTATCCACAGACTGTAAAAGGAAAAAACGAGCTGGCGTTGATGCAGTGAAGTGCTCTTTCTGATTTTCTTTGCTCCGACCCGAGCGTCGAGAAACGATAGGAGTTGTAGTCGCTTTGATGGATCGAAAGGAACACAAGGAAACAACTGTAGAAGCAGAATAACGACTTTCCTAGGTGCTCAAAGAATTTTCACATAAGATATCGCCGCGTTCTACATAGGATGTGGTTGTAAAACAGATTTGTGGGGAAAAGATATAAAAAGCGAATTTTCAGTTTTTTAAAATGCAAACATAATAAGCTAATAAGTACTACACTTTTAGATTTTGAAATTTTATAAATTTGGCATAATTAAGGTTCGAAAAGTGACATAATTTTTTAAGAATCAATGTAGAAAACAAAGTCTTCGTCTTTTGAAACGGAAAAATGGCAGTGAATAAAATATCGTTTTAAAAATATCGAATATTTTTACAATTAATACTCAATAACTAATATATTGAAATAAATTTAATAGATTCAAGGTTAAGGAAAATTATGGAAATACATGGTCCTTTGGCGCATTCCGTTCGAGTACATGTTTCGCTCTAATCCTATTTTACGATATACTTGTTAACTCTATAATAATATAATAATTCTATTTATCCCTCTTACTGTACACTGTACATCCGTAAAAAGTAAACAAAAGTGTTGTAAAAAGTTCCCAGGTTTCTCAGTACTCTACATATTTTTAGAAGCGACACGTTCGAATGTAAAAGATGAACTCCTAATTTTTTAATCTGCGCCCTCGTTCATAAGTATTAAGACATTTATAGAAAAAAAATTTAAAGAAAAATCTGAAATTATTAAGAAATTGTGAAAATCGTTAGGAGTTGTTACCTCATTTGAATCTTCAAACTATAAAGAATTCATATGTGCGTTTATTTCAACATCATAATAAAAATCTCATCAATCGTACAGGATGAGACACGCATCATGCTCAGGTTGCATTACCCTATCGTTAGTGGAGCGGTCGAGAATATTAATGTGGCATTTTATTTAAATTCGTATATTTTGCGCGATAAATTATTCCACATAAAAACATGAATATTTCAAGGTTTAAAGTTGCTCTTACAAAAATACGACCTCCCATATTACTTAACGTTTTCCACTCTCGTTTTACAAATTTCAACCCTGTCGCGTTCCAAACCAACTTTATAACCATCTATCCACGTCCAAAATCGTTACTTACGTTTATCATGTCTTCGCAACGTCTTCCCCATGCACAAAGTTCCACCACAAAGGTATCCTTTGCGCCAGTCGCATAGAAGAGGATCAAACGTCTGGAGAAGAAGATGCTACTACAACATTTACTCTTCCTGGTTTCCGTTTTCGTGTCCAAAAGGGAAACGGAATTCGGTAAGGTCTTTTGGTTACGAAAAATTTTGGTTAATAAAAGGTACCACTGTCGGAGAATCAGGATCTGACTAACGAGATGAGAAGACTTCCCGACGAACCTCCCTTCGAGGCATTTTAAAAGATGCAAGCCGTTATTCGTTACAAGGCCGTGAGATTTGCATGTTTGATGATAGCTTTTAGACTATGTGAATCGTGATGCATGTGATTCGATCGGTTTGTGAAAAGCTCGTTTAGAATTAGTCACTTTGATAGGAACTATAATCTTATATTTATCTGCGTTGAAAAACGTATATGAGTGTTTCGGCAAAATATTAAATGTAAATAGCAAAATCATATCAGAGATACATTAATCGAAGAAATTTCAGAACAGGATTGTATCATGACAGAAAAATATAATGGGAAAATATATGATGAAAATATAATAGAAAAGTATTAAAGTTTGTTTCCGTCTTTTACAAACATATTTCTTAAAATACGATATATGATAAACATTAAAATTACTATCGATCTCAATGAAGATATAATAGAAAAGTCTTAAAGTGTGTCTCCATCTTCTCCATAATACGATGTATGATTAACATTTATAAATCTGAAATTAGATCTTGTGCAATTTTTGCTCTTTCAGTTGATGACTTTTTGACAAATTTCCTTCCTATTTTCCATACTGTTCACTTGGTTGAGCTGTCAAGGTCAAAAGCATTAGAACCCTCCAGTTCTATGGGATTAACGAGACCTTCATTATTGCTGGGTGTTCTCTCAAAACAGCGATATCCTACGCGGTCCTGCTATGAATTTAAAACTCATTTACTATTCCTACGCATATTTTATCAACATTTTGCCAACCTTTCTCGGCATTTACCGATACGAATATATTTCTCAACTTTGTCAATTAATATAAAAATTGTTATCTTCAAAAAGAATTTAAACCTAGAAGACAAATTTGCAAGCTTGAAGCTAGTCGTTAATAACGTTGAAAATCGATGCAACTTTAAATAATAGAACAAAAATAACAATTTATACGTATTTTTTATTACCAAATTTGTTACGCTTATACAAGAGAATTTAGTAACACTGGTAACTTTTAATTTATGAAAGTTTGACTGATTAATGTATGATAGATCGTACAATTTATAAAAAAATAACGAACGCAGAAATATACAGGGCATAGTAATATGCAGAAGTAAATTATTTGTTATAATATTTAGTGGGTGATGCAAATCTTTAGTTGGATTTTATTTCTTTAGTTAAGATAATAAAAATTTTCACAGTCTTTTTTATAGTCAGATTTTATAGCTGTACATTTATCTTCCATCCGCAGTACAGGTGTAAGTGTCTGTATTAATAGACGGTTACCACGTACTTCAAGCGCAGGATCTTCGACGTAAAATCGTGAGGGTACCATCCCTCGCCCGATTATCTCGAGCAAGTTCGCTGTATCTCGGTACGTGTAATTTTAGAACGAGCCAGTGAAAATGTTACCATGACATTAAAGCTGTACGTGGCCATTTATGGGGATACGGTGGACCCCTGGTAAATTTCGACTAACAAAGTTCTCGACCGCGCTGAGAATGTTTCGGAACTTTCGACGCGAGCTTCACTAAACTTTCGTTCGAACGAATACATGTGAATACTCGGAGCAAAAAAGAAAACAGAGAAAAAAGTTTGTAGAACACCGTCTATTACTTTCGACCAAGATAAATCGTGAATTACGGAGAAATCTATTGGATACCAGCTACAAATTGTTTGTTATTCGACTAACGTGCGAGAATTCAAAGTTACGGCAAACTTCTCTGATTTACGTTTAAGATTAAAGGTGTCCAAGAAGTATTAGAGTAAGTATGTTTAAGTAAAATGACAGATAAAGTACTTTGAAATATGACGAAATAAACGGAATAAAGCTATTTAGTTTGATAAATAAATGTCTTCGTACTTCTGAGCACTATTATCGTGATTTAACACGATTTCTACTAAAAGAAAAAACACAAAATTGAATCTTGTACCCCAAAAAAAAGGACATTCACGAAGAAAATCATCTACTCCTTGTTTTTATTGGAAAGCTAATATATTTTACTTTGTTTAGCATACTACGTTATATGTCACATATGACGTAACAGATTTATTTAATTCAGTACCCGACATAACTTACAAGTCTCACATGACGCAAATAACAGGTTTATAATAAAGTAACTAAAAAATAAAAGTAGTGAGAAACATTCAATTTGTATTAAATACCAGTAAATGTCCTCGTGCTCGTCATCGGCAATGTACTTCGAACGAATACGACGAAAAATAATTGTCCAGTTTTACATATATAGTAGTAATAGTAATAATAATATTAGAATTACATAATTTTAAACGTGTCTTCGCTATATGATTCCTATTTAGATTTCTCAGAATACACGCTTTTGCATGCTATTTCATTAACGTGTAGCTTTATCGCTTTGGTGCGTAATAAAAACTTCCATCCTTGGTAATCCTTCTACCAGAATATAAAGTACAAATACTGCCCTGTTTTGAAGGCAGTGCCAAAGTGTTTCCAATTCTGGAACTTACGATCTTGACATCTATTGGCGACGAGTTCGGATTAGAAGGCGATTGAAGCTTCAAAGCGTAGGGAAACCTGAATCTTGAACTAGTACGCGGTAACGCCAAGGGAACTAATTTCCGCTTTGAAGTTCACCAGGTAGATGTTTGTTGTCATTTTGGTGCCAACGACGTTTTCTATCCAGTAGAACTTTATTACTCCCCAGTCTAAGACACTTTATCAATGGTTTCCGATACTGGAGTCGCAGCTCCAATTCCATTTTCCAATTTGTCCACTTTCACGATCAACGTTAGCCATCGTTTTATTATGTGAAGTCGATATCGAACAGCCATTCTTTCCATTTTATCTTTCTGAGCGTCTTCATCTCTCTTGCGTTATACCGGTCTGTATCTGTGGAATCTAAGAGCCTCTGACGCTTTTTATCAGCGCCGCAGCTGTTACCACATGTCAACTGCCATCGCCGAGTGCCGAGTGCCGAGTATGTACGCGAGTACGTTCTTATTTCGCCCTAGCTAAACCAATATGTTGCAACATCGTGAATTCGATGTCGAAAGACACGGCGCCTTTGAGTGTCAAGATATTGTTATGTTGAAATACTGTTCCATATATTCATTTTATGACCACGGAATATAATGACGCAATAATGATAGAGTGTTCGTGTTTGATGGTAAAAGTACACTGCCAGTCACAAGTATTAGGACATTTACTTGTTACAAATTTGAGTCGCACAGAAGATGAACCGATCAACTCTGACTAAACATCAAGAGCCGTTCGATTTCTGAAAAATTAACCACTGTAATCATGTATTTTGTAAGAGAAACTAAAAAATTATGGAGACATGAAATTAACTAGTTTGACTTTTTAGTGGTCCGTTTATTGGAGTACTTTAATAAATACTTTATTTAGTATATTACATTATGCAATGCCAATACATTTGGAATTACATTTCATTGTCAGTGTTAATTTTATTATTAATTTCCAATTAACACTACAAATAGAAATGGCAATATCCTTTTCTTTGATGAAATTTTACAGAGAGGAGGTTCCTAAGGAATTTAGAACTGATCTTTAAAAAGATTTGTGTCGTAATGAAGTATAGAGCGAGTCCAAATTTTTGATGAGCGGTGTATATTATACTTGAAATAGTAGATTCATAAACTAACTAGAAAATAAAAGCAATCGTAAACGTTGAATTTGTATCAAATAGCATATTTTGTCCAGACACATATTTGGAATCTGCAGCTTGAATATAGATATATTTCTGATAACCCGAATAATAATGGAAAATATGTATTTATTCATTGGAAAGATTTTTTTATGTATTTATTTTATCTTCTTATAATACCGATTTAGGTTGTAATATATCATTGCGAGTCGTGTGAATATTCAATGCCGAAAGAAATGAATATTTTATACACTTTATGATTGATACACTTTATTATCACATATATATATATATATATATATATATATATATAACAAGAAAAGTTTATCCGAAAAGATATCTATTCTTTTCTATGTTGTACGGACTTCCATTGTATCCTCACGCGTTAAGGGTGTACTACCCCTGCACGTGTGTAACAGATGTTTATGATGTCAAGACTGTTTTAGTACTGCCTTATATCATTGTTGGCTGTTAAGAGTAACATTTTATTTCTACTTCCTATTACTATACCCTTATATGTTTGAGATATTTATTTGTTTATTTCTTTAATAGAGTGCATTAATAATAAGCGCAACTTCTCTGTGCTCAATATTACAATTATTTGCCCATCGTTATTCAATATTTTAGTATTTAATGTTAGTCAAGGAATGAAAACCAGAATTTAAATTATTTGCTATAATTATTAATCAACAATAGACAACTTGATATAACGATATAGCAGACAGTATGTCAACATTAAAAATTCTCCTTAAAACATTCCAACATTAAAATCTAAAATCTCCAATAATTACGTTATTATACTTCACAAGTTATCTGATTATTCCATTAAATGTAAAATTGTAAAATTGTGATGAAATTTATAATCTGTAACCTGTGGTTTATCAATTGTCTCCTCTTCATCGAAAAATATATTCAATTGTAATTGTGTACAAGATAAGGGAATCCCCACTTATAAGATTACGAAATCCCTTACAATATATCAAAGGTTCATTCATCAATCGCACGCGCGACACTCGAATTTGTCATAATTTTATCCACACACCAAAGAATCTTTCTATTATGATAATGCCTGGCGTTAAAAGTAACCCCAGCAATCCATCAAGCTCGATCCCCAGCTGCCGTCGTGCGCAACGGGTCTCTCGAACAGAGGCATATCTCGGAAGTTCCTGTCGGAAATCTCGAGCCTACCAAAGTGGTTCCCGAGGGCGAAAAACGGCGTCGATCGTTTTCCATGTATCAATCAACGATTCACCGCAGCCGAATATTCCTATCTGACAAGCGAGACGATTTGCATTATTCATTTTTTGGTTAAAGAAAATGCTTGTTATTTGATCGAAGAAAGTAAAATTTCTTTTAGATTTTAAACTTTCGTAACGTTTACCAGATAACATATTTGGAAGGATATTAAAATTTATTTGAGATTTTAAGCTTTCAGAATGTTTATTATACGGTACATCTGTCGCTCTGTTTCGTAAAATTGTATTAGCAATTAACACTTAAGCTCAATGTACTATAAAAAAAAGTCATAAATGGCGTAAATTCCAAAAACTTAGGAACTTTTAATTTCTGCACGAAACAACTCGTAATCGGAGGAAATGAAAATGAGACTCGATGAAAATGGGAAAGCGACTTTCGCTTCGAGTTCGATAATTTCAACGTCACCTGGTAATAATTACCATTATGCTATATATTTTATTTTCGAAATTCAGAGAATCTCAAGGTACTTTTCTGCACCAGCAAATACTTGGAAGATAAATGGGAGGGAAAAATGGGAATTGGGTGGATGCACCGTGAGATAAATGATATCTACTCACCGTAGTGCATTTACGAGTGGAAAGATTAAGAAAACCATTAGACTGGCTCGTGTCTTTGGTCATATAATTAGTGGTACAGTTAATTGTATATCAGTAGGTATTATTTTAATTATGTACATCGTGAGAACGAGGAGAAAATATAAGTAAATACTGTCTGCATGCCCGTGTATACGTGTAATTACATTTGTTATACTTTTTTTAATTAAATAAACCGTAACCATTAACGTGAAAACAAATGAAACACATGTTCGCAGTAAAAATATAAAATTGTACAACAAATCCGTATTTTGCTTTGGATCTATGTGGTTGAAACGAACCTATTATTAATAATGTTGTTCGACAGATTATACAATTTCCCACATAGAATCTCACGTTTTAGAATTTGATTGAACAAAAGAGAATTAAAAATATTTTGTAATTGCATATCGCAATATAGCATAACCTTTATGGTACTTCAACAAAATACAAATTGAGCTTTGAGAAAAGATTTCTTATTTGATACCTATCCACTTTTAGCAAATTTTCCATTATTCGTTCTTTTTAATCAATATTCTTTATGGCCATATAAATATCATTCAACCTGGACATTTCCTCACATTTCACATTTTCTCATTTTAAGTAAGCTCTTTTTTGTCGAAAATGCTTACATTTATACACCTTTATCGATACATTCTAAATTCGATTTCTTATTTGTATAACCACAAGAAATTATTCCTTCTTTTCCACAAGAATATCCATCCAACTAACGTTGCAAACTTTTCACAATGAGATTCTAAGAAATTTTTCGAAAGATTCTTTTAGTTCTCATCCATCAACGTGTTAACCACGCTTCAACTCTCTTCGCAAGATACTTTCACGTTTTGAACTTACAAAACTACTTGCTTTTTATACAAAATTAGACCGGATCTTTTACAAGACAAATTAACAAATGTTTAAAAAAATATCGGATATTAACAAACAAAGACACAACTTTCAAAGACAACTATGATTTTGTCTCAATCAAAGTTAATATTGGCATACCTAATTCTTCTTAATGAAGTGTTCCGAATAATATCATTTAGACTCTGCTTGGAATTTAAATTAACTAGATAAATTATATTTTTGTATAGCTATTTATCGTTTACTTATCATTATAGTGATCAAAACGAGATCATTTTATGTGTAAATAATGCTGTTAAAAATCGCAAAATAAAATTACCTTGCAATTATTTTTCTGGAAGGATAATAGAGATGTCTAAGTATCTAATTTCGCACATTTTAAATAATTGCAAAAACAAGAAATCTGACTCTACATTTTGATGTGTCTAATGATTCCAATATCAAACGTAACGCGTGTCACCGTGCGAACAATGGTCACCTGCCCCTGGAATAGGATCTCGCAGTTACTTCGAGCATTTCTAATTAACCGAGATTAAGAGACTTTTAATGCATTCCCTTGGAAACAAGATTAACTTCGAATTATGCGCTTCCGGCGCTGCACAATTTCCCCCGTCAATTTAGCCCCGTCTCCTCGTAATTTGTAAAACTAAGTGCCTTTTAAAGCTGGACACTCATTATGCCATCAGCATTTGAAACTGGATGTCTCTGGGCGAAGAAATATCGCTGCATTCGCCGAAACGAATGTTCACGTGGAAATTAATGTGGCCGAGTATCTTCCCAGAAACTAGCAAGGTTCTGCGATAGTACCGAACTGTTGGAATGTCTGTCACTTTAATCCTGCGTTTATCTTCCTTATCCGCTTGTTGTTGTTCTCTTAATGCAATCTTACATCTAACGCGTGTATTTTAAACTCGTACGTGCGTTTTAATGCTACGTTGATCGAGATGAGTTGAAAATGAATTGGAATTTTAATTACATCTAACGACTTATAGAGCTGTATTACAACTTTTGCCGAACGTTATGAAATATAAAATGCGGGAATGGAGAATCATTTCGTCCGTAATTGCAAAAGGAGAGTTGTATATATTTATCGGAATTTCAGAAGTAAATAATAGCGACAAGGAAGCTATATGATACTTCGAATTTTTATATATTTTTATGTCAAGTTACAAAGAAGACTGGAATTTTTTAGCTCCTAGATAGTTCTCTTGTTAGATGTTGAGACAGTGGATACCAGACGAAAGAATGTAGTTCGCATGCATAAAATGATTAGCCGAAGAATCTGACAAATTATTATATTGGCGTAACTGGTCAACGTAGCTATCATACGTGTAACAATGCTCAACGCTGTAGAATCTAATTTAACGAAAAGGTGGAAAATAACAAAAAAATGAAGTACTATACTAAATAATTGCGAGTTACGTATGTCGATAGAAAGTGTTATGACAGAAAATCATCATTAATTAAAAGAATATTAATTTCAGCTCTTTATTGTACGTTAACATAAGGACTTCAAAGAATCTTATCACTAGCATTAGAACTACATTTCCTCTTGTTTCATCTTATTCCTAGATAAGAATTAAAACTGTATAAAAAACGTGTAATAATTACTGAGACTGTACATGTACGTCTATGGTTTATCGATATGTAATTATCTTCCAAATATTATTAATTGATTATTTAATTAATTAATTAATTATACTTATTACTTATACATGAAAATAAATAATTTAACTAATTAACTAATAATAAACTAACTAATTAGTAATTAATTCGTATCTCTCAATTATTTGTTCTAATTAATTTCGTGAAATTACTAATCCCATCTATTCCTGAAATATTTTAGGTAGCATTGGAGTTCACTTTTTTCCCTCGATAAATTTGGTACTATTACCAAACTACGATAGAAGTTTCGTTTCCTTCTATGTTGTAGTATGTCGGGCGTAGTTTATATATTCCTGAAGTCTACTGCATGAAGTTTCATCACGAGATATAACAAAAAACCTTGTTGGTCAAACAACTTAACGAGCGACCGTATAATTCACAATTTAGCAATACCTAAGTACTCGTATTCGCATTCTTCTTTTAGCTTCTATTAGCCAGCTCAATTTTCTTAAGAACTTTTTTCTAGATTCGTTTCACTGTTCGAACTTTCCGAATCATGTCGTATCTCAATACAGTGCTAATTTTCGAAAAGATTCATATAACGCATACAATGTGTTTGTAAAGTATTTCTACTTCTACTTCTTTATATTTTTACTTCTATATATAGTATATATAGTATATATATACTGTTGAAATTGACGATTTCATTTTTTTTTAAATAAATAACACGATAAAGAAACCGGGTTGTTTCAGAAAAATAACAAATAGTTTCGCGACTAGATTAATAAACTGTTGGGCATCCTACCACTTCCCGTAAATATTAATGTCTCCGTTTACTTTTTAGAACGTGCAACGCGGAAAAATTCACTGCGATTTTACTGAAATACGAGTTTCAAGCGTGCCAAGCTAATACCACCGGATATCCTATCACAGTCAAGAGTTCTTCCTGCTCAAAAGTGCTCCTGTATCAATTTTTTATACTATACAGAATACCGAGCAAAATTACTACTTGAAAACTTCAACAATGTTTGCGTTAGACGATCTTATTAATGCATTTACCCATAAACTTTTTATACGTATAATTTCGTTTATCAAACTTCAACAATTCTTTATAGAACTAGCACTTCTATAAGGTTATTGAAACGACGACAGAAATAAAGTAAATTATATTAGTATTCCAGAATCTCAACGTTGCAAAATTTTTTAATTCCTACTTGATTTCGTTACGAAATTATAGTAAAACAAGTAAAGAAATTCATAGTGTCAGCGTCTTAATAAAATAATATGTAAACACAGAGGAAATTCATAAAGAAAACTTGAACATCCTTATTCTTGTTCAATGCTGGACATTTAAATAATTCTAAAACTTCTCATTTACATAATGAATTTCTCTTATTGCTCCAAATGTACACTGCACATATTCAGTACGAAAATAGCCAGCACCTAAGAAACTAATACTTGTTAGTGGAAGATTTAAAAACATACAAAGTTAGTATTACTTGTCTGTACTTTGAGTTATTTTCGACTTTTCTCATTGAAGAAATTCCTTAAATTTAAATAATTATTATTAATATGTTTTCTCGCTTCGATCGAATACGAAAGCTTTTTTACTTCTTAAAAGAAGGACGAGATCGGGACATAAAAATTCGTAGACTGTAACAGAATTAATTAGAACATCCTCGCTTTCGATCTGAATTACTTCTCAGTTTAAACTGTCGTCCTGCAAAATTCCCACCATAATTCAGCAATTACAACTATAGATGCTTCAAAATAAACTTTAATTAAATGTCAAGCACTGTTTGGTCATCGATGGACGAAGCAAATACGATAAACAGTAATCAGTGGTAGATTAATCTGCACGTTTGGTCGGATTGAGCGACGTTTTTCACCGGCGAACCTACAAAACGCGTTCTTTTCCACATTTGGCTATCCTCCAAAGATCGCCGCGCGTCCCTGGCCATCGGTGAACCTTAAACCGCCGTTTATTTCACAAATGTCCGCGACCCGGTCAAATAAACCGGCACGGAAATCGTGTAATCGCGGCGGATGTCGTAATAACGAACCATTATGCCGAATCTGTTTTCTATTAATGCCGAACATTCACTTAATTCGCCGTGCTCCATGAATCGTGCGAAGTTGGCCGCGACTGTCGCGCTTTCCAATCGAAATTGATACGCTTTTAATGTATGTCGTTTTTCTTTTTAATCGTGCAGTTTTTCACTAAAAAATTTTAGACAATTTTATAATTTTGCAATTTTTTCCTGGAGAAGTTGAAATTTTGTTAATTCGGTCATTAAAGTAGATTAATGGAAAAGATAGATTAATTCAATTACTTAGATACAGTGATGTATTTGTTTAAGATTCCTTCAGCTTTTTAATATAAGTTGTTTAATATGATTATTGTGTATTCCTTGGATCTGAGACACCATTTTTAGAGTATTGAATACGGAACGCGAATCAAAAATTGTGAAAGTAAATCTTCGAAGAGAGGCTTTCATAATAACTGATTCAAGGTACGCATGTAGAAATAGATTTTTGGTGATAAGCACTTATTAGCACACAACATATATTGCCAACAATAAGTATTAAGATGTATAGTACAAAGTAAATAATATTTATTGTTGCTAGTTTTTGGTTATTTTATTATAAGTCTGTTATCACCTTCTCATTATATGTACCTTTTAATAGAACATTATATGAAACAAAATTTGTTAGAGTTTTCAATAAATGTAACAAGTATACGCGTGCTGATTCTTATGGCAGGCAGTGTAGATAATGAAAATTCAATCAGCGATAAATATGATCATCGAATTTGAATTAAAAATATATATTCGCAAAAGCAAAAACCGTGGCGGTGATGAAATTCTATACGCATTAACACGTTACTTTCAATTTGTCAAAAACCTTCATGTATATCTTTCAAAACGAGACAGCTCTCGTCTAGACCAACATATCTTCGTAACGTCTAAAAATTTTTATCGTTTACCACGGAATACGTGTGAACGATTTAATCTTCCATTAATTTGGAGAACTTAATCGACATTGTTATCGCGAGCCATCTCTAGAAAGCAATTACGTCGGTTCGCCAGACCGACGAGAATTTACAGCCGTTCGAACTTTACCATCGATTCTCGTCCAAAGGATCGAACGCACCCCGGTTAACCCGGTTAATACCGCGCGATTCACTCCAGTCACTCATCCTGCAGCTCTTGTAATTTCGTCTGTTATAATATCAATTAAGCGTCTCGTAACTTTGTTCGATTAAACTCGCTCCCCTTCGTGCGTGATGAAGAAACCTCAATGCTCAGCACGACGAGTGTTTAAACGACAATAATTCGAGGTCGCAGACAAAAGTATTAGATTGACTCTAGTCGTTTGCCTTTCAAACATCTATACATTGTTTCTCGAAGAAACTTGAATTTATAAAATTAATACAAATTATAACTAGACTGCGTAAATGTTTTTATGAACCTTAATCAAATACAAATCTAAATAGGAATTTCCTTTTATGGCGATATATATTCCTTAAGAAGAATAACCATACGTAGCATAGAATATCTAATATTAAGTGATGCCACAACTAGAAGAAGAAAACGATCCATTTAAGTGAAATGTAGATAAGAAATTTATTTCACCCTTTAGATGTTGCAAGAAGTGTTATACGAGATTCTCTAACTTCTGTGTAGAACAATCGTAGGTAACATGGGACACATAATTTTAAATGATGTCAGAAGTAGAGGAGCAACACGATATTCCATTTAAATAGAATTCAGATAGAGATCTATTTCAATCTTTAGACGTTACAAGGAATACTGTACTTTGGATATTTTATATATCTATGTTTGCACATTTAAATTTTCTATATATAAATATCTGTGATGGAGGTACAACTGTTTGCGCTTCAGTAGCATCATTACAACGAAATTGCTGCTGTGAAGAATGCTTTTCGTGTTGTTGTCGCTGATATAGTGAAACAACTATACAGGTATGCCATTCTAGTTCTAGCCAATTATACGTTGTGTCAGAATATTTTATGGATACAAATAAGGAAAGGAGGTTCTATAAAAATATTAAACTTTATGAAGAAATTATACAAGAAACACGAAATATGAAAGCAATGCAAACGAGTGAAAAATTGATCTAAAGTAACTAGATCCAAAATCTGGAGATCTAAAGATCCAGAAGCTCGGTACAATAATCTTTATGTATACAGATCTGATTTATATAGATCTGGTTCACAGGTAAAGATTATTATGAACCATTATTTAAAAAATTTAATAAACAAAATCACATTATTTAACCATAGAAAAATAGAGAAGAAACAAACTTCATGAACATCTAATAAAAGAAAGTTTGTTTATTAATACATATTACATATTATATATGTGAACGAATAGAATTGCGTAAATCAAATTTTCATTGCTCGCTTAGCAAGTAATTACATTTTAAATTAAACAAGATCTACATAATCAAACGATCTTTTCGCCCTAATTGTAATTCTACTTCCTAAACTGGCTGCTGTTCACGGAACACTACACTGAAGGAGTAATATATTTTCAGTGTAGAGAGGTGCGACAGCCTTGCAGTGATTTTAATTCAGTCGGTTTAGCGAAACGTTTGTAATGCAACCATGGCTGCAGCTGTGGCCTACCTGTTGAAGCGATAAAATGGAAAACGTTTGAGAGGCGATCAAACCAGCCGGATTTCACGCTGCGGTATATAGCAATGCAAACCAAAAAGAATTTTTAGATTCCTCTATGAACACGTGCACGGACAAAGAGGCAAATTTTAGTCAGCGCGCACCATTTGCGCGATACTTACAATAGCTGACCCAAGGTCAAAAATTGGAATCCCTTTTTCACAGCTGAAAAACTTTCCTTTCCTTTTTTTTTTGTACACTGGAACGAAGTGACTTTGAGCTGCGTTTCAGATAGGTATTTATTGGATGTAAAAATTGCTAGATGAGACTAGACAGTCCCGTGAAGCGATAAATTTCTGCTACGAATAAAAATGAGAAAAGAAATTGAGGAATTGGGAAAGAATTATTTATTTGAAGAATTAGAATAAGGAAAATATTTTGGAAAGTAAGCAAGAAATATTTAGTAGAGAATTAACAGAGATAGGATTTTTAAAGAATTAAGGAGGAAATATTTATAGAAGAAGAGAATAAAGGATTAATCCCTTGAGAGAATCGATGATAAAGAATACAGAAAAGAATTAAAGGAGAAATAATTAGAAATGCAAATATTCAAGTAAAGTTTATTCTCTTTGCAATATAAATATACCTCAGAAAGAAGTTTAATGTTTAGAAATAATTATCCTCCTTTATTTTAGTCAAGAACATGAAAAAATATAAGAATAAGCACATCTTTAAAACGCTGAACTAGTTATTAATTTAAATGTTAGATTAGTTATTCATTTGAATTACGCAAGATTCATTATTGTCACAAAAATGGATAAAACGTCTTACTTTTGAAGAAGATAAATAAAATTTTCCATTATATCCTTGTCGAAAGAAAAATCTCGATAAAAATCTTCCCGATAAAATAAATTTCCTATCTCTAAGCCCAGCGATTATAGTCATAATATTATCCGAGATTTAATACGTTACTGTTTTAATTCCAATATTGCAACAGATTTTTATAAGATATTATTATGGTAGAACACGAAATAATACATATTTTAGGGTAGTTCGGTTTTCAGTTTCTTGTGTAAAACATTCATGTTTAAAGTTATAAAAGCTAACGCGACATAAAATAAAAAAATAATAATAACAAAATTTAGTCGAATACATATTCGACAAATTATTTGTGTTATATCAAGATATCAGGAAATTTTTCTTCTGTTTTTCTTTTTCATAATATTACATAATACAAACATTTCTACAATAGATATAGTTTATCTATCATTTATCTTTGTTAGACTCTACGATTTAAAAATATTTCCATCTATTTATAGCAAATCAATCAATTACATAATCAGCCTGAAATATTCAAGAACTTCAATCTTAACACATCCATATTAAACAAATATTTCATAGAAGAAATTTCTCAGAATAAAGAAATGCGAAAATGAATTGCTATTATTGCGTCTTATATGGTTCCAAAATAATAAAAATGGCAAAAAGATTGTACGAAAAATACGATAGATTGGAAAGATTACAATGTTGAATTTAGAACATGTTACCATTATATTCCTATTAAATATATTACTTCAAAATATATCACATATGTATGATTTTTTAAATTTTATTGTTTACGCAAAGAGTTGACATTATTACAAAACTTAATTAAAAGATCTGCTTAAATCTACATCTATAACATAGGAAAAAGTCGCTGAAAAAGAATGTGCCATTAATTTAAGAAACACACAAAAGAATGACACTCACCTTTCTTAGAAATTAAAAGTTTCCCATGAATAATTATACTTGTCGGCGAAAATAATAGCTTTTATTATCTTTGATTAATGACTGAAAATGACTAGGCATGCCCATTAATCTAATTCCAGTATTAAAACATCAAGTGCTGATAAATAAATCCCTGGAATATCGTCCTCCTCGTCGAGTCTTCAGTATCCGATACTTAATTAACTCTGTCTTGGTTGTAACCGCGATCAATACCGCGTTAGATTCAACAATTACTTCAACCCTACTGAATCAACTCCCAGACACTCTATCGTTTACCCTAATACATTGAAATGTAATACTCGCGTGATCGATCAACGCATGTATAATACTGTATATACATACGTCGATGATCATGGGACCTCGAGAACATGCAGACATCCGGATAGAACGAGCTCGATCGACTGTTATCGAGACACTGCACTCCTCCGGCAGCATGGAGAACGAAACAAAGCAACGCTTCATGCAACCATAAATTCCAGTTAACCAGACTCTCTGGCCTGTTCCGTTGTGAGATCAAGTGCAAGAAAGGGAAACATCGATGCCCCTCGAAGACACCTAGTTCTCCCCTACAGCGGTCGCAAAGGATCGACCTTGCGCTCCTCCTTCACAGAGATCAAACACCGACTTCAAAGAGCGACTCGTGATCGCGAAAGCTGACCATTCTCAAAGGAAAAGGCAGACCGTTCAGCCCTTGCGCTCAGCGAATAAATCAAAATTCACTCGCCACGAGGACTTGGGGCGTGGAGGACTTTCTTACAGTTTAAACACGGATTGACATCTCCGTTCGCGATACGACGCTCGGTTAGGTACAGCATTATTTAACTCCTTTAAGTAGAAGAAACTCTTTCAGGCAAAAGCCAAGGAATGTTTTATCTTAATGGCATTAAAGAGAGCTGATAATTCTAGCTTTTTTATGATTTGTATATTGCGTCTTTGTCAATTAACCCAGCTGTTATCTCCGAATTTTTTATATTTCGATTTTGTTTCAGCTTCAATCGAAAGGGAAAATATTTTAAGCAGAAATTCACGTATATATCAACAATGACTCTTTTATATTTTCTTCAAATATAAACTTTCTAGTAAATTGAAATTCGATTGAAAATGGCCCGAAATGATCCTGGGGACGCGGAAGAGATATAATCATGAAATAGAAATGAGAAAAGAGTTGTATCGCAAATCTTGGAGGAGTTAAGAGTTTTCGATTATTTAGGTTATGTTTGCGCATTATTCATTGATTTTCATTGTACTTACTGAAACTTCAAAATATTGAAGAAATTGATGCGTCTTGAAGAAGATCATCAACTAGAAGTGTGATGTTTCTTCTAGAAGATCATTAAATATATCTAGTATTCCTATTTAATAGCTTTAATCGTAAACATGGAATTGCACGCGATTGAGTGATTAGAGTTTGTAATAACGAACGAATGTAAAAAACCTGAGCAGTGATAAAATCTACACGCAACTAATTTTCTACATTTTCTCTTGAACAACATTCAAATAAAAACCCGTGAGTGCGGCTAAGAGCTGTTTGTAATAACGAACGAGCGTACAAGCCTGAATAATTCAAAATCTACACACAACTAATTTTTGACGTTTTCTCACGAACAACTTTCAAACAACCAACCTGTGAGAGCGGTTGAGCTACCGCTCGATCGTCACCAATCTTCGTCGACGACTCCGTGGTTCTCGCCAATGATTAGCAAGTAACAAAATCTAGGATCGAGCACTGTATTATCTGTACGAAACACCGGCTCGTGATCCTGTCACAGGCCAAATCGTCCTGTCCTCGCATTAATGTCAAGAGGTTGAGTCTTCGACGCGGATAATTCCCGTGGGACTCTGATGACGACGTTTGGTCGCCTCGTGGTGAACATGATCCAGCCGCGGATAGAAATTCCCGTTGGGATGGTAGTAATTCGAATTCATCGTGCGTCTAACGCGAGATGTGCGACACCAAACGATAATTCGTGCATAGATTACGTTTCAGAGTTTCAAGATTCTATCGTTGAATCTCTCTTATATCGATTAACGTCTTTTAAAACAGTGCAAGTACCCGTTTCTCTGGAGTTTCATTACGAAATTGCTTTTATTTGTCGACTCGCTTCAAAAAATTTGTTATATCTCCTTTGCTGTCATAAAGATATTTGGATATTCATTTGCTTCAAATTTTAACATTGCTCTATCAATTTTGCCTTGTTGGTCACATTTCGAAATTCAGCATCCTATTACAAATTTTCATTCCATAGTTTCAATCGGTCTGACAATTCGAGTCTCTTAGACGATCCTGACATATCTACGAAACAGCAAAACATTCACCGATGCAAAGAAATATATAATAGACGTTCCTATTTCTCTTGTCCAGGGAATCTTGTCCAGGGAGTAATAAAAAAACTTTGGACCGCTGGTTCGCTTTATCAGTTCCTTCTTTTCGCGCAATCTGGTGTTCAATAGCGACAAAGGTACCCTTTAGTACAGTTTCGAGGTGTGACAAGGATTTTAAATTTCTAGTTAGTTAGTTGAGCAATAAGAATCTCGATGGAGCAAGTTGATTCGTGGGATCCAATTACCGTGACCTCGCGATAATTTCCTTCTTTCGATCAAGCCTTCGAATTGCTGCAGACGTTTCTAGACGTTTCGCGAGCGTGTCTTTAAGCGATTGCTCTTCCGACCGATCGACCGATACAGCTTATTATAGCTTTGTTCGTTAAGTCCAATCGTCTTTGCAATTATTTTCTTCGAACTTCTTTCACGCTCGCTGGAACGAACAATTTGTTAGAAGAACGTCGAACAGTCGTTACGACGTGCTCCGAGTGACTCGGTTAAGTGACTCTTAGTACTTCCGGCTGTTCTCAAATACATCAGAGGTATTCGGGTTAAAGCTAGCAGAAGCGAATGGAATTAACGGATACAAAGACCAACTAAATCCTGCGAGTCCTTTCGTATTGTGTCTCTGCGTATGTGGATGCTGTTGCCAAATGGAGCAACTGTAAACGCTTCTATTAAATTTCGTGTAGCGTCCCGCGTTGCTTCGCATATGAAGTTCGGTGATAATTGGTTTAACACCATTTTCGCTCCTGATGTAACGTATGCTTTTGAATTATTTTTCCGTATTCGTGGTTAATAGGTTCAATGGGAAAAAGTGTACTATTCACGTTTTTATTATTCCTTCAAATTCCCACGTGTGTAATGTAGGTTTCGTTACAGAACTAATAATTCGTATGTTAAATTTCTCAATTTTTCAAGGTTTATGTAAATTTTCTTTATAGTAGCTTGTCCGATTTTCTCATTTAAAAGTTTTATTATTATACATCCCAATTCTCATATCAGTCATTGTTTTCATATGAACGTTGATTTTAACGATAGGTATTTATTAAGAAGTGTATTATTTCCTTCAGAAGGATGGATACAGATGTTTAATGAGATACTGTTTCTCTTTAGGAATACGTGTTATTTTAAAATTAATATACATCTACTTTCAATAGAAACTTAACGAATCCCGTGAAACTGCGCGGAACACCAATGTTCGCGTACAGTTTCACGACTCTTTCGACAGTCCCTTTGGTTTCTCCTCAAGTGCACGACATTCGTACTCCACGACTTGAATATTTCGCTACAGAATTCAGTTCCACTTGAAATCTCGTGTTAATATTGCAAAATATATTCAAAAGTTTCCACACAATTTTCCATAGAATTAATCCACGATTATTTAGTTTCGAGTCGTTATAAAATTTCCCAGGGAGAATTATTGCAGAAATATTAAACTTCTATATACGATCCTCGAAAAGTTTGCACACAATATTTAACGCAGTATACACGTCATTGTATAGATATTTTCCAAAGTTCGATAATTATTTAGAACTCTGAACGAACTCTATCAACACTGTTACACTTTTTCACTGATTCTTCCTTCGAAACTCTCGTTTCATACACAAAGGACCGCTATCGAAAGCACCTGATCTGCAGGTCACGGGTCGAAACACTTCCTTCGCCTTTTCAGCCTCGAGAGAACTTCACTACCGAACTATACCGCTATTCTCCGGAAATCAGTCACGTGTCTTGACTCCCAATTACCGTCCTCTTGAACCGTGCCATAGAATTCCGCCTTTCAAAGTGTGCTCGTAGAATTCCATCCTCATCCCGTTGAGATGCACGTAAGCCAGGAGAGACTCCTCTTGATTGGAAAATGTAAACGCCCCCTCAGACCACACTCGCAACACCAAAGAACTTGACTGACTAAACACAATGCTTGTAAACAAGCTCTCTGATACAAACTACCCCTATAAAACGGAGACACGGATTGAGAACGAAGAAGATGACAAAATCGGTTAGAGGTCATTGATCGCTCGTCTTCTTTCAATTTCGACCACTTTTTTTACGCGAATGAATTCTATTTGCGATAGCACGATACGCGGCATCGAAATTAAATTAGCGATACAGAACAGTATTGCAACACGATCGTAAAAGCACGATTTGCAGGCTAAGTCACGTGGAGGACAGACTAGTTGGTCCCAATATTCGAAACGCATCGATTGTCCGCGACGGCAGGACGGCTGTAAGTGGAGGCAAGAAGTCGTTGTAGGCGACGCCAGCACTTTTGGACCACGCAGACACGACGGCGAAGGCCAGACTGCACCACCCTGCCGCTCTCTCGGAATCGATACGTCAATCGTCCCTCCGGTCGGGACGAGAAAAGCACCGACACACAGGGCAAAGAGATGAAGGGAGACACGGGGACGAGATGAGTACAGACAGAGGGTAGAAGAAAGAAGAGGGGACAAAGCTCGTGATACACATTAAAGCTCGGCCATTCGCCACTCCCGTTGCCACGGTCCGGTTTTAGCCGCGGGAATTCATTGTCAGTCGCGGATAATTTCTAGAGATCTAGCATTCGGAAATTAGAAATCATCGCGTTCTTTCGTTTCAGTTTTCGTTTTTTATCTTTCTTTGGTTATAGCGTAGCTCTGCTAGTTGTGAATGGACGCATCGTCGTCTATCCTTTTCTTTAGTTCGATACTTCTTTTTGCTGTAGCTTGAGTGAAGTTGATGATTGATTGTGGTCCGTTTGTGAAAGATTTTGAAATGGGTGTATCTCGGTGGCTGTACGCTTGAGGTATTTAATCTAACGTTCCTTTTTTCTTCAGCGTGAAAGAAATGGCTTTTTCTTATGTTCTCTGTGACAGATTTTAAATTTCGTTGTATCTTGACGATTGAAATGATCTTGCTGTTTGTCCTTGCGCTTGGATGAAGTAACATTTAATGGGTTTCTTTATAACGTATTTTAAAATTGCTGTATTTTGATTGTTATTTGGCTTTCTCCTTTGATGCACCGTTCCTTTTTGCTTTAGCTCGAAAAGAATAGCTTTTATTTATCTTCCTCGTGACAAATTATACATTTGTTGTACCTTGACAATACAATAGTTCGAAGTCGTAAGATTCTGCCTGGCTCACAAAGAATCTCCTGAAAATCACAGTACGCGTGTCCAACATTGTATGACCGTCTATAGTCTACTTTGAGAATCCTAGAAATCAAAACTTCAAAGCTGTCACATCACAGAATCTGTGATATCATTCTAAGATCTGTAGATTATGATGGTTTCCACGAAACTTCAAAATTCTGATTTGTCTCCTATTCAAAATACGTGTTCTATTTTAAAATAAAAAGTATCAGGAAGTAAGCCGAAAACAACTTCAATATGTTACAAAGATTTAATAGAATAAAGCGGTATTAATTTTTAACTGAAGAGAGCAAAGAATATTTATATTCTTACTTTATCTAATCTTACGTGTCTAAACAATTCTTTGTCAGTATTCTCAACTTAGACAGTTCCTGATGTCTCGCTTGATCTCTATTCTGTACCCTTTATTCGAAACCTGAGAAAGTCCAGAGTGATTCTCTGGTCCCTGTGATAGTATATGTCGACTTGTTCAACTCTGCACTTGTCTCTGTCAGTTTCATGAAGTACCATTTCAAAGTTCTAAAGTGTTCCGAAATCTATTAAAGCCAATTTGGATCACGTGTTAATTATTGATCAGTAAATAAACGTAGGAATGAGAGTTACAGATAAGTCGAAGTATCCAAATACTTAAGAACGGTAATATATATCTAATTATAATTTTGTCTAATTACAGACTATAATTAAATTCTAATCTGTATTTATAGAGAAAATATAATAATAAAATAATAAATATATTTATATTTATATTATCAATTTTATTTCTAAATACAAAATTATAATTACATTATAGTCTGTAATATATTATTATACTATATTGTACTATAATCTAATTACAGTCTGTACTATAATAAAAATCTCCACATACAATTCATCGTTATTATTATTATTCAAAAGTTCCATACATTACTTATTTCGAGTAAAATTTTTATGTTGCATCTCATGGATAATTACTGAATCCACGATATTCATTATTTGCCTCCAAAATTTAACTGGCTGGCCTAAGTCGGCGATGAGATAAAAAGACCAACATGGAAAGTAGTGAAGAGGAAAAGGACCCTAGTCACACAGCAGCGTTCATTAAAACTTTAACTTCGAAGCTTTGGGACGCAATAGAAGGCAAACAAAAGCAAGTTTCGACAACGAATACACGAGCGGTTGCAATTGTCACGGTAATTAAAACGAGGAGGAACATGGTTGTCACTGCGCGATTCTTTGCCCTCTGTTAATTGGTTCAAAAAACCGATCTTGTGTTTCGTATTATTCGGAAGATCCTTTTAGCAGGATATAAATTGATTTTAAATAATAATATCTTGACATTACCTTTGAGATTTACTTTTATCGTAATACTCGTTTTACTCTTCTTCGATTTCTTTTAATACTTAATTCGTATTCAAATGATGTTATTACGTCTTCGCGTTTTATTTTTTACTTTTATCTTTCTTTTTCCTTCTTCCTAAAACGTTCATTGCTTCGTGCATTTATCGTTATGGAATCATTGTTAATTCATAATCATTATTTGTAATTAATCTGTACATTTTGGTTAAATTCAAGTACTGTTACTACTAATCAATCAAAATGTCCGAATAATTACGAATTGTAATGTTAATTAAAAAGAAATACAATATAAATCTTACTATTAAAATTTCTCTCAAAGTTTAGTACGCTGCTGATAAATTTTCTCTTTTCCTTGCTAAAAATATATGCACTAAATAAATAGAATTATTGCTTAAACATTTCTTGCACTAATAAAGAAAGAAAGAAATACAGTTTTCAGAATCATGCTGCTAACTTTTCTTTCAAAATGCATTTACAGTGATAATTTCACATTCTTTATCGCTAATGAATTGCTAATAGATACATTAAATATTATTTCGTGAAACAGTACAGCAACGGTGAATATGTTGCAGCATATAACTTAACAGTACTCGTTTTACGCGTATTATCCATGAAAGAAGATTTCGATTGCGTATACATATGAGCACGATAGAGATAATTTCTAAACAAAGGCCGAAGCAAAAAGATATTACACACGTATATTTCAGAAAGCTTAATCTCGTCGCGTCTTTATTCGTACAAAACACGGCTACGTATTGTATTGTGTTTACGATCACGGTTGGCGGAGCTGGAACAAGAGCAACTCTAAGACGATCTCGTATAAATATCCCATTTTTAATAGAAAGAGGGTTGGTCGAAGGAGAAAATCGATAATGCGTGTACCACGCATCGTACGTGGAAACTTCGTTCGATTCACCTGTATTTTTCAAAACGAACGCGTTGAAACAAGCGAAGAAATATTATCATCGATTTTAGTTAAGCAAAAACATATCCATTTCCTTTCCCGAAAATGGGACTTTGTTACCACGCGAGAGAAAACTCGTAAAAGTGCAGTGCTCGTACGATAAGTGACAAACAAAAAGAAATGGGATGAAAAAAGGTAGCGATGTACGAGATCTGTACAATAATCAGGGAATAAAAATCAAAAAGTTAGATGAACGTACTGGAAGAAATATAGAAAAGAAAAAGATATAACTAACAAAAAATATCGATTCATTAATTAGGTATTAATAAATGAATATTAATGAACATTCTGCAAAACGAATTTGACGTATGAGATATTTTATGTTTTTATTTATTAATTATTTTATCTACTGGCAAAAATTTAGTTTGTTCTGATAAAATGATATAACAGAACAATGGAGTACTATGTAAAAGTTTAAAATCTTAAAATTTGCAAGTTATAAAAAAAAAAAAAATGAAGAAATATTGGAAACACGTAAGGAAGAGGCGTAATAGACTTAAACAGTTTTCTTTTAATCATACGAGTATGCGGTTCTGGACAGGACTGTTAAGGGAAGAGACTCGATGAAGAAGCCGCTTAATTTCCCGTGCCCCTTCCGAACGTACATACAGTCTCATCCATAAGTACTACATTTAGAAAAGGATAAATTAATATTATAATTACAGAGACAATTGTTAGGTACAGCTAAATAGATCTATTATTAATGATTTTAAGATAAGAAAAATTTCCTATATTTATTTGAAACAATAATAATAATCGATACAAAGCATATGATATTTAAAATCAAACTTATCACATTCTTTGCCTTAAGCTTTTCCTTAATTATATAAACTCCCAAAATTTTTATAAAATTACCATTTGCATACGCGTTAATAACTATTTTGTTGGAAATTTACAAGTGATCGGTGACTTATGAACTGGAGTGTACATACGTACATATGTGCCTTTCAAACGGATAAACTCGTCCCCACTTTGCACGCACCACTGTCATCGATGTTCTCGATGACTATTCCAAAGACACTCGACGCATAAAGCCGCGCGTGTATGTGCACGCATACCTGTGGCTCCTTATTGAACCATGCATCGATTAAGCCCGCCCTGTGCGGAAGCACCAACTATTTCCGATAATGTTGATCATACGGAAACGAACATTCTCTTCGTTTCGGCTTTTCCGCTGAAAACAGCATTAATTAGATGGGGTAATTGCGGATGACCGACTCTCACGGAAATGACTAAGTACTTTGCGGGATTGAGGGAAAAACGAGATTCGAAAATATTAAAACTAATTTATTTGGCAGAGGAACAGAAAATATATATAACGGATATAAAGTGGTGCTTTTTTATAAAAGTAGGAAGTACCTACAGATTGATGTTTGACATTTTGTTGAAATAAGTCGAGAAATAAGAAGAAAGGTAATAGTTGCGCGTGCGTAATTGCAAACAACTATATTTCTAAAAATGAAAGACGTTTTATTTTCGTAAATTAAAATAAGAAGTCGAGAGTCATTGAAGCAATATCAACAGAAATTAACTGTAATGTTTTAATAAACTATAAAGGGATACTATAGACATATGAAATAAAATCGGTAGAGAATGATCGATCTTGAGAGTTGGAAATTCATCCTAAGAAATATTTAGGTTTATCGGTATATATAATTTATTATTTGCATATGTAGTTTATATTTTTATTTTATTGAGCTATATATAATTTATCATTTGGATTCTTCATAAGTGAATTTGATATTCATTCAGTAGAATGAAAAAAAATATATATATAACAAAGTAATGAAAATACTCGTTATAAAGTTCTACTGTTAATAGATAAGGTGTTAAGGAACATGTAAGAAATTGAAAGAGAGGAAAATACACATTTTTCATGTAAAGAAGGAAGACATGTGGAAAAGCATGAAATATTCCAATGTCGCCTCCACGCGAAGGAGATGATATAGAAATATAGAGACACGCAGAAAAATGATACGGTTTACACTCAAAGAAATATGAAGTATGGAAAGCTGCAGAAAACTGGTTGACAGTAGAAAAATACGTAAGAAACTGAAATATCTCGAATGGTCTCAGACATTTCTATACTTTTCGTAAAACATAAAATTCGTCTTATTCGGATTTTTCGAAAATATCTAGGGAAACAAATTTTTAGTATTGCACGTCTTAATATTTCTGCAACATTACGATAACATTCTCTTCAAAATTTTCATTATTTCTTGTAAACTCATAATCCCAAAAATCGTAAACTCTACTTAACAATAATTAATTTCAAGTAGAATCAAAATGATGGTATTTAAGATGCTTGTGAACGTAGTTTCAAATTTCATTAATTTTATAATTAATGTTATAAAATAGAGTACGTTCAGCGTTTGCAATTTTATTAATCATTAGAATAATTAGAATATTGTACTCCCCAATTGTCACAAATTACGCTTAGAAATACGCTTAGAAATTTCAAACTTCGTTATACATCACGAATTACTTTTAATTTAACGTTAAATTCCTAGACCACCAATTTTTCGCAATTGAACTACAATATTTAATACATTATATAAAATTCAATAATTCTGAACCTAGTTAGTCACCGCGAAAATGTCAAACAAAAACGAACATGAAAGAAGATCATCAATATTTCAAGCTTCCATCGAAGGAAGTTTAACGGGCTTATACTTGACTGTAATTACTTTCCAATTACAACAGAAATTCATGGAATATTCGACCTTTGGGCCACGTTCTAATTATTATACGAGCCAGTAGTCGATTAATAGCTTCGTTAAAATTGCAAAAGAGCAATGTCTTGACACGCGACTTCTACACAAAGATACACATTTGGATAATAGCCGAGCAAGGGTGGAAGAAATTCCACTTCGGAAATTACCACGTCTCGTAAGACGTTCCCGATATCTCTGATAATTATCGAACCTCTAGAGACGGTAGCGACAACGTCTATCGTGAGAGATCGCGCGAACACAATGCGAAGAAAGACCCGACACGATACCTACCCCTTCTTAGGTTCGTTGTAAGATACACGCTCAAAGAATATAACGAGAATGGATCGAGAAGTTTCCTATTGAGATTCACGGAGAAGGTACTTCTGCTCGTTCCAGAAAAGTATGAATCCATTCAATGACGGTATCGTTTGCTAACCTCACGGTTTCACTTTGATCACGAAACACATAGAGCATACCCAGTATGGAAAATTTCTATTATTTATAGTTTTGCTTTAATTTATTAGCGAATATTTATGTGCGTTAAAATAAAAATATACAAGGAGTATATAATAGTTATGCATGTAAAATATGCAAATTTGCAGAAAAGGTATATAAAATACGCCAATCATATGTTTAATGTCAACCATACGTTAATCATAAGTGTCGGTTAAAGTTTGGAGTGTTTAATTAAATAATGTTTAATTTTGCTAAACTAAGTACTTTGCTTTGACCACAGAACGCTGACTGTAAAGAAATTAAGGAATGTGGATTACGTATGTTTGGGAATTTTTATTATTTACAATTTTATTTAATGTAGCCTGCAAATATGTATGTACGTTAAAATAAAAATATGCAATAAGTAGATAAGCAAGAAACATATGCCATTTATGTATGTAAAATATGTAAATGTACACGAGAAGTATACAGTATAGAAGTATGTGGGCGAATAACATGTACGTGTGGGCACAAGGAAAAAAGTAAGAAGTGAACGTAGAATAAAATTTTTTCCTTTCATGTTTCGTTTTCAAGAAAATCGAGTTTAATACTTTTATAGTTGAACTTGGCTAATTACCAACTAGCTATGTGTAAACAATCAATAGAAGATTATTCTATATACGAAAATAAGCAACAAAAACGAAAGTAATTAAGTCGAATAAAGCTTTTCCGTTATTTTCAAGAAAGTAGAATTTGAATGTGTTTATTTAATAATTGACCTAACCCTTAAATTTTCAAATTTATTTTTCTCGGAAACAAAATATCTCATAAAAAAAAGTTTATTCTATATCTTCGATTTATTTTCACACGTAGAACCAATGACCTGTCGATTATTTACTTCTCTTTAGACCGGAATTAGTCATGTTCAAGTATGCTAATAAATTTTCAAATACGATTTTTTCAAAAACCAAGCATTATATTAAAAGGTTTTATTCTATATGTATTTTCATCTTATCTTATCATAGGAAATCATCTCATGTTTCGCTCATTTCCGATTGTACATATTATTTAACCGCATCCTGTATGATATGCGTCAAACATACGTTTGGTGTTGATTTGGTTTGGTTTTGAAATTTATAGTGTTTGATTTTAGGAAAATGGTAATAACGTTTAACTTTGCTTTAAACTAACTTTAGAATTTCGCTTGAATCGCAAAACACTAAGCGTAAAGAAGAGGAATGTACATTACGCGTATTTGAGCATTTCTACCATTTACGGTTTTGTTTAAATTTATGTTATATTGGTAGACCGCGAATATTTCGAAGGGTTAAAATAAAAATATGCAAAAAGCATATAATACTTATGCACGTAGTATATGTTTGGTATAAATTTAGAACGTTTAATTTTGCAAAAATAGTGATAATGTAATGTTTCTATAGTTTCTTTCTAAATGTATCCTATTTATTTATTAAAAATGTTATTAACTATTATTAAGACTATTAAATAGCATAGTACAATCTCCTAGTTTTCGAATGACTAAATCATGCCTATAGGATATCATAGCGCATTTTCTTACTCAAAGCAATCTTTGAACTTCTGTCTTTAAAAATTCTTTTTACTTTTCATATAAAATTATTAAAAGTTATTCCTATTACTACCGAATAATTTCGTAGGATTCGAAAAAATATATTCACGAATTCTAAGCGAATGTCACCACTTTCCCTTTGACATTAAGCTCGGTATAATTCGTACAAGCTCGAACAGATTCTCTTTTAATTTTCCTTCTTAATATTTTGCTCCTTGTCTGTCGCCTTTATCGTTCTTCATTTCATAACTCACAAATATACATAATATCAGCGATTTTGCAATAAGAAAAATACGTATGTAATATCTTAAATAACGATAATGACGATACTTACAAAAGAATTTTATCGAACATGTTTAATTCCTTTATCTATAGTTATCTGATAATATTTTATTACTTTTTAATATCTTAGACTAATAGAAGGATTAAAAATTTCCGAAATAAAATGGGAACATCGCTTCAAGCAATACCCTAGTATAAATACTCTCTCTTGCTCGATCTTCAATCACTCGTCATTCACGCCCACGATAAATGAATTCTATCATCTCTGTAATATTAACCACATTTCCTGAAATATTTAATTACCACGTTCTGCCTCGTTCTGCCATATAAATTTCGAACGCTTATCGCGTCGTTCGAACCACCCTCTCTCCGACTTCCCACCCTTCGAGTACTCGAGTAAAATCGGCAGATGTGGGTCATGGGTGCAGGCAACGAACGAAAGCAATGGCGTGGTCGCTCGACAAAAGGACGATTCGCATAAAATAACGGAAAGCAGCAATAGCGTCTGCTGGGAATGAGCGGATATTCATTTGTGATTTAACGTCATCCGCGTTATTCGACCAGCCGCCCGTCCGTTGTTTCGCCGTTTTGTATCGAGTGCAAATGAGTAGGCGAGCTCGCTCGACTCGCGACCCTCATGCCAATTGACGTAACGATTACTGGTAATAAAGTTTTCGCTACTATGGAGGCAGTCCTTAATACGGCTACAAGAGGCAACGAGATAGAAGTGGCCCTGTAAACGACGAAACTGTCTACCCCGTCTGATATTTCTTCCGCTTCGACCGGAGATCTCCGCTGATTTATATACATAATATCTTTCTTCTCCGTCTCGTTTGGAGGAACGGAGGAATGGAAGAAGAGAGTTTAAAAATCGTGTCCATTGTACACGGTATTTCACATAGTTGGACAAAGTTACGATCTTCGTTCTGCAAAAAGTCCTCGAATTGTTGTTGCCTAATCTCGCTGTTACATCAACAAACGAGTTTTGGGGAAGGGAGGATTTATGGAAGAACCGGATTGGAAACTTGATATTTTTAGAAAAAGTGAATTCTCGCAACTGGACAAAATTGTAACTTTCGTCCTACATTCCTTAAATTTGTACATTCCAATCTGGTTCTTGTTTCAACAAAGATATTTTGCAAAGAGTAAATTTATAGTACAATTAGATTGAAAAGTTAATATTTTTAGGGAAGCTGACTTCTCATGATTGAGTGAGAGAAGATAAATTCATAGAAAATTTTAACCGAAAAAGATAGTTTTAGAAAAAGTGAATTCATAGAAAAATTAGTTTTAAAGCTTCGTGTTTTTAGGAAAGCTTTAACATTAAATTGAAATGAAAAGTCATGTGTATGAAGGATAATTCCTCTCAAATTCTATAACAATGGGGAAATACGACTGGGTCAAAAGCGTTTCAAAGGTCGTGGCACGATTAAAACGATTCGATATAGACAAAAAGGTCAGAGGACAGAATTAAATGGTATTGTGGGATATATATCATACATTCTACATTATCTATATGTACTTTTGTGCATTAATGCGGTTGCGCATTCTTTAAATGCAACTACTTGTACTATATCGTTCATGCATAAATCGATTCTCTGGTTCTAATTGCTTTAAACACTTGCACATAGCTTTACCCTATTGTGTGAAGAAGCCCGTACAATGAAATGTATAATTTGAGAAGATTTACAGAAAGTTTGTAACAATATTTGACTTGTAGAGAGAAATCGATCGTTCCTGTTAATGGTTTTTGTTGTCAGTGGAGAGGAGATACAGAAACTGGGATGCGTATAGGGGAGACGAGACTAGTTTTTGTTTCTGACGGGGTATTCACTCGTGCTACGTCAGGCAAGTTTGTGGAGATTTATTTTTGGGATCGTTTGTTAGAATATAGATGGTGAATTGTGTGAAGGAAATGAAAGCGTTGCAGAAGTTCTTGCGTCTCATGTCGTATACAGCGAAGTTGAATGATCATTTAACATTTAAAAACTAATACAGTAAATAAAAAAAGTTATGGAATAAAAAAACAATTATGTTAATCTCTAAAGATAAATACCGACTTTTTATAACTACAATTTTTCAAACGATTGATAAATTCAAAATTATTTATTGTTTGATAAGAGAAATATGCAAATTATTCTTTTTAATAGGCTACATACGGAAATCGCATCAACGATTTATATTCTACGATTCAAATTGTTTATGATAATAATCCACGATAGAAATCATATAGAATATTATAAGTACTATAGTTATGATACAAATATCGCTTTAAACAGTTCGAGTGTCATTGATAAAATATTTGTATCCAATGCTCTGAGATAAATAGAGAGACGAATGAAATTAAACATTTTTTGATCGGACGACATTGATTCAATTCGTGTAGATTGGTCGCGACTACGCAGATTCGTTTCTATAAAAGCAAATCACGTTCTGTCAACAAAATAAAAAATGTTGACGCCCGGTGGGAGAGATGTTTTTCACGCTTCCTTCGAAATTCCGTTAAAATTTGATGAATTCGTGTTTCGTGTTTCTCTCTCGGAAAGGTCCGATGATGAACGACTCGTGAAAAATCTTTTGTGCGGGAAATCGCTTGTAACTGGAACCAAAAGATCCACGGTATTGTTACAGTCAAAATAACGAATAGTGCAAACTTTTCAACCATGTACATCGAACTATGAGAGAAATAGTTCAATCGTTTTAATTGCGTTTGTTTAACTGATTTTTATAGTTTCTCAAAACGTAAGAGTATACTATTTTTTAAATAATTACGATCGTTCATATTTATTAAAGGTATGTATTAAAATTTGTAAAACAAAATCTTGTTTGTCACGTGATTTATTACTACGTATATTCAACTTATCTTTCAATAAGTTAATTATCTTTAATATATTCTGTCATACATTTAAGAAACAAAATCATGTGTATACACATGATAATTTAGTAGGAAATAAATATTTGATATTTAACAGAACCATATTCTTGGCTAAGTATGCATGTCGTAAATCCAAAGATCACTGTCGGACAAAACGAGACAATCGATGTGCGGCCTGTTTGAAAGCTGACTCATTCGGTCAACGAGTAAAGTGCAGTGTAAGTAGAGTAGGAGCGTTTCTCGTCAGCCACGGTCTGACGATTACTCCGCACTTGACCGCCTAATTGCATCTTCACTATTCTTTAATGGCCTCGTAATTTCTCTAATTTCTCGAAGTTTTTCGAGCGTGAAAATGTTCAAATTATTTATTGCAAATCTGTATAAACATCGCAAACAGCATGTTTAAGTTAACAAAATTGAAACAAAATACGTGAATTTTTACACTTCTTAACACATGTATGTATACTGCAATTAATTTATTATGAACTGGAATATTTAGTCCCCTCATTATTTAATTAAAATGTCTACTATCTGTGAAAAAATCTATTATTTTTCATTTCATGCGTGTTTCTATCTTGTTTTCTACTGCTTTCTGGTTAAATCTCTTTTATCGCTTATTCTTCCTTTTATTTCATCTTAATCTCTTTATCTATTGGTTTCTACAGTGTAGTAAAAATAGTTTCAGTTTGCAAAGTCAATCAAAAGAATGTTAATTCAAATAATTAATGACAGAGATGTTACAGTTTAAATATACAAATCAAGGTTTCGTAGTTTAGCATAATTTTATGAATTCCAATTTGGAAAGTGCAAATTCTGTATTCGTATAACGAAAATAACAATAAAACGAAATTCATACTTCCTAAGGAATGTTTAAAAGTTACTAAACACAAAATATGCAACAAGTCTACATAAATAGTATTACTTTAGTAGTATTATTTTATAACAGAATATACCTATATTGTATTTGAATAGAAATCTAAATTTAAAAAATTCCAAATTAAAAATTTGTATCGAAAAGTTAAAAGATTTCCTATAAAAGAAGAGATATCAGTGGAAATTTCCTACGCAGAACTTCGCAATCTAAGCAGAATATTGATAAGTTGGTTACCGGATAGACCATCAAATCCTTCATCAAATTAAAATCGTTAGCTATATAAAATTCGAAGATCTAATCAGAATACGAAAGATTTTAAGATTTGGAGAATGTCTCCTTATTCAGAATAACAACTGATGTAACGTATACTGACACGAGCACCAGATTCGGCCGTTTCTCGGGAGTAATGGATTCCAGGATTTACGAGCTGGCATTCTCCAAAATTACTGGCGTGTACAACGACCCTATGCAGCATATTCGCACGCCTCGTTGAGGATTTTGCAAGGTGTATGGAAAATGGAGAGAACTGTACGATAGTTTCTATTGATTAAAATGTCTATTATGACTAAATTGATAAAATGTCTTATGCGCAGAAAAATATTTCATATTATGTTATATGACTAATAAGTCATACTAATGAGCTGTACTTGTACAATGGACCCCTATTTCCAACAAGTCTATTTCAAAAATATAGTGAAGTTGCACTGCAGTCGAGAACTTCTAGCAGTCAGAGTACATAATTACAAGAAGAGGAGGACTGTGAAAGTTACCTTAAAGTAAAATGTATTTGACTTTGTTGGCGCTGCAAACGGTGCAATAAAAGTCTAGCACAGAAGTTAACTAAATCTTTTTGTAGCTAAATTGTCATATAAATAAATGAATACTTAAGTAATAAATAAAGCTACGTGAATAATTATATTCTCTTATTCTCATATTTAAGTAAACGTGCCTATTTGAATAAATTTTTATTTCATAATGTTTATAGTTTATTTCTTGCAACAAGGTTTGAAAGAAAAATTCTACGTTAAAATCCCAACAAACCACAAAAAGACAAACAGTGTTTGGTACTGTTAATCGGAAACTTATTGAATGAACGTACATCGAGAAGACACTATTATATATATATCTATTACACTCAAAGTACTGCCTCAGGAATTCAATTCGAACGACGCTTTCAAGTAACTTCGAGAAAGGTACATAAATCGAATAGAGGTAACACAGCATTTCAAGGAAACCACCGAAGTGTTAGTGTCTATTCTATTCAGTTTCCTTTCAGGTGTTACTCATTTTTAGATCCAACTATAACAAGAGATAGACATTACATGGTAACATTACTAAAAGACAGTGGGCGCTAGATCCCAGACATTTTTCCTTTATTACAAGCAATTATTTACCAAAAGTTACTAAAAAGTTGTACTATCATTATTTCTCATTAGAATATCCAAAATAGAGTACTTACAGTATTTAATAGATGGACTAAAGTTTTATTTAAGTTCAATTTCTTTAGTTAATATAAATATAAACATGCATAAACACCCACGGTCTACTTATCAGTTAATTATCGTCCAGTTATAAAGTAGATAACAAACTTTGAAAAGATTAAATTGCAAAAGAAGCCGGTTATTCCAAACTGGAAATCGAATAGCAGAAAAAGATCTCTTCTAAATTATAAGTTTTAAAAGCACGGCAGCGAATTCTCTTAAATACTCCGCTAATACACTCCACAAACTTTCAACCGCCATCAAACTTCGTTCAACTTCGACTTTCGTCTTGCCATATTCAAATACCTGGAGACTCATAGTAGAGTGTTCTTCCTCGTTCGAATATCAGAGATTTACAGTAGAAATGCCATTTCCACGACAGCACAGACTTATCGACGAGTTCCTGTTCGATTCTCCCGTTTACAAACGTTACAAGAGCGCGTATGTAGATCAGTAAGTACGCGTAGGTCGAGAGTGGCGCGTTGTTAGCGCGTCCTATCCGAGGAGAGCGGAAAGCTCTACGGCTGAAACGATAATGACATTCTACCGCGTGCTTGGAGCTTCCTAATTAAATGGATATCGGCTTAGCCAGGTCTTGACGAGCAGCGATAAGCCAGGTTTCATTTCTTCCCGCTGTGGAATTAATTAGCGTTTACTGTAGTTGGTGTACTTGTTCGATTCCATTGTGGTTCGTATTTCTGTGCGCGGAATTGCGATGATTAAGAAACGGACGGCCCTTCTTATCGATGAAAACCATCGTCCACAACGAAACATGAATTTGTAAGATATTTCCTAGCAAATAAAAATATCTCGAAGGAATATTGAAAATTGTTGAATAACACAATGGTCAAAGGAACAACGCGAAGGAGGCAACTACCTACCCGTAGTAACATATTTGTTACTAATACTGTTAAAAATAAATCTTTATATTCTATGAATAGACCGGATAGAATGCCTCCTTTGATTTCTGAGGTGGAAGCAAATACATTTTTTCATCTATGTGCATTGTGTGATGTTTTTTTTATTATTGCTGTATATTAAAGAACTTTTTAATAAATTTTCACAAATTTTTAGAATATCCCAAAAATTCTTCGTTGATAATGTTATATAGTTCGCTTTATAACTATTAAGCTTTGAGTATTTCATTTGATCTCTCATTAACTGTGAAATTTCGAACACTTATATAGTATCATAATGTAATAACATCACTTATATTGTGAATTAAACCAAACGTCCCCTCGTCAAAATAATAAATAAGTTACCATGTTCGTAAGTTTAATTCAGCATGATAGAGAAAAATGAATAAATAGTTAGTGAAAGAAGTGATTATCTTCGGTCTTTTTAAAACACACACATAAGTGCATCGACTGTTAGATTCTTTTTATATTCACACGACAAAGTGACTGGTTCTGTGCATCATAAAAAACATTCATTGATTGTGCCGTGAATTCTGAAGTTATCACAAAACGAATACTTACAGTGTCGAAACATTTGAAGAACCGCATTTCGTAGATGGTCCCTGAAATTCATCAATTCACATCTGAATTTTTTGACACGCTATCAGTTTCTTTCTTAATTGTGTATACACTGTGTACGCCGTGAAACTCGATTTGTTACTCAGGACAATCGATAAACTGTGACGATACTTCATTATCCTATTAAAATAGCTGATGTTAAGAGAACGCAATCCTTCACCGAAGAGAATAAATTTGAATTTGAATTCACAGATAATATAAATCCAGATTCGAAGATTTTGTTTCGTTATTCTTCTCCTATTACAGGATTTCCCGCTTCTTGTACAGCTCGAAACCACATGAATATGAATGGATATCGTAAATTAGCATAATTCAACTTCCTCTTGAATAATAGTATCTACTTTACATTTAAAGTAAAATCATGTTCGCCAGAAAAAGAACTAGAAGGCGAATATTTATCGCGTAGTTGCGATCGAAACATTCGGAACAAATCTTTTCGTTTACTTGTGAAATGATTAGTCAGACAACAAACTTTAATAGAAGAAATTAATTTTTGTTCGATTCACGATACTACAATTAACAAAATTGAAGCAATCATATATATAAATATTATTTCACAAATATTTGGCAATGTTTCTACATTATAAACGATATTTTACATTTTCATTAATACCGCGTTAATTCAAACTACGAGACGCGTAGTTAATTTCAAATAATCGCAAATAAAAGGCGAATCGACATAAAGTATGTACTAATTCATCTCTAGATCAAACTAATTCTGTTTAAAAATTAAGAACTTTGACTTCACTTTCCTTTATTATAAATTGAGATTATACTTTATCAAAGCGAAGAGTCAAAAAAGTATTTAGAATATCGTCACTTGGCAGATCAATTTTTTCAACAATGTGCTTCGTTGCGACGTGACGCGACGCACAAGATGATCGACACGAACTGATGAGCTAGTGACCACAGTGCTCCACTGAAACTGCAGTGTTGGAGCTTGCACAACATAAAAGATGGACTAGAAAGGTGGTTTACACGTTTACTGAAAATAACGTTTGTGTACCGTGCAAGCCTAAGCTATCATAGACATGGCCACCGTCCTGCCGCGTAGAACACTTTGACTAGTTTAATGAGTAAGGATCTAATTTACATTAGCATCGAGCAACTTCCTATTTAACACATACATATATCTACACGACGTTTACTGTTTCGACATTGTTGACCATGACATTAAGTACCACCATGATATACTACCTAAAGGGATTTCAAATGCCGATTCTGTATATTGTATATAATCTGTGTATAACCTGTGTATAACCTGTAATGCATTTCAACTATTTTATTATTTCTATTTTAATACTATCTGATATATAGACCGTATTAAACTCTACAAATCTATAAATGAGGTGTTCATTTACCAGCTCGTTCAACTCCACAAATCAAAAAGTAAAGAAAATTGATGAAATTATACAAGATAAGCATCAATCAAACGTTTTCGAAGTAAAATTTTAAAAATTCGAGTTAATCATTTTGGCCTGTGAACGACTCAAATACTATCAATATATTACTGTTAATTAACTACATGTGATTATTTTGAAATATTATCTCGAGCAAAATGAAATTGATGAATTATTGTAAATTGTTTATATTTATAATAATAAATAATTTTAAAATAATTTTAAAATAATTTTTACAATCATGCTTTTTATTAATTTCATTGTAATAAAACTTATATTATGTACGGCACATTGATATTGGAATATAACATCTTAAATTTGGCAATAAAATAGATAATAGCTATAAAGGGAGATCGAAATATCTATGTGTATCATTTTAAATTAAAAGTAATATGTTTTATCGTTGTATCAGATGCGTATCGATCCTGTTGCTTGAATTTGTTATTTTTAAATCTTCAACATTGCACTAAACGTCAATCGATACGCGCATTCTAAAAAAGAAGAGAAAAAAGAAAAAGCTAAATGAAGAGGAAGATTCATCGGAATGTCAAGGCTAGTCAATTGTGTATATCGAATGTCGCGATGCCATCTGTTCATGTCATTTCTCATTTTGTCTCTCGTGCAGAATTATTTCCCTAATAATCTTGACTATACACTCTCGCCTTGAAAATTGTTTTGTGAACCGGGAAACTATTTGAAGACAATTACTTTATCGAAAGAATCAAATGGGAAGCAGGAAGAAGAAGCAAGTGGGACATTTTCAATTTGCTTAATTACTTCAATTTTATTAATTAGAGAAAACTAAGCCCGAGTTATAGAAGAAACTCTGTTCATTCGAACCTTTGGAAAATTTTCTTCAATCTATACTATTGTAATTACTGAAATACTAAATTACTGCAAACGTTACTTTATAACAGCGTATTTTATAACGAGTTATTTCTAACAAGCTTCTGTGACAAATATTCTAATATGTGTTAAAGTACTCTGAAGAGATATCACGAATCTCTGGTAAAATCATTATGTAATACTTAATAATATTGGATGAACGGCAACTCATAGGTTGCAAACTTGTGTTAAAGGCAAAGCACTTAAAAAGAAGAAATAAGAGTAATATAAAACGCATCAAACTTTACCAAAATAATAAACGTTTTTCTTACAAGTAAAAAGTTAGAAAAAATCTGTTTTTTATCGGATAATTCAAATGTTTGAATCGACTTGAAAAATAGTGCAAGCGATATCGCGTCCCCTTTAACACGAATAAAATTGTAATCTGACAACATAAAATATATTTTTCGGTGAAATAAACAAAGTGGTCCTTTTGACATGGATAAGATTATAATGTAACAATGAAAAATACGCCTTTTCGGTGTAATCGACAAAATAATATAATAAAATAAGTTTCTAAGTAGAATCGTTCACACCGTGACCGGATTCGCCGATCGATAGACAGAACGCTCGAAATTTAAGGACACTATTATTATGCATTCAATCTTCGATCGGTAACTCATCCTACGTCCCGACACACGCGTGCTTTATCTGGTTTACGATACCCAGCCGCGAATATGTAAGGGTAACACCGATCATTCTGATTCCCTTTCCTCCTTTTTCTTTCCCTGTCCCTTTTCCATTTTTTATGAGCTACCCGTTGCAATTGGAAAACGAGAACTCTCATATGTACCGTGGAACGGATTTCCATATTTGTTGAATACACAATCGCGAGAACGCTCGATCAACGATTTGTTACAAATTCAGAATTTCCAACGACCGCGACCCCATCGTTCGCCATTTCCTGCTGAACTAAAATAACTGTACTCAAATTGCTTTTCTATATCGACCACATCATTACCCTTGGAGTAAAAAATATAAACACGATCTTAAGGGGGTTGTAAAATATAATAATGTACATTTTTACATACGTATACAATGAAAACGTAAAAGTATGTGTTTCATTGCATATGAAGAAACGACGGTTTAAAGAAAAATTAACAATTTGATACATTAGAGCATGAATGAAATACAACATAGACTTAATTTCATTTGGTACTTCGTTTCATACGAAAAGTTGAGAATTTCACAATTTGAGAAGATTAAAGACTGTTTATATATAAAATTATATCGTAGATGATGTCCACAATGAAACTGAAGAGTTACGGATTTTAAAATATAGTTCGTAATTACCTAAGCTGTAGTTCTTTTATTTTTTTCTGTGCCCTGCAAATGCAAACATATTTTTTTATATGAAAAAAAGACGAGCATTCGGTTTCATGCAACGAAGAAACAGATGTAGATATCGGTAGATTCTCGTAGATTTATATTTGACATACACATATGTAGACATATTTGCTAGTATAATATTTGCAATGCGAGAAATGTTCCATAGTATGTCTATCAGCGATTTGACCCAGAAATTGATGATTAACATTCAGGATGTTTGAACTAAACCAAAATACCAACTTCCGTAACTCTAGCATTGCATCATCAATACCAACATTTCCTAAAAACCCTCAACCATCGACGTGAAAGGAATTGCTCAGATATACTCGTGGCCTCCCTAATGAACCATTCAAGATGTTCCCTTTCGCCTCAGCGTCTGTTCAGAGACCAAAGTTTATCAGAAGGTACACGAGAAAGCAAAGCCTGCGAGGAGAGAAGCTAATCCACGGTGTCGACGTTATCCTGCCGTATCTTTTGCTATTATTACTCTCCGTCAACGGGAACCATTGTTCGCCGGTAACAATAAGGCCTAGTTCTTTTAATGGTAACAATCTACGTAGACGCTGCTTTTCACGCTCCTTAATGAGATAGAATGACACTTAAAGCACCGCGCGTGACTAAGGGCAAGCTCGACGATGGCACGTCGTAGTTAAACCGCTAAACGCCTGTGTGTCCACCGCGTGGCTGTGGTTTTATCTTGCTTTTCGCCGAACTGACAATCTGTGTTTAGTCAAGGTTGCAGAAGGGAAGGACGATGGCTCCTGAATCGCCCAGCATCACACGGAAATTCCCGTGATCTCGGTTTGTCGAGGTGAAACGTAAACTCCGGAAGCTGGTGAAAAAAAGTGACGAACAGTAGACCGGATTTTACCTTTTCATGGTAGACGTACCTCACGAACTGAGCTTTAATCAATCTTGTCCTTTCTGATTCCAATCCTTTGAAACCATACTTCAAAGTTATTTATATCGTACTTTTTGTTTCATCGTATTTATAGAACGAGTGGATTGCTATAGTAAATTCTAGGGTATGTACGTGTATGAAGTTTTATAAAAAAAACTGTCAAGTTTTCGACTGTTTTACAGAAGACTGTCAGGACTGGTTTCATGTTGGAGAAATAAGAATCGGTTGTAAATCAGGAGTCGCAAGTGCAAGACGTATTTTGTAAAGTTGTCTCCGACCGTACTTATTTTTATTCGGTTGCATTCGTGAACCATATTTGATTTTCATTTAGCAGTAGAGGTGTCAGAATTTGTAGGCAACGCCTATTGAATGGCGCTGCAAATATTTGAAATTTATACGATGGAAAATATGTAGCATTTAAATATTCATGAAAATACCGATAATATTGTGAAGCGATAATATTATTGGGAACGATGAAAAACGTGAATAACGAGTAATCAAGGAGTGATTGAATATTTATATCAGAGTATGGGTTACAAGTAAGAAGTAATTCGGAGAATGCGTGTTAAGATGTATTGGATGTCACGTGAAAATTTGACTGTACGTCGCAAGAATGCCTATTATGGGCGTGATATTGTTAAATGATATACATATGTATTATGTATATACAAAACGAAAAAATTCGTCTCAAAAGAAGAAAATACAGCATTTGTAGTTTACCAAAGAAATATCTCACTCGGGTCGGAAAGAAAATTTTCCCATCAAGAATAGAAGACCATGTTCCGCTCCGAAAAATCCAGAAAGACGATGAGTGGTATATAGAGAAAAAATAAAGGATCGAAATATCTTTGCCGGCACTTTGTACACTACTGTATTTTGAAATATTTCACATAAAGGAAAGACGAAATGAAGCTTGTTTATATCTTAAAATTACAAATTATATATAATTTATTTTATATTATAATTAATTTGATATTATAAATTGTATATATAAATATTAAAATAAAATGAGAAAAATCTATCTAGTCTTTTTCTGCTATTATTGATTACGCCATGGATTTTTATATTTTTGTAGACACAATTAACAAAATGAGATTTAAATGATGATGTGTTTTACCATCTAAATATTATAACGAGTACTTTACTTTGGATATTTTGCATATTTTTACATGCTATGTGTATTTTACATATTTTTGCATATTTAAATGTTTCATAAATGCATAAATATTTGCAGACTATCAAAAACATATAATTGGGAGATATTTATATATCCACGAATGTCAAAATATGTTAAAAATGAAAGTAGACCACGCGTGTAATCCGTGAAGTATATTATTCAGTAGTACTGAATAACTTTATTGTTGCGTATAACGAGTAATTTAAAGTATCATAAATAATGATATAATAAACATAATATTTTGTGCGGTAAAATACCTACACAAAATATAATTTTATTTAAAGGAACCTTCTAATTAAGTCGTAATAAGTCTGTGCAAATTTAATGAATATGAACTGAATTAATTGTAACACGAATATCAATATACACTTGGTAAATTCAAAGTTGGAATTACTATACAAGAGATGGCTCCGACAAAAGAAATGTTTCCTGGATACCACGTATTAGCTAGTATAATCGCCATTAAGTTTTCCCTAACTAGGGGATGAAGCTTTTCCAAAAGAAATTATAATATTTTTATCGAAAACTTGAACGTCAATTTCAAAATATTTTATTCTGACTTCATTAGCCAGCCAATATTTACATTTTTCGTAAAGCCCTGATTAATTTTTCATAAGATAACTTGAGGAGGATAAATTATTCAGATAATTATCCAAAAAAGAAAGTACACCGAACTAGCGCTTGTATCAACTTATATTACGAATTAAAGTACGAAAAGTTAACGGTAACCAATTACCAAATTGTCGGACGTTACAAAATCTAGCTGCTAATCCTCCGAGAATCTCAAGCATCTCACCTACTTTGATAATTAGAAGGTTAACAAGATGATGACGTGGGTCAACGGAGGAACTAAGCTCAAGGGAAAGTGGATTTCGCATCCACGACCTCCTCATGCACCATGTTATGAGTTCGTGAGACACCTATTGCTACTGCGTATCCAACTATCACTTCACACAATTTACAGAGATGCAGACATTCTTCGTTCATAAAGTAATTTCCACACTTTGATATTTAGCTCGATTGATATATTATGGTACCTATACAAATTTATTAACCTTGTTGCGGTCTTCCAACTTTGTATGTCTCAATTTCACTATAGTTTCGACTTAAAAGAAGTATTTAAACGTTTCAAGAAAATCTTTATGGTAGTACAATTGACGCGAGAATTCACGCTTGCCAATAATTCTTCCATGTTCTCCTCAGATTTAAGGAATTGTTTAATATAATATAATATAGAAACACTAAGAATTGTTTGCTACTGTTAATATTCAAACCCTACGATATATAGCAGTGAACAAAAGAGATTTTTAAATTCATTGTGTATAATAATATAATAAGCATACTACATCAGTATTAGCTTTTATTAAACAATTTTATCATATTAATAACAGTCATCTATTTCGAAGACATACATACGATTTATTTACTATCTATACCAATTCTTTACTATCTTCTTCGCAATTTAATTCTTCTTGTCAAATATAATTCTGTTTTCTAAAATTATGGTATTTTCTTTTTGGTACCATTTATCCTTTAAACTTTCTTGTGTCCTCCACTGTATTATAGTAACAACTCAATTAAACACAATACATTAGTAACTCAAACCATGTGAAATGATCAAGTATCATCCGAAAATTATGGGACTGGTTAGGCGAATGCAATATTTCAGTAAGAAACTATCAGAAATCAAAGTGTGTCTAGTGCCGTACAATCTGATTTGATTGCAGTCATTAGTGGGAGTAATTAAACGCCGGGAAGAGCTCGCTGGTGTGCGTGACCATTGTAAATGAAGTTCCAGTGTTCAGTGGAATCGCTTCTCGGCCCTATTTCAAAACGAGAAATCGCCAGAAACGGAAACCGCAATTGCTGGCCACAGTGTGAGAAATTCTCAAATTCCTCGCGCGGTTCCGTACATGCCAATTCACTTAAATTGTAGGAAGACCCGTCCCGCGGATCCTGACTGACGTTTATCGCGCTATTCTATTCCACCACGTCGCGATAACTTTGTTTCTTGCTGACTCTGATTCGCCTTCGAGAGAAGGAACATTGTGACAAAACGTCGTACAGTTTGCTGACGTGTCGTTGTTCCGACGGTTAAGCATTTAAGTAAACGGATATAAGGATAATAGATGCGGAGGAGGAAAACTGGTATACTGGTTAGCGGACGAGAAAAGGAAATGCATTCTTTGTAAAATAAAAATAGATGTAGTAAAACACTTATTAGGAGATTGCCGTGGCATAGAGCCTAGCGTACTGCGTGAGGAGGAAATAATGGAAGGCAAAAGAAACGAGGCAGTGATAAATTAGTTACGATCTACAAAAAAGAGGCGTAAAAGTACAAGGAATAATCTAAGCCAAATAGAAATGTGGGATCATATTATAGTTTTTACAAGGATATATGTGTTAAGAGAAATTTAAATTATAACGTATAAGTATAGGTTTCTAGTTTTATGAACTTTGTGTGTGCGAAACCAAGTGTGGGGAAGATATAAGTATCTGTGAGTTTCAGAAAATGTTGTAAAACCAAGTCTATTTCCGGGTTGTGAAACCGAAATTAAATAATATATATTATAAGGATAATACGTGTGGAAGTATTATATACATATGTACATATATTACATACATATATTATATATATACATGTACATTTCTTCATTGATAAAGTGTTTTAATGGAAATGATACTTAGTATTGTCAAATACTGAAATAGATATAAATGATAGAATTCTACTATAAGAAATTTCAAAGTTAAATTAATATGCTGGAAATATTTTTCACTTTTTATAAACGGGTTTTAAAAATTGGAAAATTTATGACACTCCTAATATTCATATAAGTATATCTATCTATGATTAAGTTACGCTTAATTGGTTATCCACTACAAATTTTTAATTGTGTGAATAAACTTGCCTCTATAAAAAAAGGGGGTTGATGAGCATGACATAGTGTCTAATGACATCGTCAGGGACACTTTTTTAATTGATTAGCTAATTAAAAATGTGTAAACAGGAATCAATGAGCCGTATTGTGAGCGCAGATGCTTTCAATAGGCAATAATTACAAAAAGCACACCATATAAGTGCGTAAAATATTGACACGCGCGCAAAATACCCAATATGTTGTCAAATATTCTTAAAATAAAATAGGTTACACAGATATTTTAAATTAGAAATCTCGTTCTATATAACTATTCTTTAATTGAAGTTTATTTATTTATTTATTTATTCAGTTGACGGAACGGAATACCTTGTTACAAAACGGTTAATGAAGAGGAGAGAATTAATCTAACAAGATACAGGCAGAAAAATGAGTACAGATCTAATAAAGTTTTAAACAATGTTGGATTTTATACATGTATATATATATATATGAATTAAAAGTTCTCTTCATGTTGAATATATTAATTTACGCAATTATTGCGTATTATACAATTTTACAACAAGTCATTTTCTGTTCTCACACATGGCTAAAGATTTTTGACATTTGCAAGTTTATCTAAGAGAAGTAGTTTATTCACTATTAATTCTATACTCACTTTTCTACTGTTTCTCTCTTGTAAACAATCATCGTTTGACAGTTTCGATAATAAGAAAGGAAATTTCTGACGCATGAAAAATGTCTGTTATTCACTAGTTGATTTTCATTAAATTTAAATGTTATTTTTTCCTATTACTTATTTCTCGAGTTACAACGTATCAACTATAAATAGTACTATGTCTACCGCTATGAGAGAGCTATGTCAAATCTTATTATTCAAATTCGAAAGTATATAAAGCATATGAACTCTTCATTTAAATCCCAATAAATTTTATGAAAACAATTGAGAAATGTATCGTTAAATTGGATGGGAAACCGACAAAGTTAATTAGTCGCGCTTTTCGATAACTTTTCACGCGGTGACCCGTTGGAAAATCAGCGAAACGCACATATATCGTCTGACTGTGTTTAATTAATTAACTGCTGCACCCAGAATCGGTGCCGGTACCAATTAATTAGGCTTAATAATTTACGCCCACGTCAAGACCATTTTAATCGGATTAAAAGCATCGAATGTCATAATGTACTTTGCCAACGTAATCCGCTAAGTAGCGAACTCTACAAGAGAGAAAACGTAACTGGGGAAAAGCGTTGCAGTCGCACCGTTTCACTGCATCATACAGGGAAATCCCATTTAGATTTTAATAGGAGTCGAAATAATTTTATAACCCGCCTAATGATACGTACGTATGAGAATACGGAGGTAAACAGTCTCCTTCCATATACACTTGTATCTATATTATACTTGTTTTCTTGTTGGTTTAGTTCTTGAAATTTCAAAAATGTAATAAGAATTGTAGATGTGTTTAAATATCGCAAGCCAAGTAGATAAATTGGTCGTTAAAGGACAGACAGTTTGCAATAAAAAATTTCAGTAATTAAGAACAAATTTACATGCCCATTCATAAGTAATAGAGCAATTAGCAATAGGGTACATTAGTAACAAGATATACTTAAAAAGTAATTAAGTACTTCTTGTAAGTTATGGAATTATTATTTTGTATAAAATCTTGTAATATAATCTACAGTAATAGTAAAATTCATTAGTCAAAAAGGAAGCAGAAAACAAAAGAAAAAAGATTTAATTGTATTATTAATGGAATTGCGAAATTCTTGTAACACAATATATCCAGTAACTATAAAAAGTATTTACACGTATCCTTATCTTTTTTATTAGATTCTCTTCTAATGATATCAAATTTATTACTGTGTGCAAATACCTTTTACAGCCACTGTATTATAATTGTTTTCCATTTGATCCATTTGAACCATCTATCATCAGCACCAATTCTATTATCCTCAATTTCTCACAGAACAATTTTTCTATTTTTCCTATCCGACTAAACCCATTGGGTTTATTTTCCACAATAAATATTTATAGAATAAAACTCACGCCCTTATTTTCGTAGCCTTATCTTCGCAAGCTCCCTTCTCATTAACGCTACATCGAGGTGGATTCGTTCACTTAAGAACATCGAATTTCATTATTTTTAACCAGCCGAACACCCGGCACTGTTCTCGCTCGTCAAAATAACCAGAAAAGTGGAGAGGTTAATGGATTCGCACGATCGAACAACGTGGCGAGAACGGCCAATCGATAGGAAAAGCGATCCCCGTTTCTGTTGCCATTGTTCTCGATTTGCAAGTGCCACTCGCCACACTATAGACCTAAGGATCGTTCGAATAAATTCAAATGACCGGTAAGATTAAATTATAGCGCTCTTCGCGGTCCCGACCACCGTGGACGATACAATCGAATCGCGTTTCAATCGAGGTTACACTCGAATTACATTCAACGACCGCGCAACTTCTCGCTTGCCACCGATACACCGCTGTAATTAAAACGTCCATAGTGATTAATGTGACCGATACGCGAGCAATCGGACGTCCCTCTCGTCCCTCGTGATTTTCGACGTCTTCCAACGGTTAAATCCCCGACATAATTACCGAGTAAATCTTCCTATCCGCGAGTATCGGTTAAGATTTCTTCGCGTTTTTATTTCGCCAAGAAGAGAAGATTAAACGTCCAAGGAGGATGGGAAACGTGATCGCGAACGACGGAGTTTCAAGCATAATAATATGTCGGTCGGAAATCTTGATGAAAGGATTTAGGATTAATGTGATTTTTATGGCGATTTAGAGAATAGATTTTTTAACGTGAAGTCAGGAAGATTGCGTTACACTAGTAAATTTATGAAGTTGAAGGATATTTGGATTTGACTGAAGGATTTCTTCTTGAAAATGAAAATTAATGTTACACGAGAAAATTCAATTATTTCCATCAAAATTCTATGCGGTGTAGCTACGAATTGCTTTGAACGACAGACAAATTTTTTAAATCTATATCATATACATTTTGATTGATAGCAATAAGTTTTATATTTTTCATTCCTCTGTTGACAAAATTGAAAATTAGTCGAATGTTGATATCGTCAGTGTCATCAATCTATGTATTTTAGAATTGGTTATAAATCTATGACTTACAATTTTAAATTAAAAAGATATCAACAGAACATCGAAATCATTTTGTTGTACAACATATAAATGTTTGGATCTCAGTGGCAGTTATAAAGGTTTATATCTGTCTCGGGTAGCAGGCTGTTTAATTACACATATATCAGGTTTAGTGTAATTTAATGCCTATAAATATGTAATACGCGGCTTAAATTATTGATGTGCGATTTGATTATAATACCATTCTAAATGCTGTTCACCGTCATCTGTTCGATATTCGGCCAGAAAATCAATGTGGCTGCAGAATATGTTACTGACACGGCCGATAAATTGACTGAATTCTCGCATTAATAACTGAACGAATTTAACGGTGATTGCTATACTTTTAATCGTTGAATCGAAATTCGCTTATTTTCTTTCTCTTTTTTTATCAAGCGTTATGGAACTATATATATTCTCAAATTGATTAGCTTCTTATAATTGTTATCAAATAACCAGTAATATTCTTCCTTACTTTATTTCATATTTTCCTAACAATAGCTTTAATTGAAGTTATATATATTATTTTATATATATTATTTTAAAAATAATATTAACTTAAAAATTTGTTCCATATTATCGTCCTTCCTAATTGGTAACGAAATAAGAAATAAAATACACAAATATTTGGTCGACTGAATAAAAGACAGACTCTCGTGAAGATATCCCTTCATAATGAAGTCAAAATTGAAAATGGTTTCGAACGGGTCCAAGAGCTCTTCAAATTTTCAACAATGTGAAATTACCAATTCATTGAGCGAACGGAATTCATTTATCGAAATGGCATCATTATCATTACAGCTATTAGAAACAACGATGAATAATTTTTAAAACCGTTTGAATTTATATATAATTTTTTAGCCTAAATACCTATGTATAATAAATATTTAAATCACTGATTTAATTACAAAATTCAAAAGATCCAGTAAGGTCGAATATTGGTAACATGTTTTAAAGAGTATCTATGACGTCAAGGTCTCTCAGCAATTCTTGATAACTGTATAAAACGTTTTTCGTAGTTGCGCGAAGACTACAGCTGCTGAATTAAGAATCGGCAGGAGCTGTACCGTTGAAAGTTGAGAAACGAACGAAATGGAATTCCGCGTAGTCATCAATTATTCCAAACTTGTTCCAATCCTCTTTTCTGATAGTTCTCGGGGGCGAATACGAAAGTTGCCGTAATATCGATGCCCCAGTGTATCCCTGATTATGATAACTTACAACGAAACGAGTCCTGCCATTGGTTCTTTTGAACTGTATAATGTGTTTCCTTTAACGTGTAGAGTTGGCAAAACTTGAATTTACAAGCACAGATTTCTATGGATTTTGTGACCACAAAAAGTACTTATACATTACATTTATTATAGCATTTATGTATTGATTAATCAAGTGTTTTCATATGACTACAAAAATTTAATACTATGAAAACGAAATATGAAATGTAATAGAAAGAGTTAACAAATATCTTCTTGTGTTCACTGTATTTTTCTACAGATTTTAAATGAATAGTATCGCAATAAGAAATGCGTTTCTGTCGTTTAAAGTTGTGAAAAATTCCTACTGGACTCAGAAAAGCTAACACATTCCACTTCGATGTGCTTATCGGCGTTCGATCAAATTGATGGTAGTTCAATGTCGTCACCAAGGAAGCGAGAAAATTTGTTGGAGTTCGGTTGGTAAGAAGAAAAATGAAAGTAGTTGAATTACATGACGGGAAAGGACAGCACCGTGGATAATAAAATTGTAAAATCGTCGATACTTACACGCTAAGACTCGTTAATTCGTTAACAACAATTATTGCATTGTCAAGTGTTTTAAATATCGTAGTTTCCAAATCCACAAATCGCCGAAACAAAATGGACAACAGTAAATTTCGACGCGAGTCATGCATCATCGTGCGTTCACTGGATGCGGAAAAGTCAGCGGAGAAATGGCGCGTGTGGGCCTTTTAATCTCGCAAATTGCTCCTGGCGACGACGAACACGTCAATTCCGGCGGCGAGCCGTACGGTGCTAACAGCTGCCACTATCCGCAGCTCCTATCCGTGACACCACGGTTCTTCATTAGCAGCCGTACTAACGAGGCCTCTCGTGGCGAAGAGAGGAATTTTTCTAATTTGTTCGAAAGAACGAGCAGAACGTTTCGCGCCGCCTTACTACGAAGATGAAAACTCATGCGACTAGTACTCTGTTGATGGGGCCCGTAACTACGTTTGTTTAGTATTTTTAAGGAAAATTAGTCCTCTGACCGGGGAACGCTTTAACAAATTAGAGTCGTGCGTGAAAGTGGTGATTACGCGCATTGGGTAGGTTCAGTGAAGCGTACATTTCACTCGGCTTCTATGCTCTGCCAGATGTTACGTATTTTAAGAAAAGAGCATCGTTTCTATTGTGCAGTAAAGACGAATTTATTCGTGAGGCTACTTATTGATTTATTTGTTTTTCGCTGTATGATAGCATACTAAAAAGTATAGGATTCATCGTGATGTTCAGTAAAAGTCGAAAATGGACAAATATAAAGGTCTTATAAACTTTGACGTGTAACATGGAAAGCAAATGGATTTTTAATACTCGATGTTTGCGATATTGATAGGTATTCATACGACTCGTGCTGATCGTTAAAAATATATAAGAAAAAGAAAATAGATTTTTTTATAAGAAAAGATGTTTATCAAGAAATACTTATTTATCAAAAGTACTTGATAAATAAATTTTAGAGTGGAAATAAATAAGGATTTAAGTGCCGAAATTAAAGTTCTGTGAAATACAATTTTTCGTTTACCAAGATGTTATTTATTGACAAAATATCACAAAACTTATTTATTGCATGTACCACGCCACTCTATATAACTTCACAATATTTTTGATTTAATATTCGAAGGAGTTGTTAATTAACATAAGAGGAATTTTATATTTTAAGAAAGGATGTAAGTCCATTGTGTAATTTACTTTAAAAGAGCTGAAACGGTTGATAAATCGATAAAGAATAATTTTATTTTCTTTGCTACTATTTTTCTTCTTAGATGATTGATCTTTTTTGTCGTTCTATTACCTTCACACCCTTCATTACCTCGTCACTTTATTGTTTTTCTAACACTGATATTATCGTGATAATACTCTCCATAAATATAATATAGCAGACACGTATATGCGTTAATTTATATTAGTGTACGCGGTCTGCCTGGTATGGTCACGTGACGAGCGACAAGCAACGAAAATAAAAATAAATTCTTGTCAGAATCAAAGGCACAACGTACATGTCTGAGCACGAAAAGCTCGCACATTAAGTTTAATTTAGGAAACAAATCCTGTAACGTGCGTCCTACATCCTGTACGAAAAGCTGAAAATCGTACAGGTTATTATGATCACTTGTCTCTATATTTACTGATATTGGTCTACATATAAACAACCTTTTTAAGGAAAAATAAAATTTCTTCTTTGAATGGCGCTCATAGCTTTCTTTATTTTCCCTCTTTTATTGTTAAACAGAATATAAACGATTATTATTAAGTAATAAATATATTAAATGTAGTTTTTCTGTTAAAAAAAATTCAAAATATTTTCAGTACTATTTCTAGCTAAAATGCGGGTGACAATAGTATAACAAGAACTCGAAGAAATGGATAGATACAATGAAATAAATTCGATGTAATGGGGCGATTGTCGATAGATTCTATTGTTGGTCAGTTCACCATCTCCGCGAAATATCTACAGAATATCTCGTTTCCATTCGACTGCTTCACAACGGGTATAAGAATTCGATGCATTAGGCTACATACATATACAGAATGCATCGTCCAACAAAAAATACATAGATATATGTTCGCGAAAACCTTTTTAGAAAACTCTAAAAAATTGTTATTGAATAACAATACGTGCGTGTATGTTGCTATACAGTACGTACTCGACCCAAAGGAGTTGAAGAACGAGTCGCGTATCATGTATATCATGAATTTCTAATACGTATCTCTCGCATTCGCTCGAGTTATGCACCTCGCTCACATACATATTTACTCTTCTTGCAAAATGTATCGACGGGCCACCGATATTGTGTGAAATCTTATAAATACTTGAGTCTTGAATAAATCCTGTTACAGAGTGTATAACTAAAGTACACTTTCAGTTTCATAGCTCATAGACAATTTCTTTACGCAGCTGATAGTTTCAATATTCATATTTAATACAATCGATATAAATTGATTACTTGGTAATGACCTATTTTATGATTTCATAGAAGAATCTTGATAAATATTAGTGCAATATACATAGAAGGATTACAAATTCTGAAAACAGAATGATTAAATTTAAAGTGATTTAAGTAATTAATAAGTGCATTATGACCTTAAAAAGGAAACAAATTAAGCTAAAAGCTTTTATAGAGTGGAAAATACAAAATTTATAATATTATAACCAATAAAACAATAAATAAATAACGATCTGTACTTTTTTGTAGCTTCAAAGGATATATACATCTCTTAAAAAGAAAAATGTTAAAAAAGATATTACCTCAATTGAACTACCCACATTAAAAATGACAAATAAAATCACACAAATTTATCCAGTTTATTAAGCAATTTACGTTTCTATCGATCCCCCGATTGCTGTAAAGATAAAACTGCTTGCAGCAGGTAGAAATCCAACTGATAAAGACGCTTATGTGACTTGCTGCAATCGAACGCTTGACATGATAAGGAGATTCAGTTCGTTGGTGCACAGACCTGAATCTACAACTCTATGTATCTCTACTCGACCTGTTAGGTCTGTTAGGAGGTCGCTCTTCCTGAGGCACCATCGAGTCTCCATAATTAAAATCGCGACCGAAACAAGCATACAATTGCGAAAACCAGACCAAATTGTACACCAAACAATTCATTCACTTTCTCTCTGTTATTTCCTGGCCTGGGATGGCAAAATTCATTAAACGGAACGAATTTACATAACTTCACGATTAAATTAAACATCATCAAAAATTTCGCGATGATCTATTTTCCTCGTCCCGACTTTCGAATTCTTATCTTTCACGCTTCGGCTATTGAAGAGGGAAACCGGTAAAGGCAGTAAAAAATGGAAAGAAGTAAACCGAATGAGAATATGTTTGCAAATAGAATAGAGAATATTGCGAAATAGTAAAATAATTGTTGGAATATGAACCGATAAATGGCTTGATGGTAATAACGAAATATTGATATTAAGTACATATTAAAGAACATTCAGATCATGGTGAAGAATTTTTGAGTTGTTTTTAACCCTTAACTGGTATGGTTGCGAATAGAATATTTTGGATTAAATTACTTAATTTATGATTTTTAATATTACATTAATTTTAGGTTACAGATCATTGAAAATTGAACTATGACTCTCTTATACTCTCCATTAAAGGATGCATAAAACACAAAATTTTCAAAAATCTTCTTGTAACCATTCTGTCCATACAACATTCATCTTCTGACTGACCTCCATTATCTGTATGTCGAATATACGGTCATGCGAGAAAGCCTTGCTGGTTCCATTACCAGGTCTCAGATGAAACGCATCTTCCTTCCTTTTCCCATCGTTCTTCCATTCTCTCCCTCTTTTACCTTGTCCCATTTTAAAGCCACTGACGTAATAAGGTTTTATTTTCAAAACGTAGAAATTTTTATTGCATCGCAAGGTGATTATGTGCGAAAAAGACTGAAGTATATGTATATTGCATACATTCAAATTATCAGTCTTTGAAATATGTAATAATTTTTTCATTTAAGGGATTGTTAATCATTCCTTTTGGGTGTCAACGATAAATTATATCATAAGTATTATATCATATTATATATCATATATAATTATATCATATGTATTTTCAAGGATTAAAACTGGTTTGCAAATTCAGCCAATTTGCGGAGAATAATAACATGCTACAAAACTAACATAAATTAACGTAAAGTTGGACAGTTTTAATTTTTAACGTTTATTCATATTCGATAAAAATTAACCCCAAGTGAGAGACACCTACGAACTCGTGCAGGATAAAAAGTATCATATTCGCAGCTTGTGGGCTGAAACAGAAGGAAGATTCATTCCTTCGTTTTTTAAGCGTAAACAAGTCTTGTACGCCATAAAAAAGAACGAACGACCAACGCAGTGAAGACGAAAGAACAAAGAAATGAGCCGAGTCCACAGGGAGTTAACTGAAGTAGCAAGACCATACTGTTGAGATATAAAGATAATTAGGTCAGTATGCTGTTACAAAATTTCCAAATAGATGAACCAGAGCCAAAGGTTAAAAAGCTTTGTTTATTTGTTATTACGCATTTGCTAATACGAACATTATGCCTAACATTACGCATGGAGCAAATTTAATTCGATCATACGAACAGCGTGTGTTATGATTAGATCGGAGAATCAAGTTTCTACTGTATCGTATGTATAACAATTCTTCCATTACTCAATACTTATATTCGATAATATAGAACTTTCATTCCTGATAAATAGCTACACCAATGAATATATGTACTTGACATTGTATAAGTCTTTGCTATTGTTCATATGTAATTGTTTATGGGTACTAAATTTTATTGGAGGGGATGCAGTGTAACGCGGCATAAACCATTAACGAAATAAGAGACATAAATCTACAAATATTTTCCGATCAAACATGGGAGCAATATCGTAATATTTCACTAGAAATCAGTTTGCCTAAATATACATCAACATTTCAGAAGATGAAATATGATTATATATTCTCTGTTATATAATACGATAATGTGACATTATAAATTGTTTAACAGCAATACACTTTATTTGTATGAAATCAATCTGTATCTAAAACAGTTAACTTATTATTATCTCGTGTCACTTATCCTTGAACAATTTCAGTCATTATAAATACGGTAATTTCTCTTTCAATGCATATGTTACTCTACAAAACTACCAAAAAGACCGCTCGTTTAAAAATTAATAGTTCTACGATAAATTTAAAATAGTACGATAATTAATTGGCTTGAATAAAAGCTCATAAAACTCATGAAGTTAAAACGATTTGATCAATAGATCAACAGCATTGTTTTATTTCGTAAAATGCGTGTTTAAAAGCTGGTACATCGCTCACGGTTGTTAAAAAACAATTAAACGTCGAAACTCTTGTGCAGACATTGTTCGTTCTATTGTATCTTTATTAATTCAGTTTGTTACAATGAAATGAAGTAAGATATATCGTAAAACGTACAGAAGAAACACCCAATAGAAACGCTCCGGACACATATACTAAAATATAAGTTATGGGGAAAAAATTAAAATACAAAGTGTGATACACTGAAGAATCAGAAGAAGTGTACAAACATTTTTTTCATAAACATTTTATTGATTTGAATGGGATTTGATGGATTTTGTAACTTTTCAAACAATATCTCCAATTTTTGAAATTGATTAATCAACTTTACCGTTTTTAACACTTTTCAATCCTAAATATTTTGTGTAAGTTTAAGATTGTTTCCTTTTCCAAAATAACAGAAAATTATCTGTATTGCTGCGTTTATTATGTAATTTGTTAATTTTTCGATCTAAAGAAATGTTAATCCAGGAACTTCAAAGGAGTTTCACTTTTTGATCGTAAATAAACTTCAAAGAATTTAATAATATCTTAAGAATTTCTTTTATCTCTCTCCCTCCCTCCCTCTCTCTCTCTCTCTCTCTTTCTCTCTCTCTTCTCTCCCTCCCTCTCATATTCTATCGAATTCTTCATATTCCACCGAATAAATATTGAAACAAGTTTTCGTGTAATTTTATTCTTTTCTACATCACAATTTTTACGCACGAGCTATCAGCCTTTCTATTTTACGCGGAATAACCTTCAATTGTGCTTCCTCTTCGGTAGAAATAACACCTTTGAAAACGAGAATCTACGTCATCCCTTTCCTTATCACTTTTCCATCCTACATCGAACGCTGACATGAGTTCATAATCAATGTTGTGGCATCTTGCTTATCTTCATATTTTCTACACACCGGCATGACAATCTCGGTTCGATCGAAGACGAGATTTCTCGAGATTGACGCTTAATAATATTTTCTAAAGTTCCAATGTTCCTTGAAATTCTTAACAGTTCAAAATATTCACTCTCAGTAATAGAGTGTAGAAGCGTTTCATCAGATAGCGAAAGTTAAATTACAGAATATAATTCTGAAGTACAAATTATTAATTCCTACAGAATTAATTCCTTTAGTACTACAGAATTATTAATTCCGCTGACTGTTTATTTTTGAAGTTTTTCTTGTCCACATAAAAATGGCTAACATCACTTATCCAATAGAACATATCTAACAGAGAACGTATGCCTAACATATACAATTAATCAAACCTAATCAAAAACAGATTCTTCAAACAGCGAGGTTAATTAGATATTCGATATTCGAAGAGTCTTTGTGATAAGACTTTTGTCTCACAGACAGAAGAATAAGTAAATTTTGGATAGAGACGACCAGCTTCGTAGCTTTCAACGAGCTTGAACAAATAGCAAGCGTCTGGAGGCGGAAGGGCTGTCTACGCTCGTTCCGGCTGAAACGAACACGGCGAACGTCGCGTCGACGACAGGCGAAGATTCATGGAAAGGAGGAACTGGGCGCGTTCGCGTTTCTCTCCTGCGAATCTGTCGGAAATCCTTTCCTCTCATCCGGTCCACGATTTCTCGAGACTTTCTTATCGTCCAGATAAATGATGTGGAAGTAACTCGCACTATTATATCGCGCATGTGTTTACGTGTCTCAAGGAGCGAGAAAATCCTACGTTTGGAACAGAGAAATCCGTGACAATCGATTTTTTTACGAAAAAGTTTCTGCAGGATAGAGAATATTTTTGATAGTTTAGATTGTACAATTTATGTGTTCCAGTGCTGTTCGTTATTGAGTTGAGTTTTTGGGCATTTGGGCATTTGAGGTAGAGTTGGATATGTGATACGAGAATTTTTCCCCATTTAGAAAGACCGACAAATGTAAATCTTGCTCATATTCTTGAAATGTCACATTAAAATTCGAGTCCTAACAACATTATGGTTATTACTGAACCTCTTGGAACGTTTCAACTGTAACTTCTATTAAGGAGAGATTAAGTTAACTCTTTATGATCTGCCCTTAAGATCTGCCCTGTAAAATGTAACCATAAGCGGAAACTTACGAGATCTAATAAATTTAAATTTAAGATTTCCTTGCGACTTCTGCTAAGCTGAATATGCTCTGAATTAACGAATATGTATAGTAATGTAGAAAATCATAATAAAAAGAATTATACAAATTTCAGAAATAAGATTTATACATACGTATAAAGTTACTTAAGTTAGTTAAAGGTACTTAAATTTTTATTGAATAGGACGAAATAAAATTGGAATTAACTCAGTATTTTCAAAGATAAAAAGATAATCTTAATTATATCATAAACTGAATACAATTCAATTCTTTAGACAGTAGTAGAACGATGTTATGGAAACGACGATATTGAAATATTTCACATTCGCGTATAGAACGATTTAATTTTCACATTCTGTGTATTGTATAGGTAGTGCAAGAAACATGAAATCAGTAGGAGCACTTAAAAAAATGACTCGAAGGATTACCTTCAAGAGTTCCAAGGATTACCTTCAGGAGTTCCAAGGATTACTCAGAAAATTGGATTCCTTGGAGCTGTAATTTTTGAGCGAAAAACTCAAACTGTGACTCTTTTAAACGAAGCAACGGCGAAATTCGTTACATTTATTAGGAAAAAATGGAGAGGAAAATGATAGAAATTTATGTCCCTTGCTTGCATTTTCCTAATGACTGCCACGTAGCGAAAGCATTTTCTTTTTTCAAAAATTCACGAATTCAAGAATTCAAAAATTCATTCGATTTCCATAAATAAAAGCATTTGCTTATTTTTCTATAGTTATTTATATAATAATGAAAATCCTAAACATGTATTATTTAATTCCTCGAATGTGTCCTTAATGAAATACCTAATGATTTTTGTTTCATGAATATGAATATCACATTATTCGCACACAAATTATTCGAGATGATAAATAGCGAAGTATTTAGCATTCGATTTAGAATAATACAACTTTTATCAGTTGTATCCCTTAAGGAATCAAAGGGGTATAAGATTATTTTGGATTTTAAAAAACTTGTGTTTCTTTTAATATATATATCGTATAAAATAAGCGCAAATTAAAAATATAAATCTGTTTCAATTTTATATTGATACAATAATTTAACGCATACTCTTAATCAAATAATTCATAATATGCATTTTTCATAGGAGCAATAATGAGTTTACTTAGAAGGAAAAATTTGATAATTATATATTTTATTTGAATAAAGACACGAAAATGAACATTGTTTTGTTCGTTTCATCGATACAGTTGTTACAAACATTCGAAGCGCAGATAGTTAATGTGCGTTGCAGCAGAAGTAATCATCGCTGACAGATAGTTGGTGAGAGCTAACGTCGAATTATTTCACCAACTCTCTGCGAATTTCGATAAATAGGTTGGCACATTTGTTGTTGACATTTTCTCGGTATTTTTGTCTCGAAGTTAAGACAGAAGTTTTAATTGAACGTCATCCGTAACGTCTTCACATGGGATGCTTTAATAATACTTATATACGTCTATTACAATCTTGAATAGCTAGCAAGATGTTTGAGAGTAAATAAAAAAAATCACGAAAAATTCACTGTGTAATATATGTATAATAATAATATTTCGATGGTACAGAAAGCAGAAAAAAAACTTAGATGAAAACATGAAATTCAGGGATCAACGAATTAGCTCTTCATATTCAACCAGCGCCTTACAGTGACGCTGGTAATGTGAAAATTTGTCGCTCATTATTGTCACTGATGAAAACATGAAAATAAATTTATAAATAAAACACTTCGAGTCTTCCTATTTTCGAAATAAAGCTCTTGATCTTTCTTAAAATTTCGCTGCAATCATGTGTTGGAATTTTGAATCTATCGTGTCATGAAAATTTTCAGAATTCAAGAAATTAAAGAGAATTTTGAATAATATTTAACTTGTATAATACAAATACCATAGACAAATTTGACCCAAAAGTTCGGAATCAATAAGGGAGATGCTTTTGAATTTCGCAGACTAACAGAGAAAAGAAAGATTTTAAACGTCGACCGATGTTTCATTAAATAGTTAATCTAACAAAAAAAAAGTGGGAAGCTTAGCTGATACGCCGACAGCAAGTGGTCGTAGGATGAAACAAAAACACGAAGAACAATTGAATTTAAAGCAGTAACGTTAATTAAATGGAGAAAAAAAAGAAGAGTTTTAAAAAAATAGTCAAATTCATTCATTAAGTGAAGCATGTATTTCACCCAACAACTATAATAACTCGCGAAAGTATTTGAACACTTGTAGAAATCATATACGAGAAATCATATATTGTATGTGCTATATAAAACTTCTTAAAATTTATTTAGCACTGTAATAAGATACGACTATCATAATTATACATATTGCTAAAGTTTGAAACAAAATTGAAAATATACATAGAATAGACACATCGTATTTCACAGATGTTACAGAAATATTTGGACGATCAATTGTTCATTATATTAATAAGCCACAATACTTAATGGCATCATCTAGGTTCGAACTCACTATTCATGTTATATACTAATTTTTTACCAAGTAAAAGTGAGTTAAAGTAAATGACTTGTAATCTTCATATACAACATTAAATTAATTTCAAAGTTTACCAGTAATTTCATTATCACAATAGCCATGTCATTACAATGCCAATAAAATTTCACATGCTTTCATATAACACGTATAATGTATTCATAAAAGTTTTCTATAACAGATATTCAAGAAATATGTAACTAATTGATGTAATTAGGATAGAGTAATAATTAGGTTTAAATTGTCTCACTCAAGTGCAATTTTTAAATTCAAAAACTATACTGCATGGAAGAAATAATAAATAATAGTAATAATAGTAATAGCAATAATAATAAATATTTAAATATTGTCGGTAGTTACTGTATTATATCAGCACTCGTTAAACAAATTATTTGCATAACAAACATTCCTAGTTAACCCTGATTCATTTTATCTACGATCAGGACGAACCTGCTTCGAAAGTCTCGATATCCTCGTAATCGCATTGAAGAAATTACAGCAGGTCAATCGTTCGGAAATAGCGAGGCTGCACGTTTCGCGGCACCGATCGCGAAAAGTCGAGCTCGGGAAAACTACCAATAGGAGAAACGGAAGTAGAAAAAGAAAAAGAGGAGGAGGAACAAGAAGGAGAAGGAGAAATTGATAAGGAGAAGACGCTCATATCGTGCCACGGAGGAGAGACAGTGTGCCGTAGTCAAGAGAGAAATACGATTGGTAGGGATATTGATCTTCCGTGGGAGGTGCCATGTGCAGCGTCGCCGCTCAAGCGACTTCGCGATTCTTCTTCCCTAGATCACTCTCTATTCCCGTTGTTTTCCTTCTTCATCAATCCTTGCTTTCCCTTCGATCCTCTGCTACCTTTTAGACTGTCGTTCATAAGTACATGGACACTTTGCTCGATTTATACTAACGACACAGAATATTAGTAAAGTGGATGAATTAATGGTCAAAAGTGATATTTATTATCTTCTTGTGGAATCAACAAATATACATATATCACGTAAAATATCAGCTAACTATTTGTTTTAAGCCTTATCGTGATATGATCGTAACGTTATTATGGTATATTATATACATATATAATATATAATTCTTTCTCAGATCTGATGGTTAATTTCTTGGAAGACCTCTGTTGTTTTGGGATTCCAATAATGAGGACAGTAATGTATTTCTGTGATTTACTAGTCTTTTTTGACGCCTTACAATTTTTCCTTTGATAGTCGCCAATTCTTTTTATTGCATGTTAACTTCTAGAACCAAATTTTATCATAATATATGTTAATTCTAATAAAGTATAGAATCGTTCTGAGTCTTTCCGTCTGTGTTTATGTAACTAGATTGCATTGCGCTAAAAACAAGCAAGTGTCTATATATTTGTGAGAGTGTAGCGTACACAGTGATGTGTGCTGGCAAATTCTGCCATGGACGTCTACTAGTTCCTTCAGTTCGACTGGCCGTCCCTTTTTAACACGCCAGCAGCACCCGTTTAAACGGGTTTGTCCGCAACGCAAAGAAAGGATCTCCTTACCAAGAGACCAATAATCCAGCCAGTCAATATTCCCTTTACGTGAGGATACCACGTAAGGGATGTATAATTTCCTTCGTTTGAGTCGTGGTTATTTGCTTGTTTGATTGAAGAATGGTTTAATCACCGCTGAGGGTGGAGGAAGACGTCTCTGGCAAAGATGATATTCTTGTGATGCGGAGAAATGCTGATCTTGTAATGCTAATTAAATATATTGTTTGGAAACGTTCCCACAGACATTTATAGACAAACGGACTTTTTAATATATCTTTATAATGCTATTCATTCGTAGTTTCTTCTAGTTTATAAATTAATTAAATGTTACATAATCGAAAGTGCTGCAGTAATTAGACTACGAATTCAAGTATTACAGACATTTACGACGAATAAGCAGAAGAAAGTCAAAAATGGCAGACAGTATCTAAAATATTGAAGGGCTAGAAAATAAAAAATAAGTGTATTGACAAATTTTTCAGTGGTATTCAATAATTCTGATCGAATGAAACAAATTTTTGGATACAATTTTTTGGAAACAATATTAGAACAAGATGCGATCTACCAGCTTCAACTGTGTTGACACTAAACACGAATACTATTCTCACATTAGTTTCACGTTGTCGAATGTAGCTAGCTAATCCTTAAATCTATGCGATTCTCAGAAGTGCATAACCTGAAACGCTTCTGCACACTTTGCCACACACTTCTGAGACCTATTTTCTCGTAATGCAATAACCGAAGCTCTGGGTTAAGCCCTTGCCACCTTAGACTCAAAGCGAATAGAGTTTCCGTACCTACGTAAAATAAAGAAACATCACGGTTTGATGACAAGCAGTTTCGCGAGATCTATATTTTTAACTAAATTCTATTACGATTTACGACTTTCTGTCTGACTGTCTGCGATTTAGAAGAATTATTTCTCATATATAATACAAGTTAAAATTGTTATATATAATATAACATAATACGAATACCGATAAAATCACAAGACAAATGTACGTTTTGAATACATTTTTCTGAATTCTTTCGATTGCTTTAAATCGGGTAATTCTTTTATCGAATGTAAAAAGAGTAAGTACATTACCGATGAAAAGTTGCTGTACATTAAATATCCTAAAAGACGTGGACACGAAAAAAGAATTCACCACTTTGAGTTAGTTTATACAAAAATAAAAATGTATATATTTTTATATATATTTGTAGGAATATGTATTTCTTATATGTATGTATTTCTGTATACATTTTCAGATTGGCTTTAAATTATACCAATATTTTGCTATGATAGTTGTGTATTATTAGAGTGCTAATGACATTTCAAAATGTTTTATACAACACATACAGTATGGACATAAATGTCCTTTATGTTAAGTATTCAAATACTTTTATGGACCAATGTAGTAGTGAGAAACTTAATTTCTACTGTAATGTTCTTTCAATTTTAAGATTTTATCACCTCTTCTTTAAGTCTCTGGATTGCTGTTAATAACCAGTAGGCAGCAGCGGGTTTCTTTTAATGAAGTTTAACTTCAAACACAAAAGTTACCGCGGCGATTGATAACATCGAAAGCGTTTTAAGTCTTAAAAGGATCCAGACTGCGAGAGAATTTAAATCCTTGACGAAGGCAAAGTGTTTCAAAGGTCGTGAACGGCTTGAAAAATTGTGAATTATTGCTACAGCTCACGAAGTACTACTTTGATACTTTCTTATGCTTTAATACGAGGTCCGAGCAATTTCAGTTTGCCTCTGTCCAGTTGCTTTCAAATGTCTACACACCTTGCAACTTGTCAATATGTCCATCTTTTGTTATATAAAATTTTCAACCTTCAGAGTCTACCCTTTATGAAAATATAAAAGTAACTTCAACCCTTGAACTTAGCTTTCGTTTAACATGTTTACACGTTAGCCACACCAGGCTAATTATACCGCGTATAATTTAAATATAAAAAAATGTACAGAGAATGTAAATACACATAATATACAAAAATACCCAAAGTACACGTTACAATGTTTGAAATATGAAACAAATCTATATTCATCCAGTAATCATACAAACGTGAATTTGTATCAGAATCTGCAGCCTAGTGATTATTAAAGACGCATTGAGTGAACAAATTTTAAAATAAAGCTATAAATTGAAAATAAACTAGGTACGTATCCGAACAAAAATTCTCTTCCATCTTAACTATGTAATATTTTTTGGGAATACTATAGCCATCGCAATCAAAATGTCCATTGAATTTGTGCAATTTTTATGCTCTCATATTTTGAAAACTTCAAACTTATAGAAAACGAGCAGGTCGTTCGTGTGCCAATCACCGGAACAACATCAATGTGGATAAAAGTTTCCATCGAGGCGATAGACGTCTGGCGTCCTTTTCTTGTTAACAGGCGCAGAACACGAACGTTCTGAGTTTATACGCATACCAATGCACCGTTCAAGACGCGTGTAAAAGGCTCACGACACAGACATTCGCAAAGGAAACGAACTTTTCCAGAACTACGTAAGAACTACGTATTGATACATGAGCATGACCATTGACATAAAATTTTCCAAGACTGATAGCCGAGTACAGAGAGACAGAAAACGTCGAAGCCATGGGATTAGTCATATAATAACGACGGAGGCATAAAACAGCGATAAATAATATTTACATTAATATTACTATTGTCTATTTATTTATTTTTACTTTAGATCCAAAGCCTATTACAATGAGATTATTGAGTTCTCATTTCTAATTTTTCATACTGTATATGACACATTGGATTCCTTATTTCTATATTAAACGTAGACCCAGGTAATAAACCGTTCCTTGATACGACTACACAACTGTCGACAAAGGGATTCGCTGCCACAACCGACGTAGTGTCCTTCAAAACCATTGACGGAGATTTACCCTATCACAAGCTACCGGCGGAGTTCCCAAATCTGACGAGACCGCCCGTCTTCCGGAGAAGTTCTCTACGGCATAATGTGCAACACCATATCAGAACGATGCCTGGACCCCCCATCCACACCAAACCACGCCGCCTCGCCCCCGACCGACTCAAGCTGGCGAAGGCGGAATTCGAAGTCATGATAGAGCAAGGCGTGATGCAGCCATCGAGAAGCCCTTGCACTTCGTTCCAAAGAAGGACGGAGGGATTCGACCTTGTAACGACTATCGGGCATTGAACGCCCCAACTATTCCGGACAGGTACACACCGCCACACATCGAAGACTTCGCGCAGAATTTGTATGGCAAGCGCATTTTTTCTAAAATCGATCTTGTTCGCGCTTACCATCAAATTCCAATCGCGCCGGAGGACGTAGAAAAGACTGTGATCACGACACCTTTTGGTCTTTTCGAAGCGACCAACATGATGTTTGGCCTTCGAAACGTCGCCCAAACGTATCAGAGATTCGTGGACGAAATCACGAGAAGCCTCGATTTCGTCTACGCATACATAGACGGCTTTTTGATCGCATCGGAAAACGAAGAACGACACCGCGAACACTTGCGGATTTTATTTAAACGTCTAGACGAGTACGGGATTGTAATAAATCTCGCGAAATGTGAATTCCTCGGATATACCGTAACTGCTGAGGGGATAAAACCATTAGCCGAACGTGTTGACGCTTTAGTTAAAGTACCGTTACCCGCGACCGTTAAAGATCTACGAAGGTACCTCGATATGATCAACTTCTACCGGGGTCCGCGCAAATTCTTCAACCACTCAACGACTCGTTGAAAGGCACAAAAAAGTGCAACGCGTCCATTGAGTGGTTCGAATAATCAGAAAAGAGCTTCCGCGAGTCGAAACGCGCCTCAGCTGATGCGACTATGTTAGCGCATCCGACTCCCGACGCGCCCGTTAGCCTCGCAATCGACGCATCCGATTGCGCCATAGGTGCGGTACTCCAACAGCGCGTCAACGATACTTGGCAACCTTTAGGTTTTATGATAAAATCGTTATCCCCGAGCAACGAAAATACAGCGCGAACGAACGAGTATTACTCGCTATATACACAGCGGTCAAGCGATTCAGACACGCCGTCGAAGGAAGATACTTCGCAATCTATGCGGATCATGAACCCCTAATATACGCGTTTAATCAAAATCTTGACAAGTGTTCGCCAAGACAATTCAGACACCTCGACTATGTCAGACAATTTATGACTGATATCCGGCACATTAAAGGGATAGACAACAACGTAGACGACACTCTATCCCGGATCGATGCGATCGGGAAATTCGTAGATCATCAAACGTTAGCTGCAGTGCAAGAGAACGATAATGAGCTGCGCGAAATCATTAATTCTATAATATAATAAACTGAAAAAAGTGCGATTTCCCGATCAAGATGTCGGCATATACTGCGATATTTCGACCGAAACCTTGCGACCATACGTATCGGAAATGTTACGACGCAATGTATTTCAGTCGCTACATGGACTTTCCCATCCGGGGATACGTGCTACGCAAAAACTGGTGACGACGGGTTTCGTCTGGTCGACCGTAAATAAAGATTGTCGAACTTGGACGCGGCAATGCATCCCATGTCAACGTAATAAAGTCACCAGGCACGTATCCTCACCGGTAGGAATGTTTAAAGCATTAGCAGGCCGGTTCGAACACATACACTTAGACATTATCGTAATGCAGTACTCACAAGGTTATCGATATTGTCTAACGTGTATCGATCGTTTTTCGCGTTGTTCCCATCGCCGACATGGAAGCGTCGACTGTTGTGTAGCGGCACATGAGTATAAGAACAATTTAAATCATGTTGTTATTTTGCCTCGGGGTACCAGGATCGTTAGGACACAAGTAGTGTAAGAATAAATAGACTCCGGGCAAAACAATGTCGCCGCTACGTCCAACCGTCGAACAAAGTCGAATTCGAATTTTCCGACACTCCCCGACCAATATAAGTAAACGGACGCGATCGCGAGCGAGTCAGTATCTTTCAGTAACTTTCGAGTATTTTTCAAGTATTTCTGTGTATCTTGCATCTATCAGCGATCTAATTAACGAGTTATTAACGTTCTTACTTCAGCGACTTATACACTGTACGAGCGTCTCAGCGAACTTGACTATATTTATTTAGTTTAATCTAAATATATCTGGCGGTTTGCATTAGCATTCGCAAGTCTCCATCTTTATAAATCCTCTACTTTAACTCCACAGTTGCTTCGGCCCTCTTTTCTACATGGATAGCTCATTTCGGCGTACCTTTAAAAATCACGACCGATCAAGGACGCCAATTCGAATCGTGTCTATTTGAGGAATTATGCCGGTTGCTCGGCGTCAAACACTTACGCACGACAGCCTATCATCCCCCGTCTAATGGGATGGTAGAGTGTTTACATAGACAACTCAAAGCGACGATCAAGTGTCACGACACGAGCAACTGGGTCGAAATTCTGCTGATCGTTCTGTTAGGAATTAGAACCGCGAAAAAGGAGGACCTTAACGCAACGGCAGCCGAAATGGTTTACGGCACCGGTATACGATTGCCGACGGAATTTTTCTTGCCAACAAAGCAGCGAGTCAATTTGGGATAATGAGCCGAATCGGCTAAAAGAACGGATGAAGGAAGTTAAGCCATACCAGGTTACGCGTCATGGCGAAAAGAAAATCTTCGTTTTCAAAGAATTAGTATCATCGCCGTACGTATTCTTGCGCCATGGCGCGATTGGAGGACCTTTACAGCCGCCGTACGACGGGCCGTTTAAAGTGGTAAAAAGAGGCGAAAAGAATTATACCATAAAAATAAATAATCGCGACGTAACGGTTTCCGTAGACCGGTTAAAGGCAGCCTTTATTTTTATTATATCATGATATGCTATATTATGTTACATTATATTATATTATATTTATTATGTTATATTATATTATATCCCGTTATAATATATCACGTTATATTGTATGACGTTATATCATCTTACGTTATATTATATTACGTTATATCCTGTTACTTTATATGGTATTACGTTATATCAAATCGTGATATATTATATTACTTTATATCATGTTACGTTATATTGTATTACGTTACACCATATCACGTTATATTTTATTACATTATATTGTATTTCGTTATATTGTATTAAGTTTTATTATATTACCCTATACCATAACACGTCATATCATATTACGTTACCTTTTACTATATCACGTCATATTATATTACGTTACGTTATATTATGCTATACTATATCACGGTATATTATATTACGTTAAACTATATCCCGTTACATTATATTACTTTATACTATATCCCGTTATATTATATTACGTTATACTACATCACGTCATATTATATCAGGCCATATTATATTACGTAATAGTATATTACGTTATACTATATCAAGTTACATCATATTGCGTTATATTATATCCCATTATACTATATTACATTATACTATATCACGTTGTTATATATTACGTTAAATTATATTACGATATATTTTATTATACTATAACGATATATTACATTACATCATACTATATCCCGTTATATTATATTACGTTATGCTATATCACGTTATACTATATAACGACATATTATATAACGCTATACCACATCCCGTTATATTATATTACGTTATACTATATCATGTTATCTTATATTACATTACACTATATCGCATTATATATATTATTATGTTATACTATATCACGTCATTTTGTATTACGTGAAATTATATTACGTTATAGTATATAAAGTTACATTATATTACGTTACACTATATCAAGTTATATTGCGTCATACTATATCCCGTTATATTACATTACGTTATATTATATTACATTAAACTATATCCCGTTACATTATATTACGTAATGCTATATCACGTTATATTATATTACGTTCTACTATATCAAGTTATATTATATTGCGATATACTATATCCCGTTATATTATATTACTTTATATTATATCCTGTTATATTATATTACGTTATAATATATCGTGTTATACTATATCACATTATATTATATTGCGTTTTACTATATCACGTTATATTATATTACGTTATATTGTGTTTCGTGTATTTTATTACGTTATATCATATTTCTTTATGTCGTATTACTTTATACTGTATCTCTTTGTATTATGTTCCGTTATATTGTATTGCTTTATATCGTATTACATTATATTATATCACGTTATATCGTATTACGCTATGTTATATTATGTGTTATAGTATTACTTTATGCCATATCACGTTATTTTCTATTACATTTTATTGTATTACGTTATATTATATCACATTGTATTTTATCATATTATGTTATATCGTATTATATCACATTGTATTGTATTGTATCGTATTATCTTTTATTATACCATATCATAGCATGTTTTATTGTATCATATCGTATTATATTTCATTATATTTCACCATATTGTATTATACTATATTATATTATGTATTAGATCTTTCACAATAAAGGATAATATATTGTTCTTCCTTATTTTTAATTTACACCATATTGTCTTGTTTTGAAAATTGGAAAATATTGTTGTGACTGAATTGTTATATTTGCGCTAGTATTTCTCCTTTTTATTAAGTAACAATATTTATATTTCCTAATAATTTCACATTAAATGAAGTTAATTCCAAGCACAATTGAGTTGTTTCTCTTTCTCATGGTAGTATTGTGAAAAGTCATATTGAAATGTGAATTATGAAAGTGAAGATATAAATTATGTTGTTTGACAATGTAGTGATGATGAATTTTCTAAAATTTAATGTTTTAAAGTTAGATATTTTTCTGATATTATTTAGTAGTTCGTTTATGGATATAAACACGAGTTTTTTTCTATATATCACCTGTAATTAAAAATGTAAGAATTAATATTTATAATTCATTGGTAAAAGTTTATTGAGAAATAGAATTGAAAGAATGATATCGTATAATGATAGTTCTCTTCTTTACCTTTCTTATAGGTTTTGCACGCCCCGGTCAAGTGAAAATCGTTTAGGATAAATCGATTGAGGCAGAGTTAAAGAATCGAAGTATTTTCATTCCATGCTAAATTACACATGTTATTTTGTTAAAATTGTTTGATATATTGAAGCGAAATGCATCCAGAATTGACAATATGTATCAAGCCCCCAAGAAGTAAAATGTAGAAATATGTATCTGTTACAGATAACTTTTTGAAAGTAAATTGAAAAATTCTAAACTCGCATTTATTATCTAAGAATGCATGTGAAATTTTTTATGTAATGCCACGAACATAAATTGCATCGATCCAACATATTTTTATATTAAGTTGTAAATATTTCAATTTTTTGGATAAATTTTCGAACATTTCTATCGGAGGATAATTTTTTGAAAATGTTATCGAAATAAAAAGAATAATATATAAATTTAAATGTGATATATTGCTATAAAAATAGCTATAAGAATAGTACATACATATATATGTCAATAAAAATTTATATACCTTGATTATGTTTATGATATTTATTACTTATCGCGTAGATTTATAATCGCTTTTCCGAAAATCCTTTTGTCTTTTATCAGTAATAAATTCTTTGGAAAGAATTTTAGTTTTTACTGGCTACTGGTGCATTCGAGTTTTGGCACTAGAAAGACTTTGTTACAAAAAAACTGTAGTAAATGATAGACGATGCTACACCTATGTCTGATAAATAGAATAAAGTTCAATATTCATGTGCTCTTTATAAATACACAAGAACAAATGTTAGTATATTGCATATTTTCTGTTAACTGCTAACTAATACCGAATTATACTCTTTAATATACAAAGTGTTACCGAATTAATGGCACAAGATGAAACGAGCCGAGCCTATATAAAAAAAAAATAAATACAAAATTTAAAGTAACATTTTTCCTGCAAAACTTTGTGTTCGAGAAAATCGAGTTTAAAAATTTGTCAAGTACACTTAAATTTGACTAATATCGGACTCAGCAGGAATAAATAATTGACAGAGAGTAAGGGTTACAGTTCAGGTTTCACATGCGAAAGTAACTACAAAATGTAGAATACAACCTTTTCGTAAGATACTTTGTTTTCGAAAGAAGTAAATTTGAAAATGTAGTATACTCGTGCCAGTAAACCAGTCCTTAACTGTGTAACATGTTCCAACTTTATTTTCTTGACAATGAGGTCTTAAATGGAAAAATTTTACTGCACATTTTTTACTTATTTTTACATGTAGAATAACCTCCTGCTGTTTGTTTACTCACACCTAGTGTGTAATTAGCTAAGTTCAACTATACTACTTAACAAATTTTAAAACTCAATTTTCTGAAAAACGAAGCGTCATATGAAAGAATTTTATTCTATACTTGCAACTTTTTTAACACCTACCACCATTTTTGCTACGTTTAACATCCAGCTCGGAATACTATGCATTTGTGTAACTACGGTACTTCATTATTTGGCAGATGTTCATATAAATATTCCCTTTCCAATCTCACCAAATATATTTCGCAAATACCCAGCAGAATATATCGCTTGTCAAAAATGCTACAAGTTCTCCGAATAACCCAATGTTGTCACTTGAAATGGGGTCAGAGATACAAATTTTTAGTACAAATGGTAACATCATTCGCTCATTAACTCGTTTAACGTCTATTTGCTATTTAATGCTTGTGTAGTATCGTAAACATGGAATTTACAGTCTTATCTTAAGCTCAGTGCAATTCTGATGATTTAAGTTTAAGAAAAATGAGCAAGCGTAAATGTATGTGTGCGAAAGATACATGGCTGCATTAGCTTACCAAAGTCCAAATGAGAAATAAAGAGCGTAAAATGTAAATGCGAGAAACGGAAGAAGTACGTGACGACAGAAAATTTTTCAAGAGTTTAATCTGTGAGATGTTTAACTACAAGCGAACTACGAAGGGATTCTGGCTTAATTTTAATGCTTATGTCTTATTATAATATATATAATTAGTATATATATATTATATACATATATAGATATATGTTATATACATAGACGAATATAACATATGCGAAATACGAGTACATGAACGTTCCCACGCTGAAACACTAGCCAAGTCGTGTGATATATTACATGTAATGTAGCGTCGCTATACGAGAACCAAAGTCAGTATAATTTCTTGAATTCGGAAGATACGAAACTTTATGTTACATTATATCGCAATAAAGCATGGTGTGCAGCGAAATATGTGAAACGATTTATGTATATCTTCGAATAACGACAAATTTTTTTAGGTAAAAATTTTAATCGCACTCAAATTCTAATTTTACACCTTACGAATTACTACAATTATACTTAAAATTACATTTTATGGCAAAATTATAACTGTTTATCTTTGAACAACTTTAACTAGTCTCGCACATCAGTATTGGAGTCCATTATAATATCCAGTATTGGACTCCTGTCTTCCAAACAAGATCAAGCTGATAATTCTAGAGTTACGAGCTCATTATGCACATATTTATAACCCATGCACTCAATCATGGTGAATGACAGTCACGAAATCAGATTATCCAATCATATCGACAGAAGTTTCATGCGTCCGTGACATGTTACAGGTCGCGACATAATAATTCCTGCTTGGAGCTGTAATTGCATATTATCAATTGAAGGTATACACTGGAAAATAGAGAAGTCCTCAATACTCTACGATTAATATCGTCGACATAAACAAACATGTTATAGTTGTTTAACAGCGTATAGAAACAAAGTTTTGATACGTGCTTACAAATGTTATTTTAAAAACAAATAGTATTTCAAAGAAAACAATGCGAATAAATATTTGTTAACATTCCATTCAATTGTTAGTTTACAATATTTCTTTCTTCTTACATAATGATAGAAACATATGGAAAAAAGGAAAACCATTCTATGGCTAATAATAGTAATAACGAAATACTTTTGAAAATGAAAAAAGTGAAACGATGAGCTAAATATCATTTTCTAGAATTCCGCACATCTTGATATTAGCAAAAGGTCAAACAGTATGTTAAATTGGGGACATTCCAGAAATTTTTGGTAGATACCTAAATATTTACTAACTTCACGTTTGATATACTGTCAGATCCTACAAAATAAGCGACCAGCAAGTTTTTACAATCAAACGAACCTAGGAAAGAACATTTCCTGCTCCAGAAATTCTGACGTCGAAACTAAAAAGTATCTACGAAATCCTAAAATATCTGAAGAAATATGTGACATATTCCTCTCGTTCGTCTTGATTTATCAAACTTAATATTTATAAGATCCAGAAAGTCACCCTCCCATAATAAAACTTACTTTTTATGCTTTTCCCTATCCCTTCAAATTTATTCTTCTAGCGTAAAAGGACAGAAGAATAATGCAAATTATATGTACATTACAGAATACTCAAAAAGGTAAAAACCACAATTAATGAATAAATGATAAAAGCACACGGTAGTTTTCTCTATTTCCAAAGAGCAGGTCATTTTCTATGAAATTTCTCGTACTCAACGTTATCACGAAATTTTATCAAAATGAGGCTGTTCGGGTAGCGTAAAACATGCAAAAAATTGCTACACGAACAGGATTTATGACAGAAACGTGACTTCATTGCTGTTTTTAAGATTCAGTATTTGCATCTCCTTTTATCCTGACTTTCTTGAATTCATTTATTTATGGTCAAGAAACTTACCGCGGTAATTAGGACTCGGAAGACTTACAATTTCTTTCGGCGTCTCCAGGACGATTAATGAGCTGTAAAGTTGCGAAAAGTCGGACTGGGAACAGAAATTACGCGATCGCTAGATAATTTTCACAAATCAAAACGTGGGAACCATGTCTACCCACACAGTTGATTTGTTCGAGGCTCGTGGAAAAGGTCAGCAAATCGTTCGAAAAATTTTCATTGGCAATTTCGCGTCTATGCAATTTACTCGTAATCCTTTCAACGTATCAAAAAAAAAAAAAAAAAAAAATTGAGTTGATATTGATACTAAACGAATTTTAATATTAATTTGCATTGATAGTAAATTATTTTATACAACAGTTTTTCGTTATTATTGAAAATTGTTTTAAAGAAAAAATTACTTTTCAATTATGACAAGAAAATGTTTAATTAGTAGTACATTAAAAATTTCTGAACAATAGTGATTATTTCAAAACTGTGTTCGTAAATTACAAATCTTAAATATGTATTATTCTGAAATATGGTACCTTCACTGTTACGTCAAGCATAAAGGCAAAATCTCTTTACTTCTACTTTCTGTAGACAGACAACACAAATTTTTTGTTTAGATGTGTTGCAACAAACATCAACTTTTACGCAATGCAAATTCAGAGCACATAAAATTCATACAGCGAATTTATGTAACAAGTTAAAACCATTAAGCTGGCCAAGTCCATATGGAACAAATCACAGAGGTGATAAATATCTCTACCACAACATACAATCGACTAAATCCACATTTCATCGTTGCCATAAGCACCGTGCATAGAATCATTTATATCGTACATATGATCGGAATATTCTACTACACCAAATATATTACAAAACCATTTCAAACATGTCATAGATTTCAAACACATTCTTATCATAATACACAGAAAAGATATAACTGAATGTTGTAATTGCAAAATGAACTTGAAACTTCTAGATCATATATATTATGAGAAAAACTAAATTATACTAGGTTTTGAAGATTTCATTACAGATCTATTTTATTACAGCTTATGTTCAAAACTAACAAGTGTTCCGTAACTTATGAGGTTAAACAATTATAAGGCTACGAGGTGTTATGAGGTTAACAATTTCGTCAAATCTTAATTTCTATAAATTCCATTGAATGATGCAATTCGTCTTCCCCACAAATAAAATAACCAAACTACGAAGATACCAGGAACAAAATGAGACGTTACGCAACGGCTACAATGTCCTACGGAATCTAATCGGGAAGTATGGGCCTTTAAGCTCGCGACCACATTACATAAGGCAGTCACTTCCGGCTACTATCAGTCTGGCTATGTAAAAGTTGCGAAACTGTAGCCGAAGACAAAATAAATCGTTCGAACGAAGGGTGAATCTGACGGAAAGTGGCATGATACGGGTAGGTATTTAGATTAGATTGCTATATCAGACATACGGTTAGAAGTTACCCGGAAAATACGCATTCCGATATTTCGTTAACCGAATCAGTACAGCAGCTATACTTAATCGCAAGTTACACAAATTTGTACCTTAAAATCAGTACCTAACAATCAGTATAAACTACTCAGATAGTCGGGTATTTTGTAACTGTATACCATAACTTGGCGATTGTAGTACTATATCGACAAACGCAAAATTTTCGAGAAATAAGTAGACACCATCATATCTTCATTTTTATTCCAATCGCAACCAAACAGGAAGTATGTCTGTGCTATTTAAATTCACGACTAGGTGAAGTGGCACTCGATCTTACTTTAACAAGCGCAAGATCGCGGTCTTATGCTTTCCAAGATTACCATGAGTTGCTCATAACTTGACGAAATAGAAAGGAAAACCATTCATGATCCAAAGGGAAGAAAAAGAAGAAAGAGAACGTCGATACCAACATTTCGAGAAGAAATGTTGAATAAGCATTACGAAATGGGGAAGAAGAAAGGCGAACAGGATCGCGCTTCCGTATTTCCCTTCCATGGAACCTCCATCGAATTAAGTAATAAAAGGAATGTATTAGAATAGTAACAACAAGCGATGCAAAGATCTTCGGTAAATAAATCCTATCATATTTCCATCTTCGTTTCGTCGATAACAAATAAGATATATGTCTTCCCTATTTAAATTCACGACTACACCAAGTAGCGCTCAATCTTACTTTAAGAATCGCAAGATCAAAATCTTATAATTCGAGAGCAAAATTCATACGTGCGCTAAAAGATCGCGGGCTAAAAAAAGAAAGAAAGAAAAAGAACATTGATGATAACATGTAAAGAAGAGAGGTTGGATATCCATTACGGAATGAGGAAGGAGAACAGGATCATGATTCCGTGATTTCCCTCAATGAAACCTCTATCGAATTACTGCTTACTTCACCTAGACCGCGTCACATCGTCCCGCTTATTTCTCAGTCGCATGCAATGCAAATGTAATCGAATAATAATATAGCGTAGCCAACGCTCCCAGTGGACCGCGAAGACATTCTCGTAAATAAAACGGTTGCGTTTATTCCAAGGAAATGTAGGAGTAAAGTGATCGCCGCTACTCTATGAAGAATCTAGAACAGGAGCGCGTTCGCTTGGGATCTATTCCCGAGAGAGCAACTGCGGCTCCTTTAAAAACAACGCGTCGATACAATTCCCAAAACGCACGACCCGATAATACTCATCCATCCTATGTTACCAACACCGTGATACGCATATTATGGAACTTTCATTGTGAAGCTCAAATGAAACATTTGAATCGGTTCGGACAAAAGTGTCCCTTTTCTTCCAACAAATGGAAAGTTCTATTATTATATTATGCTTTTAAACTTTTTGCTTAAATTTTTTCTTACGAGGTTTATTTAAGAATTAGTGGAGGGTACCAATGGTGGAAGGACGTGGATTTTGTCAGTGAAGGTTCGATTCCGTCTTTTAAATGACGAATGTATAAATCATCTCGCTCGTACCATAGGAGAAATTTCTGCTTTAGTGAGATACCTTTATCATTTATTCTCGTAGCCATTTTTGCAGTTTTAACTACGTTTCTCGAAAATCTGTACATCCTTGTAGAGAATCATCCCTTGAAATACGCACAATTGTCATTCACGCAACATGAGCCCTATCGCTTATTTAAAATTTAATTAAACTATTATATCCATGAACAGTATATAACCATATCGTAAGTCTGCATAAACATCTTCCATCTATATTCCAGATATGTCACATTACTATGAATATTATTATAAATATGTCAGAAGTCGCATAGATAGAGAAACTTTGCTTACTTTACAAATAAATAGAATTAATTAATCAAACAGTCTCGTATTTCTCTTAAATCCGAAGTCGAATTTTCCAAGTGGAAATTTTTCTTTTCCAAATTGATAATCCGATCCATTCGATCAAACTAGGATATTAGAAAGCTGAACGTGAAAGATTATACATCTGGCAACAGTTGATAAATGGAACAATACGCAGAGAGACTAAGAAGGAGATCTAGGCCTATGAGTTATCGGAGTGGGAATTTATCGAAAAATTCTAGACAACGTTGAAAATCGCAAATATTTGTGGGTCACTCCTCGTTTCGAGTGGGAATACTTGGATCGTGGAAACGAATAGAACGAATCGTCGATACGAATTCGTTGCAGCGTGTCGGATACCTGTAGGAATATATACGTGAAATGTAAAATGAATATTTTTGGACAGAAAATAAGTTAGTGAAAGATTACGGCTGAAGAGAGCAACGAGAACTGCCATTTCAATCTTTTAGTAGGGTTTGATACGCGATAAATAATGACAGCTGCTTGTGACACCGGCATATTACAAGCTAGATCAAACATACTTCGGTGGAAGCTCTACAATTTCTGTCGTTAATCAGGTACAAGAGATTAAAAGTAGATTAACTGCAAAACACAGACAGAATAAGAAAGGATTCGTGTACGATCTGTTTACATCTGCAACTATTATTAACTCATTTTCAGTTGAGACTTATCCGTGTTAATCACCACGACAATGTATGTTTCAATACGAATGGTTAGTTAAATGTGACAGTATGGAGACACTTCATAAGGGATATTAATTTAAAAAAAAATTTATAACAGATATTCTGTATTTTCGTGCACTCTTTAGGCTCTTTATATTTTTATCCCTTTAAAGAGTCGTTTTACTGGCTTTTAATAGGAGAATAATACGATGCATTATCGATGGATGTTGTACAATAATCGTGGTAAATTTTACGCTGTATTAATTACAAATAAATTCCTAATTCATAATTGCTGATACTAAGAATATCAACAATAGTTCATGGAATTTGCACGAGTGATTACATGACGTTTAGCATAATCTATATGTATGCAAATTACTTATATTAGTTTAACCAAAAGTTTCTCGACTTTGAAAGACCAGACATAGAGAAGACAAGACTTGCATAACTTAGTCCACGAACTTTTCGACTAGATTGGTATGTATTTCTTTATAAAAATCATATGAAACATCACAAAATTTTATGCAAAGATTTTATAGATTAAATCCGGTAACAACGATTTCGATTCCTGTACGATAAACTATACCTGCTGCTGGTATAAAAATTCCGGGGCGAATCTTCCTTAATAACGTATGCAAAGATATAATAATAATACACCCAATTTTGAAAAAGATGAGTTGTCAGCATAATATTAAAAGAAAGTAGGTAAGTATAGGTATTGAAAGACTATACGTATGTATAACGAACATATGTATAGATAGTTCCATTTATAGCGGGATCCAATACATTTCAGTGGCATAAAAAGCCACTCAGTATCGTCTTTGTAAAATTTACCACAGGACGTGTTATCTCATTGGCCTCAGAGACATCGGATTGAAACTTGCTTACTTATTCCAACAAATGTTTCTGCAAACATTTACCCTTCTGCTTCAAAACAGCAAATCTCAAGAAGTCATTGATAGCAAATCCGAAATTCTGAAAAGCTCGACGTCGAGGTACGATATCGCGGGGAACAGCGATCCTCATATACGTGGGATCAGTGCTTTTAGCAAGATTAAGCGTCATTTAGCGCGTACACATTAATTCGAAAATTAATTAACGAAGTAATCGGCATCGGTGTATATGAACGTCATTTACCTAACGTTGTTGCACTAAACCGAGTGTATGTTTCGAGCTTAGTCACGCATGTCAAAGAGAAACACATGATCATCGCGTTTCGAACGGAGACGTCGTAACTTGACCGAACAGAGTATGTACATGCACACTCGCGATTCACAATACAAACTTTATTAAGCGCATCGACGTGGAAACGACCCACCCGACTGTGGATCGAGTAATTAACTGTTGCATGCGCGGAAATTGATTACAGCTGGAACCTTTGAACAGATGCTTTTCGTTATCACTGTTTTCGTTTTGTACCCCGGGATGAAGTGCCGTTACTTGTTTCTGCAGTGCTTTCTATATATTTGTATAAATATATTGAATGATAATTTAATTGCTAATTTAATTTAATGTAATGGTCATTTAAGCTATATACATATAACATAACATACATATATATGAACAATATATATCTAAATTTTTTCGAAGAAATATTTGGCACTAGCAAATGATTAATCGAATGTAGAGATATACCTAACAAATTAAACTTCGCACAAGAACAAACGCAGCCAACCGTTGCTCCCACACGAGCAACGAACCACCCATTATGAATTATAATTTTCGTGTATATAATTATGAAAATATCACGTCACGAGTACTTTATAGGCAGGAATATTTGTTAAAATTCATCCGTTGGCGTATGTAAATTATTTACATTTACGCATGCCCGGACAGGATGATTACACGATTTGTAGTACGTTGAGACACTATTTACAAACGTCGATACCGTTCGAGAACATCAATCGCGAGCAGTTTGATAGAAATAATATTTGACGGATCCATGACCTTATTGTGTTGTGGCATTGTTATTCGCGCTCAGCAAAATGTAATTACAGCAAATAGTATCGATTACGAACACCGAAACAATAGGAAATGTTAGTCTCTTTTAATTGTCTGAATTAACTCACACACCAACTCGATTTCATTCATAAAGATAAACGCTTTCTGTTTCTCGATTTTATCTGCATACGCATAGCATTAATGAAACATTAATTGCTAACATACAAAGCATTATGCGTAGTAGGGCGTTCTTTTAATTTTTTCATATCAAATTATTCATACATTAAAAATCTTGCAATTAAAGTTTCAGAATTAAAGTGCAATGTTATGACCAAAAACCACTGATCAAGTTTAATACAAGATACAGTGACGAGCAAAAGTGTAAACACACTCCGCTGATTTTATGTAAAAGGCGATACTACGACTAATTTTTCAAGTGATCGGTAAAGATTAGGTAACAGTAACTACAAGCTACGTCTGATTAACGAAATGTAATAGTTCATTATCAGGAACATTAATAATGTACAGAATATTTTATAATAATTGTGTTTTGAAACAATGTTTTCAGTTTTGCACGTTTCGTCAGAAACGTTTATGATAGTATGTAAATGTCAGGGAAACGAAACTGTCAATAAGCACTGATTATCTGCTGTTTCGCAGTCAACTATTGCACACCATTGTTAGATTACTTTTCAGTTTGATATGCTTAATCCAAGATGAAGCCACTTAGCGAAGATAGAAAGAACAGTATTATTTGTTCGTGTGATAAAGGTTTGTCGTTGCGACAAATTGCAGAGAAATGTGGTGTCAGTCATACGATAGTTGCAAGAATAAGAAAAAAGTATGTTAGTACACCAATTTCTTCACAAAACGGTAGACCGCGACTTATTTCGGATAGAGCAGCACGTGAAATTGCACACTGTATTCGGTCGGATAGTTACAAAACACCAAAAATTGCTGCTCAGGAAATCGAAATAAGTGCTAGCGAATGGACCATTCGTCGCTCTTTAAAGAGAATTGGTTTACGAGCGTAGGAAAAAGAAAGTAAACTAGCTCTTTCAAACAAAAATATTAAATTACGAAAACAATTTGTTGACACCTACAAAGAATGGACGACCGAAGATTGGAAAAGAGTTATATGGAGTGACGAAACAAAAATTAACCGATTGGAATCCGACGGAAGATCCTGGTATTGGACTTCATCCGAGAATAATGATCAACCAGGTGGTATAAAACAAATTATGAAGTTTTGAGGTAGCTCAATTATGTGTTGGGGTTGTTTTACTCACAGAGGTGTTAGTCCCTTAGTTCGAATCGAAGGTATAATGCGAAAAGAGCATTATTTGACCATTCTACAAAGTAATTTACCTTCTGTAGTTAATTCTATTGGATATGATGAACGTGAAGTAATATTTCAATAAGACGGGGATCCTAAGCATACTGCAAAAATAGTTAAAACCTGGCTAGAAAATCAAAATTTTTCTCTGATGAAGTGGCCAACACAAAGTCCGGATATGAATCCGATCGAAAATTTGTGGTCCATTTTGAAAAGAAGGCTGACAAAATATAATAATCCACCTTCAAATGTTCATGAATTATGGAAAAGAACACAACAGGAATGGTATAATATTGAACCACAAACGAACGAAATACTAGGTTGAAACCTTAATTCGACGAGTATTATTAAAGTGCAAAACTGTAAACATAGTTTGAGATGTCCATTTTTGTAAAATGTTCTGTACATTATTAATGTTAATGATAATGAACTATTACATTTCGTTAATCAGATGCAGCTTGTAGTTACTGTTACCTAATCTTTACCGATCACTTGAAAAATTAGTCGTATTATCGCCTTTTACATAAAATCAGCGGTGTGTGTTTACACTTTTGCTCGTCACTGTATATGTACTACTCTAATGCAATGATTGAAGACAAAGCTAAATGACACTAAATTCCTAAAATACGATTATGTCACAGAAATACATCAAACTTAGAACAATAGCAAAACCTTCGTAAAAGCAAGATAACTAATATAGATTCAAGTAAGTTAGTATCCCAATTCTAATGGAAACCATTCTGGGAACAAATCTAGATTCTCGAAAATTAATCTATGAAACAATCTTAGAATTCGTGTAATATCGTATACTAGAGTTATAAACTATAAAAATACCGACCCTTGATGCTCGTATCACCAGATTCCTGGAAGCCTCACTTCAGAAATTCATACTTCTAGACCATAATAACACTATTATCGAATCAATTCAATTGAATTCCTAATTCTTACATTCATAGCGAATAGCACTTGCACGCATACTTCAACGAAAAAGTACAGAACATCACTCAAATAAACGTAGAAATAATTTCACGCTGTCTCAGATTTGAAAAACTCGAGCTCGATTTATCAATTAGCCACTAATCACAAAATAACAATCTTGGTTGAAAACAAGTAAACTGATTAAAGAATAATAATTTTGGTTAAGAACAAATTATATACATTTTAATATTGAAATATATACATTTAATATTGCAATATTTAGTATGAAGAAATTACTATACCAATGCGTTAATGCAAGCACAAGAAAAAGCGAAGCTATTCAATCCTATACTGATTCAATTTTCCTTCAGCATTAACGAAGACAACTGATAAGAACGATCGAAACAAAGTACAAAATCGTTCCATGCGAGTTAGGCTGCTCGATGCACCGATCAAAATTTAATGCATCGTTTTCTCTGGACGCGTTGAAATATCGACGTTCGCCATTGCGCACGATCAACGAGGAAGATCGAACTGAAAATATGAACATGGACCGATCGAGGTAGCCATCAGCAGGCGGCACGCATGCATGTATCGTACAGGCCTACTAATTGAAGTAGCATGGTGCTCGTCACGCGAGCGAAAGCCGACCGATCGTTTTGCCTCCAGCTGGAACTTTTCCCCGAGGGAACGCTTGATACGAGAAACGTTCGAACGGTAACGAAGAGGGCAATTACAAGTAATTGGGAATGGGTAAGTGGGCTACGTGACGTCCTTATTTTCAAAAGAGCATGGCTTATTTCCCGCGCGCGACACCACCGTCCGCAGAAGGCCAAGCATGCAACGCGATAGCAAGGGAGAATTAGTTTAGCTCTGGCGATGTTAACGAGCCAGTCTCTCTACACGTATTTTTCGTGGAAATATAATGCGTTCGCTGATCTCGTTTCTTTGTTGTGTTCCTTGTTCACATACAAAATATTTTTAAAGAGAAGAAGGACATAAAAGTGAAACGTAGTAGGTCGATTTGTAGTAACGGCATTTGAAATCAGACAAAATATAATGATGATCAAATATTTACATATTATGTATATATAAGGAATTATATGTAAGAAATATATAAGAATATATAATTTTTATAGGAACAGCGTTTACTCTCTTTTTATGAAATTAGCAAAATATAAATTACCTAGTAAGGAAGCGTAGAATAGAAATAATATATTTCACTATTTACTGTATATATATATACCGCTATATACAATATTAACTATCACTACTTCCATTAATATCAGAAGTCTTTCTATCATTTTAGAAATACCTTTTGAATTTTATTCGGGATTCACAAATTAAAGAATTTGCAAATAAAGGGCTTGTCAAGTATAATAGAATAGTCCTGCAACGCGGCTTCGCGATAATGCAACTTAACGCTACCTATAATTTTATCGCTATAATTTTATCGGTGTAATTACTGTAACATTTACTCGATCAAATTTGATCTCCCGCGACTACTTGTTGAAATCTCATTTTCCAAGGGTGAATATTTCATACTGGTAGGCCATTAACCCTTTCGCTTCGGCAGTCCAGTCCGCCGAAGTACTGTCACTGAACGGAAATGCGTGCCAGAAATACGCACAATGTGCGTTGTTGCTGTATATACGTTTTCCTAAGTCTTAAATAACAATAATCCTTGTAAGAACCGTGTATGAAATATCGTTTCACTGTCAATGAATTTAATAGACTTTTTAGCATGAAACAGTATACGATCGTTTGGATGTTTGAAATATATTGCGTGAAACGTTTTGATGTTGTTTCAACAATGTGTAACTTTAAGAAGTGATCAATTCAATATGTCAATAAAATCAACAGAAAATGTTCTGCCGATAACGAAAAAATATATTAGTGACTACAGATAGCACTTGTATATACATCATTTGGATGCCGGATATATGGGGTGCCGGACTCAGAAGTCCGGTGGTCGCCGCCTATATGCGGCGCTCGTACCCACAGGTCATCTCGCGGGTGCCGCCTATAAGCGGTACTCGAAGCGAAAGGGTTAATGGGCCTCTCTTCATTACTTTGAGTTTCAAAAACCTCCAAACAATTTTGCAACCAACTGCTTCTCCCCTGTAACGGAGAATTTCACCCGTCAATGATTTCAACGTCGCTTTGGTAATTTCAGGACACTCTTTTGAGTAATGAAATACGAAGAAATCGAGCATTGTTGCAACGCGACTCTTCCTTCCACCGATGGAATTCACGATCGGCCTCTGGTTCGATTCAACTTGAAAAGTACCGTCGTGTACTTCCTAAAACGAATCGAAAATCGTATTTACGAAATGGGATCCGCGAAGTTTTCGGTGATATCACCGACACGTGTCCAGAACTACCGGAATTCTTGGTATAGTTGGAGGTTTGTATCCGTCTTGAAAGAGACGAATCGATGCGACGTTTTGCCGCCACACAGCCGATCTACCACTTATCCGAACTATCCAACGCAACTCGGCCGTTACGAGAAACAATCGGTACACGTCCAACTTCCGATCGCGATGGCAGATACAATTTCACTGTAATCTCGAAAGCAAAGCGTAGTGGAGACCCAATGGTAATGTCGTTTAACGTTACGAAAGGAGATAGATGTAGAGGAACACAGAAGAGAATGGAGTTAGCTGTCACCAGAAACTCGTTGCCATAGGTCACATTATTCGTTGTTAAATTTTAGTTTACGAAGATCGGAGGTTGTCGTTGAGACACGTAAATGTGTCTATCGTTTCAATATTTCAAAGATGATTCTAACAGGATGAGACGAGTTTTATAAGAGGAAGAATTCGTTGCTAAACTGCGAATGTCTACTTTCGTTTATAGAAAATGTTAATGTAAAAGATATATAAAGATCACAGGAAAAAGATATGATAAGTCATATTTTTCATATGAGGGCAATTTAAGAATTTAATCCATTGCTCGATCAATCGTAATTGATCACAATTGTAATTGTAATTGAATTGTACACATTACCAAAACTATCTTTTCATTAAATTTCATTATGGGATTCTTTCGAAAGATATTTACCTTAGAAATATTGATTTCTCTTAAAAATATTACTTGTCATATTTTAGATATGCATTAGATATGCACGAGCATCAGATTCTTTCACAAAACTTTATGGATTTTTTATCTATTGCTGAGAGGCTTATATCTTCCAACCGAATAAATTGTTTCCTTTTTTAAATATGCAATACGCTTTTATATTAAAGTGCGCCCTTTTAATTATTAAGTAACATCAAAAATCAACGAACTTGTGCTTATCATATTTTTCTCCAATAAGCTTATCGTTTACATGTTTCAAAGATGGTTCTGACAGGATGAGATAAGTAGAAGGAAAATTGTTGAGTTGAAGTTTCGTCAGTGATGCGCGCATCCAGTAGAATCTTCGATTTTGATCACTCTTCAGAAAGCACGGAACGCATCGTGACATAACCGTAAAAGATGACATTTTCGAGTTCTATGGCTAATATTGATCTTATATTTGCTCTCATGCAGGACAACATTAAACGGCTCGGTTAAAATTGGTCGCTGCAACGAATATTCGCGATGAATATTCGTTGAAACGTTCGATGACGGATAAAATTACGATACGTTTAAAGCTACTGTATTTTTGTGGAAAAATAAGTATGTGCAGATCTGAATAGTTTCAATAAAAGGATCGTTCGATTTTAAACAACCTGTTAATGTCTCAAATATTATAGCATAACCGCAAAAGGAATTGACAAGATTAAGAAAAGATGGAACAAGCTCAGCATCAACAACTTATAATAGAATATTTTCTGTTCTATCTATTGGATGATATTACGAGTATCGGATCAATACAACTGTTGATAGCTCGGGATATATTTTGGAGAGAAAAGAAATATTTACAGAAACATCTCTAAACGTTCAAATCTTTTCAAACATACATACAGTATCACTAAATTATGATACAAATTAAGGAATTCGTAACGAAATTATTAAATGGCAAAACCAACATTATAAAAGGTGTCACAATAGAAAATTTCACTGAAAATCTTTGTTAGGAAAATTATTTTATATCAAAGATATTAATATATTTAACAACTGTTTTATTTTTTTATTTCACTATATTATTCTTTTAAATAAAAATATGCTTTTTCAGGACACCCAATATAATACTTTGTTTCATTCTTACTTTCCAAAAGAATATAATATACACACCCAACTATTATTTCGCAAGACAAAGACTTTCCGACTAATTTTTAAATCTATCGTTTAAAATTATCTCTAATCGTTTAAATACATAACATTCACTACGAATGATAGAAGAGGAGGCAGAAACAGAATACACCTAAATGGTAAATATAAAGAAAGAAATATAATTCGAAACTAAATTCTCGGATAAAAAAGCTCGTACCAGTGTTTCTAATGCTAGACATCACGTGTAGGGAATAAAATCACAACTCATACGATCTCTTTCACACGGCGATACATGTATCGCGATACGTACATGTGTAATGTCATACAGGTATCGCATACGTGTATCGCCGTATGAAAAAAGGCTAAGGATTTCTATCTTTCCTATTTACGCCCTGTCTGGTCGCTAAAGACTGGAAGAGGGGAAAACTACCGAACAATCGATTACACGCTATGCTTGGATACTGGGCGGAAACAACCGAACATTATTCGCATGTTTTTCCTTTCGGCGCTTCGCATAATAATTTCCGTGTGTATAGTGTATACTCAATCAGAGTAGATAGCAGTAACACTTACGGGAACCGATATACGAACCACTGGCAGTTTATTCGACATTTTCTATGACTGTTGCTCCTAGCTGGCGCACTCAGAGCTGCATCCATATAAAAGAAAAAAAATCAATTACCGTTGTTTTCGCTGGTGAAATTTAATCTCTTGGCTAGTTAGTTTTTACAACTGTTCGACTACGGCGCAGTCGTTAGTAGCATCGAAATATCAAAACGACGAACAACTTATTTATTTCGAAGTTGAGAATATATATCTGTACTTGAGAGCTTCGAATTGGAACTAGTTCATCTCCTTCGGAATTAAGTTACATGCGTCACCTATCTTACCACTCGTCCTTTATTTCGTTCCTTATTTCGTTCTTTATTTTGTTCTTTGTTTCGTTCTTTATTTCGTTCTTTATTTCGTTCTGCATTTCGTTCTTCCTCACAAATTTGTTTATTAAAAATAGAAAAGATTTAGTGGTGTTAATTTTTTTAAACGCGATGTTACCTTGTCAAACATCATCTGGTTACGTATCCGAAAAGATAGATTTGAAAAATTTCATTTTGAAAACTTATTTAGCGAAGAGAGCTTTTAATTCTATGGAGATTGCGGTCCTAAAAATTCCATCGCAGGTCTGGGTATATCTGAGAAATATAATAACTTTAATCCATGTTGTGGCACTAATTTTTACATAAAAATTGTCCGCATACAAGAAAAGTATTTAATTTTATTAAATTAAACAAATTATTTGTCCTTCCTTTGCTCTTCATTTTCTTCCATATTTTCTTTCGTTGTTAGATATATTTCAGGTACAGATATATTTCTCTAATTTCCTACCGATCACATCAAATTTACGTAAAATAGATGTAAAATTCTCCAAATGATGATTTATTAACTTAACTTACGTTAAGAATTACAAGATTACTCTTGTGTAAATAGAAATCTATATTAGATTACATGTATAAATGATTCTCTATAAAATGATTTTCTCGATTAGATATACAGAAAATAAGATCTATTCCATTCAAAATGAATAATTTTTATATTAAAAGTAGGATACTTTTTGTGAATAAATTAATTAGTAGTTATCAATTAACGATGTAAATGAAATATTAACTCGTCTTTACGAGTTCATAATATAAAGAAAAACAATTTTTCTCAGGTATACTCTGTACAATGAAGAGAAACCTACCATGTGATTGCGAACTTTCATTATAGTAACTGAAATCACCTACATTAATGCTACTATCTACATTAATAGAACTAGCATTCGTAATGTCATAATAACTCTGCAACTATACCCAAAAAGTAAAAAAAAAAACGATATTTAAGCTATTCAATGTATGTTTCATGAAGACAGACTTAAAATCCAATAAAATGTCGCAATCATCGCCCGAAATTTTTTAACAATGATTTATAATACATTCACACTCATATATGAAAAGAGTAAAAAGTATTTTAATATGTAATTAGATCATACCTAGGCCAATCGTGACAGAAAAATTATACAAGCCAGCAGTATTTGTAAAAATCATCATGAGACGTATTATCTTATCAATCTCTGAGGAGTTAACAAATTTATTGCGTGTATTATATGTCTGTGATCTTCTAACACACAATAATAAAAATATAAAATGTATGCACAAAGCTTTAAATTGTGAACGTAAATTTTGTATGAAAATTATTTTCCAACATATACATAGCACATATAGACAAGGAAAATCCGATTAGTGACAAATATGTATATTCAACATGAAATTTAGAAAAGATACTTTCAAAATTTGTCAATAAGAAGATAAATATTTTATAAAAATGATTTGTTAGTTAATAGACATGTAGCATAGATAATAAAAATCGACTGAATGATCGTGATAATTCTAAAAAGCGATAAATTTTATTCCACACAGAAATGAAATTATACTCTCCCACTTGAACACCGGCCATTAAGCGTTCTTTTGCCGTGGTGAATGATATCTCGCTTTAAAACGCGTGCTAACGGTTGATATTTCTAATTTCCGGCCGATATTCCCCGATCCAGGTATCGCGCTAATGGAGAGTGAGCTTTTAAGTCCCTTATTCCCGTCGATAAATCTATCATCTGGCAAATTTCGTCGACGAAAAAAACAACCATCGACACACGGTCGACGCTACAACAACGATAAAGCTGCATAGTTATCGCGATTACAGCCAACAATCCTCCTGTCGTTTCTATGGGTTTGTCCCGTTGGAGCATGTGCGAGAGCACGTAGTCGTCGTTGTTATATCGACGACATGAGCGTGTCGAAATCGTTTGGTTGCTCGATACAACGAGTACGGAAATTCGTTTGAAATTTAAATCACGCGGCTAACATGCAAATCGAGGATGCCATTAAGAAGCGATACGTCGCGCGTCGCGGTGACGATTTGTAATAGTGTGGCAAGTCGAAATCTCGTTCCATCAAAGTCAATGACTGGTAGATTACTTTGCAATTTCCCGAGTTCTTAAATCGGGGATTTTTAACGACGATAAAAAACAGATTTATTTAGCTTGGTGCATAAAAATGTGAAATCAAGCGGAATATAAAATTTTGGATAAGTCCTAATTTTTAGAAATTGTTACAGTTTTACGGTGATTATGAAAAACGACGTAATCGTGATTAGGTTATAGTTTGGAGTTATAGTTTGGAGTTATGAAAAACCATTTTTTTTTTTTTTCTATAATATCTTTAGAAGTTAAAAGTTTTGAACACGTATTAATTGGTTGATAACATGTAACTGAAATTCCCAAGTAATAAGTAATCAGAGAATAAAATTTTCCTAAATTTTACAAAAGACTTCTCAACGGATGCCCTAATTTTATACTATTCTTCGAAAAGTATTTTGACAATTAAAAGGAAAAACGGTGAATACTCGAAAGGCGTACACGTTTTAAGCGTACTAAAAGTTTTTAGAGTTAAACCTTTTTATTTCTCAAGTAGTACATCTGCTATGAAAATGAGGACAATGCTAGAAAGAGAACCACAGTTTTGTAGAAAAACTGAAGTCACAATTAAGACTCGAATAAAAACCAAGCACGTACATCTTACCACGTTTTTCGCCCTTCCGTACGTTCTTCTTGATTAGCTTTTTTAATTTTACTCGTTCCGATTTTGAAACGTTTCTATATTTGTCCCAAAAACCATCGAACTTGATGAAAAGTCTGAGGTTTACCTTTTATCGCTGCTCGATCCTAAAATCTTGTTTTTAAAAAAAACTAAGCAAACATTGTCTCAAATACATCTGAACAAACAGAAAATTGCTGTAATTGCGTGAAAATAATCAAACTCTCCAGAGTTTGTCTCTTAAATTGTCTTCTAATTTTCGTACTATCAAAAATACGAGCTCGTTCGGAATGTAAAAAACTACTATTAATTTGAAAAAAAATTAGCAATTAATAATCGCGAAAAAAATTTAAAAGCTATTGACTAAATACGCAAGAAAATATTTGAAACTTAACGACCATTCTCCATTTTCCTATCAGAAATGAAGGACATGGTAATAATCCTGACCCTGACCGATATCACGTTATAAACGAATCCCATTTATTAATAAATCTAGTTACTCCCAGAACAAATACTCACCATTGACACATTATAAAACACACCGAACTCCGTGAAACATATCATTCAATTAAATTTTTACCGATTCTGAGATGGATACCCTGAATTTACGAAGAAACCTTTCCCTGCATAATTATACATGCGAGAACTTGCTATTATTTTATTATTTAAAAAATTAATATGATTAAATATATATTTAACACTATTGATAAAAGTAGGGAAATGAGCTCTAACCTTGAAGCCAGTTAGGAACGTCGCGGGATCAGAGGGGGTCCGGGTCGAGGACGCCTGATTGGTGGCCCCGTAACTCAACTGATGCTGATAGTTGGAAAGGATCTTTTTGTGAGCACTGGCCTGAGCTCTATAAGCTGACACTGATAACTTCATTTCTTCGTGTTCCCGGTAAAGGGTCCGATTCTCCCGATGCTCCAACCAGGGTACATCCTCGTTCCTTCGTGGTAAACGTTAAGTCTTTTTAAGAGATCGGCACGCGCGGCCGGACAGCTACGATGAAAATCCCTCGGAAAAGGAATGAAAGCGGGTCAGCAACCGCGTTCGGCTAGTTATCCGCTTTTCCTGCCTTCGATTCCAGCCGATTTTCCCGGTCTATCGTAGTTGTTTACTTTTATTTTCACGAGTTCCCTTCGTTCGATATCCTTATCTGGAACTCCGCCCACGACTTCGTTTCAATTCTTGGTAGTTTTCCCCAGGCCTCTTTCCCTTTTGTATCTGACTTCGACTGACTTCTACTAAACAGACAATCTTCGTTAAGCGGTACTCCAATCTTGTTTCTTCGCTTTGGAATTCATTGTTTCGTTAAACATCAGAATCTAAAAAGGAAGTAGCTAACTCTTGCTTTAAAAAGCTTGTATTACGGGCGTACGATACAAAGAGGCTTTACGGGGATAATTCGTCGAGAAATTTTCTTCCCTTTCGATGATCGTGGGATTTATATCTTCTTAACGGATCGGTTGTTAAGAATTTTCTCGATGTCACAGGAAAAGGGGTACGGAACGGCGAGATGTTTCTCTCTATTCGTTTGTGGACGATGATTTCCCGCGAGAGAGGCGAATACGAGGATACGTGACTCTTCGGCTTGCCTTGTCCCTTTCGCGTGCTCTCTTCTCACGTTTCGACGGCTACTCTCAATATATCTGTCCGATCGAATGGAATAGTTTTGCAACCGAAGGCTTTCGAAGGTGAGCAGATTCAACACACCTAGCTGGACGATCGAGAAGTAAATCCTTTTAGGAACCGTATCAAGGATTAAACATCTTACAATGGAAGAAAGGGTATCGATCGTAGAAATAATCCTTCTTTCGTTCACCAGTCCACGTTCGTTTTCTTACCCAGTTACGAGCAGTTTAACGTTCCTCCCAAGCTGTCGTAAATTCACCGTTTCGCCAAGAACAAACTCACTCCCCGCTGGACTTTTTCTAATTGAAGCTTCCCTCCATCAGGATTCCCTGTAGCGTAAACAGACCGACTCTCCACGGTCTAATTTCAAATCTTCTAAACTGTTTCAACGATCAACGTCTCATATTCTATATAATGTTCTACCGATAATACGAGCAACGTACAGCGAAGGCAGATGGCGTATTAATTTCTCGTCATCTATTCACATGGAACATCTCCATCTTCGACGAAGGAACTAAACACCCTTGGATTTCTCGTCTCTCTATCAAAAATTAGAATTTCATTAATTCACTAACAACGATTGATAAGTCATAGGAATAACGAACATTTGTAATGTCGCTCGATTATTCGCCCCTTGAACGCCTTCTTTTTACTCCTTTTTATTCGTCGTCGACTCAAGCTATAAGGCCACGTGCCGTTGTTCATTAAAAGTCGAACGCGCAGGATGCCACGAGTAAAGCGTGTTCCCACAATCAAGAGATCGTGACAAGGATATCTACGTCCCTTTATCGTCCCCTCGTCGTGTATCTCTTCGTTCGGATGATTTCCACGTACTTCGCAGCTCTGCTCCCTTTTAGCGTCCTGTGTGATCGATTCTATTCCAGCTATCGTGGCACCGAAATGCGAAAGAGATCGAGCATGATATCCGACTAGTCCTCGAAGAACCATTGGATACTTCGAGCCGGATCCTTGGGTCCAGGCGATAGAACTAGCTTTCCTCAATGATCCTTTGGTTCGCGTTTTTCTATGTTTCGATCTTGATCCTTCGATCGAACTTGACTCGCGAGAACATGGTCATTTCCTTGTGATATCGAAAGATTTGTAGGATTTACTCGTCCGAACGGTTATTTCTTATTCCTTAAGGTAACGTCTCAAACACTTTCACGATGAAACCAATTATTATTTCTTCAAAAGTATCCGGATCTTGATCGCAACACTTTGGGTCGTTGATCACAGCACGAACAACAAAGATTCACTAATACGACAACGCTGTCTATACTCATCATAGGACAGAAGCTGCAAGAAGGAAGGGAACTTTCGATTATAGCACCGGGCCAAATATTTTTCCAGTTGATTTCAGGATACGAAACGATCGTAGGAAATCACCTGGAAATAAGTGGAATTGTCACCATGTTGCGAAAAATCTGCTTGAAAAACGACGAAACACGTGTCACCATTGGTAAAGAGCCTCTCGAACTCGAAGGCTTCGCGATCCGATGAGATTCGCAGCAACAGAGCATTAAGACGCGTCTGTAGCCGTAATCTATCGATTCTGACGGCCTGATTCGTCGTGATAAGGCGAAGCGTTAAACCGACGAACCATCACCAAACGGACCTACTTCCGAATCGATGCTCTGATCTTCGACATTCTTGTCACGACTCCGTATAACGGTTGTAAGGAATTAATGAAAGGATTAACAAACTCGGGATCATCGAAGGGTACGAGTCACGTACGAAACAAGACAGAGGGAGAGACACGTTGGCCACGTTAATTTACTTTGCCAACCATAGACATTGGCACTCGATGGAAGATCAAAGTGTCGCGTGGTCAGTTGGAACGCGGCAAACGTCAATGACTAACTCCGTAATCCGCTTAACCGAGGAAATTAGTCATTCGCGGGCCGGAACATGGAAAATCATTGTCGCAAACTTTTCCAATTGGTTCACGTTTGTTCTTCCTTACACGGTTCTGTCGTCTATTTTTGATCGTCCGATCTTCTGTTTGTACGATCGGTTGAAACATAAACGATAGACGAGTAAATCAGTGAACAGAATTCGGTCGGACCGTTAGTAGACCGCAACGCGTTGCGTCCGTAGCTCGAGCATAACTGGATTACCGCTACCAACGACACCGTGCATCGAGACATCGACTAACCACCACGAGGTTCGGCCTGTTCGTTCTATATTCGCCCTTCGCTATAACTGGATTAAATATTATCATAAACTGCGCGCGACCGGGCGAACGTGCCACCTACGCGGATTCTGCCTCGCGTGATTCTAGTCCGCGCTTTCATCGCTCGTGTTACCGCTCGGTCTCCGATTCGTTCGCAAACGAATTTCACTTGTTCGTATGATTTGGGGATGAATAACTGTAACGTCAAAGGAGACTCAAAGACGGCCATCGCTTTACTAGAATTCGGTGGTTATTGGGTTATAGTTAATTGAATTTGAAGATTGGTGTAGAAATAATAGAATAATTGTATTATAAATATATGTATACATTTGTAAAAACATAGAAGAAAGACTGAAAATACAGGATTTTTCAAATTGGGCTTTTTTTCTGACAAATTGTGAAGACATAATTTACAAATGGCAATAAGAAAAATATGTGTGTTATGTGAAGATTAACTCTATCTAGATGTTTCGTTATGAAATGAGTAATGAATGTTGAATCTAATGTAACATGTATAATTAAATGTGCTTTATCACAACATCGAAGACAAATATTTTATTGTGCAATACATGTAAGAAATCGCGATTTATTATAAAATGTCTTATTTAACAATTGCTTACTATTGAATTGTTTCAAAACAAATAATACAAATAGACGCAACTGAACTTGTACATTTACCAATAAAAAAGGGATACGTAATTGAAAAGCATGTCATTATTTATTTCCCGTAACATTAAGCGTTTAACTATAAAAATATAATAAAACATTTGCAGCCAAAATTTGTACCGTATTTGTTTCCTATTTTCACTTGAGAATTATGTCCGCAATTTATCAGGAAAACCGAGAACACCCCATTTGCATGATATGAAAACTACAAAAATGATTCACTGACTTGTTCATTTTATTTGGATTTATCGTACTTATGAATGATAGAAAACCATAACGCGAAAACCAAAAGATAAAACAAAATTTTAAATGCAAAATTGAAACATTTTTAATTTAAGCAGACAATACGAAATTATCTCGTTTCTTTGAAACAAGTACAACGCATTCAGATCCACAAATACCGCTATAAAGGAAAGAAACAACCACCGATCGCACTATTATCCTTTGGTTACGTCCCATATCGACCTCCAAGTCGTAATATTCATTTCGTTTCAACCCTCTGAAGACAAGAATCGAAGAAATTCTCCTTCCCGATTGTGCGCTTTCAACGAACCCGGATCACCATTTTTACGCGACGATAAAATGGATCCTCCCAAAATCAATCTAAAAAAATACGGTTCCAACCTCCGGTGGAATAATTATTCTTTACGTTAAGATCCGTTGGAGGAACACAAAAGCATTGTTCGTTCAATTGCACGGCCCAAACCGCGACTCCCGATTCGTTTAACGATCACAATTATTTCCTAAGCAAGTGCCTGCTTCTCGTTTGATAGCTTGGCTGGGCACTGTAACGCATAAGCACACAGCGTACATGTAAATTGAAATGCGAGAGGACGAGAGAAAGAGAAAGAGAAAGAGAAAGAAAAAGAGTGAAAGTGAGAGGGAGGAGCAACCAGCAAGAAGTAGCGTAACCTGCTCGTCAAATACGTCGCCCATTATACGTTGACTGCATTGCTGTCTCTCTCATCGCTTTCCAGCCCTTTCCCGTCTTTCCAGCAACGCTCTTACACAAATACGAGCTTGACTGTCATTCGGCTTATCGATCATTCCAATTGGTCATTAGGGAAGATCGAGAGGGACAGTGAGCACGGACCATCGAGCGGAACCACCCTTTTATTTTACTATCGCCCCTATCATTTCACCAGCAAGGAATATTTCGCGTAAACGTTGGATATCGTTTTGTCAAATAGCATTTTTAAACAATATGGAAGCCGCACTTCGCAAGGGCTAAATTTTCAACTAAATTTGTAACTTCCAATTTTAAGATTTCCAAGATTTGAAATATCGAAACTGTCGCTAAGTAATTTTTATTGTGGAAAAAAGAATAGTGATAATACTGCGAGTGCTGGTTGAAAAATTAATTTTAAAAGATGTTGAGGATTAAGTCATGAGTAAACTATTGATAGAGGAAAATAAAAAAATAACGTCACCTGCATCCCTAAGTTGAGGCGTATAATGAGAGTTTTAGAATGCGAGAAGAGGAATAAATGCGTTACAAACAAACTTGCAACATAATTCGTAAAAATACGTCATATAGAAGAATCTCGTAATATAATTTTATGAAACGGGTAGAATCGTAAATCGAATGGAAAAATCAAGGATATTAGTGTACAAAATATGCATATGATCAACTGCGAAAAAATGAGGAACCTACAAAGAAACGTGCATAATACGTTTACTATAAACAACACGTACATATATCTAGGTTCAATCTTTAACGTTAAAGAGTCAAAAAGACACGTTGTCGGAAGGCCAACAGCTCGGAGAATCTTTTGTCAGCACTTCTCTTTTCATTAACCCTTCCCCTTTGACTTTTATCTTATCTTCCTTTTCGCCCGTACGCGTTAGTAGAGTCACGCAAACAACGAAGAAACCACTTTGAGGATAACGAGAACTTGTCGAATCCGATATAGAGACGCGAAGCAATCGAACATCATGTTTAAGGAGATAAAAGCACCGTCGAACTAATCCAAATATAGCATTGTTCCGCTTCCTCGGTCTATTTCTCTCCGTAAGAACGAGTCGAGCTGCGGACGCCTGTATTTCTGGACGGTTCTCATAAATGAATTACGCGATTTCAAATCGGGTCGACTGGAATTGTGCAAGAAGGTCAGAGCTTTTCTCGTTAACCGAACAATCGTCATCACGCGACGAGTCTTTATTAGAACGGCATTCCTTCTTCCAGTGCTTCCTTCCGCGAAGTAAAACGAACGTCATTCGAGCGAACGTCTAATTACCTTCATTAAAAAACACGTTGTTTCCTCTGATATTCTTGAAACGAAAAGAAATACACTATGAAGTAAATCCAACGCAAAGTACCTTCACCTACACCATCGGAACTTCTACTTACTTTAATCGCGCAACAAACTTAGCGTTTCTTTCGCGAACGAAAACGAAATCAAACATTATTGTGCGCAATATCGATCTACTATTAGCGTTCGGCCGAATGGATCGCTACCGATTTCGACTAGTAAATCACTGACGAAACGACATCGACAATAAGTCGATAATTCCTTCACCTTCCAACGTGTAGAACATCTTGCGACAAACGATATGCTTCTGATCGTTCACAGGCACACAACACCCTATCCATAGTTCCTCTGGAAGAAAGGATCAGCTGATCGGCCCTTCAACGACGATCTTCAAACCGACACGACCGACCAACATATGCAATCAGTCATTGAAATGCAATTCGTCGTGGTGACCGAACTGAAGCAAACCAAACCGAATCGATATCGAACCGTGTACGATCGCGAGTTCCAGTTCTTCTTGGCAGTCAGCTGATGAGCGCAGCTTCTCGATGATCGACGGCACCAGAGTCACCCACCAATAAAACTATCACCCGCGACGAGGCACGTAAAAATACCGTTACGATATCGCGTTGATACGATCGATTTAGCAATCGGCCGATGTGGAGGTATCGTCGAAGGATACCGGTCGCGTTTCCGCACGCACGTGTTACTCGGCCCCACGAAAGTCACTAGGAGGCAAGTAGCAACCCCCGCCAACCGTAGAGGACGGAGGGTGTGAGACAGGATGCCGGAACGTCTGACGATGGGAGGGATGATAGTGTGGTAGGGAGGGAGGTTGTAGTGGGAGCGTGAGAAAGAGGGGCGAAAAACGGCGAGGGGTAAAGAGTGGAGTGGTACAGAAGGACGACCCGCAGGTCTCGCGATATCATTACCACCCTAGCGCGCGGGATTCCTCCCTACTTTGTTCCAGCCTGCAGAACCCCACCACGTATCCACATCTACGGATTAAAAACCGAAATCCTTCCCCTATCACCCCCGCTCTGTGTCCCGTTTACGTGGCGTTCGTGTGGTGCTCGTCGGTCGTGGGGATGCTGCGCAGTCTCTGGACCGTATATATACCGTGCAACACCGAACGGACTTTCTGCGATATAGCCTGCTGCCGCTTCCTGCCCTGGCGAGGCGCTATGCGAACCCGAAATGCAATTTGACCAAGAGGGAACAGAGTGGAGCAAGAGAACCACGGTCGACGATGGATCGTATACGTTTTTGACGGAAGTTCCTTATCGAGATACGATGAGGATGATCCATCGGATGATATTGACGAATCGTATTGGTACTGACGAACAGATAGCTTTTTCGACCAGATAACGTGAGATTTCCTTTTTTTCTTTTTTTTTTTCTTTTTTTTTTCTTTTTTTTTTTTTTTTTTTTTTTTTTTTTTTTTTTTTTTTTTTTTTTGAACGTAATAACGTGAGATTGTTGTTGAAAGAAATAGAAATTCCTGTCATGATTAGTGGAGAACAATGAGACTGATCTGATCGAAGTAATTATTAATAAACTATTTCTGTGTCGCTGACTTGTGTGCTAGATTTCTACAGAAGTTATTATTCGGACAGCTGTTTTGTATTTTGAAAACTATGTATAAGTCTAATTACAATAAGTAATAAGTCATTCGTTTATATTTGTTAGCAATGTATGATTATCGCAATTGTGACACGTTACCCTTCTGTTTGATTTCTAATGATTGAATGAACAATGTAGAATCTTGAGGAAAGAATATGATGCTGAAAACGATTGATCGCACGATTCTTCGTATCTTTGTTGTACATTTCATTCATTTCTATTTTAAATATGAATCTTGAAAGAGAGATCGGTAATAACGAAAAATAGTGTTTAGTAAGATAAAAAATAAAGATGTACAAATATATGAGTGTATGTCTTTGTTTTTTGAACCCACAATCGTATTCACATAAGTTTGCTGAATTTTAAATATACCATGCTCGATATCAAGTTTTTTATCTAAAGAATAATTTAAAGGTGAATTAATTTTTAAAGAAAATCGCGGTGAACAGACTGTAATGGAATGTACAGGTTTTTCAAATGTACCGAACCTCATTTTGTTACCCGTAATAGTATAAATCTTACATACATTTTAGTTACAATTTAAACACCGACCAGCATTATTACCTTGTTTACAATAAAAACGGAGAACGGCTTTTTATGTTTCTCAATGTCATAACATATTCATGAAAATTCGATAAATATTGTAACACCAAGGTAAACAATTTAATATGGATATATTTTGATGAGTAGTAATAAATCAAAAACATATCAAAGTACAATTACAAAGAGTATCGAACATCATATGTCGCATAAAGTATGATAAAATTGTAAATAATCATCGTAATACAAGATAATCAATATAACTGGAATAAGATATTTAACTTTCAATTGACACTTTACAGAACTTCAATTAAACTATAAAAACTTTATAATGGAACGAAATAAAAAAATGTTATTTCTATACTGATACATTTACATTCTTTTTTCTTTATTGCGGCGTTTTAATGCGTAGTGAAAGGTCGTTTAGATTTTCATTTTCGATATTTAATATCATTAATCTGCCGCTTCATACAATATGTCTCACACAAATTATTACATACCTATGAACAGTTAAAGTTGTCACTTGTATAAAAAGCTAGATCACTGAACTTAAACAACTCGCGTCATGATGCAAATGAATGTGTAACAAACGTTTCCTGCAATTAGTTTTATTCACTATTAGTTTTATTCACAATTAGTTCTATATTATTTATCATTCTACTTCAATTTATTATTTCGCATATTAAAAAATAATCAAAAATAATCAAAACATTTTATTAAATATAGCAATATTAAAATATATTAAAAATACACATAGGGATACTCCTTTTACATTATATGCGTTATCTATCTATTCTCGCATATTCTTATGTCATTCCTTTATAAAATTTCAATTATATATCCTTCCGTTGACATATGTTTAGAAAGTAATAAATAAAATATTCATTGTTATTTATTGTATTTCACCTGTATTGTTGTAGAAGACGATTTATAATTGCTGCAGTAATATACAGCAACAAGCCTAAGTTGTGATTTTAAGTTCAAAATGGAAAATTTGATGTCGGTATGGACTACGGTGTTCTGACGGAAGCAACACACAACGTCCTCTATATTTTCTGGCTACAAATATGTTGTACAAAATAACCATCTTTTGTAAATTACAAAAATGTTCTACATGAAAACACTCTTCCAACCAGTGGTATCATAATACGGCTAAAAAAGTACATATTGTAAAAATGTACAATTCTACATTCTTCAATTGAAATATGTTCTATTTTATGCCTGATTTGTAATTTCATAGGAAAATTTAGTTTCAATTCAAATCAGTACTATACTGAATCGATAACGTCACATGCGACATAAAAATGATATGGGGGATCATATAACCTCTATGGATAACCTCAAAAACATAGAACACGAAACAGTATCGAGTGTCACGCCTATTCTGTACCTCGTCGATAATTTCACGTTCTGAAATGCCGACCCGGAAAAAGATCAGCGTGTTTCTTACATCCTCTATGATTTGCGACGGCAAATATTGGAATTACATATTGTATCAACTCAATCGTCGGAATAAACAAAACCAAACGTATAAACGTAAGGGAGGTACCTAATGAATTCTTTAGTGATTCACAGAAGGATTAATTCCTATTAAAATTAGTAAACAATTAACGTTTATATGCATTTGAGATGTTATTAAAAATGCATATATATAAGTAATACTTCTCTTAGATGTTAATAAATCTGTAATGTACTTGTTTATTGGATTGATAATCTTTAAACAAAAAAAAAAGAAAACAGTTGAGAGGAAGACGTATTAGACACAAGAAAATATCAAATTATTAAACGAAAGATGTGATAGAACTATATCGGGGACTATTGATAATTACCACCCTCTTTACCTATATTAAGTGATCCAAGTATATATTTCCCTACGATTTCTATAGAAGAATTTGGACATTTTATAAACATAACGTTATTTAAAAAGACACAATCATTTATCAGCACAGATCTAACTATACAGAAATAAGTAACTGAAACAATCGCGATAAAAAATACAGCAACACTGTATTTTGAAATGAATTCAATATCAATCACTACATCTGAACAACGAAAACTTTATTTCAAATATTTGCGAATTACAAATTTACAAACTTAATTAAAAATTAATGTCTTTCTAATTCGATTTCAAATACGTTAAAGAATGAAAAATTCTAATATTTAAGACTCTTCATTTATAATCAAAAACACTAGGAAGAATCGCCGTATCGTATTAGAACTCGCAACGCTACAGAAAACACAATCATTATATCGCAATTCTAATACATACCACAATATTCTCTCACAGCTTTAATTCAAATCCAAATCAATATCCATTCTCAATTTTAAATCAAAACAGGTTTAGATTACTTTCCGATCCTAACTCAACAGGAATTTAATTTTTTGAAATATTAATCAAAATCCACGATTTGTTCAATGAATATCACGATGGAATGATATATATATATATATATATATATATAACATATATATGTTTTATATATATATATCAGGCAAAAAAGCAAACACTAAGCTTATAAAAATAAACCAAATACCACGAATAAAATAAATAAAATAAAATATTACAAAGCATAGTGACAAAGTAGTAACAAGAGTGACTTCCTATGCTCTGAATGATCCAGAAAATCATGTGCTAATCTGGCTGGCTCTACCTACTTATAATTAACAGACGTACCAGAAAGTATGCTACCTATGAGATAGGTAAGAGTACCTACCTATATCTACATGTGAGTAAGATAACATAAGTAATGCAGATATCCTACCTATTCTATGTGGCCCTATATTTAAAACATGACACGATAAGCACAGCAACATTGATTTCATAATTCACACACACGACACCTGGGCGCTAGAGTTTAGCGCATCATTTTCACACTCTAATATACGTATCATTTTGACGAAACCGATTGACCAAAGCCAATAGCCGTTGCGTAAAACATGCAACGTGATAAATGTTGTATACCATGCAATTTATTGCGATCAACGAAATATATATTGAAATAATAAACGAATTGAAGTAATATTTCAGCATAATCTTATATTAAAAACTATAGCAAACCTACGAGAGGATATAAGATTTATATATTTAAGAAATAACTGTTGAACAACGATGTATACTGGGAATTAAGTTGAGAAAATTTACCCAAAAATTCTTACAAAATATTGGACTAAACATTAGCTTCCATATATTATTTAATATATATTATTTAATATATCATTTAATGAAAAATAAAAAGCTCTTTTTCTAGTACTTCTCGTTTATTAAATAAAATAATTAATTTAATGAAATATTCAATTTTATTTCTTAAAGGATACATCCCGATTTTCCATGTTGCGTTGAACAGAAAGAATCTGTCTGATGAAATTAAACGAAATGGTTTACTATAAATACAGAACGTTAAAAGGATATCGAAACTAACGAGATATCCCTTGATTTACCCTGATACTTGCAGGGTAGGAATAACACACGAATTTAGTTGTCATCATGCAATAATGTAATAGTGTGATCAGGTGTAAAGTTTATTAAGATCGGCAGGTTGCGACATCTAAGTGATGACACACTGTAAGTCAGTTATGCTGTCGAATACCCGCGGTTCCTGTAGTATGTGGTATTATCGTGATTTCCGGAATCTGTAAACATTATTTTTATGAATACTAAAGTTAACCATTAACAGTATAATTAATAACGTTCGCGCAATATCCGGATATGTCTAACATGCAGATATAAAGAAAGGAATAAAAGGAAATATAAAGTAGCTAAAATAAAGAAACATAAATAAATATAAGAAAAATAGAATAGGAAAAGTGTTAAAATAAACAACGACGATTTATATAACGACAGAATTAATAATATTTCTCTATACAAATATTGTTCGAGTACCCAGACTCGAAAGGATCACAAAATGTTCGTGACCCTGGGCTGGAAAAAATGTGGCAGCTAAGATTATTTATCACAGGAAGGATTGGCTGACAAAGATTATTTGACAGTAAAATAGAAGGATGACAAAAAAGAGCGATGTTGGCAAAAATAAGACACGCGGATTGATTGTCTAAGTATTTTCGACTTTGCAAGAGTGGTGGTCGATTTAACATGATTAGTAATTTTCCCTTTGCAAAGCGGCCGGTGAGAATCTGCATGCCAATTCCTCAATGTCTTATCCAGCGATTATAGCGAGCAATAAATACTCATAAAGCGCTCTGATTCGACCAATACATACTAGAGTAGAAAATTAAAGAAGGGAAAATTCCTAACTCGCTGACCGTTACAGACTGCTAACAAATAGCACCAGAATAAGTGTATTCTTCAATGTCTTTATAAAGTTATTGGTGCTGGGAGAATCAGAATTTCTTATAAATATAAACGTATAATGATATAAATATATAAACATAAAAACATAAATGTGTAAAAACATAAACGCTTAAAAATATAAATGAATAAAAATATAAAAACATAAATCCAGGATATAAGATAATCGTAAGAAGAAATTCTGACTTGGTATATAAAACTTCGTATACAATGAAACGCGAAGGATATATGTGCGAAACAGATATCTTAAATTAAAAACGAAATAAAACAATTAAAAATGAGGGACCGTGGAAACGAGACTAATATAGAGGACATTAAAGCTATGGGTTAAAATATATGACAATAATCTTGCTAAGAGATGTTACAGTGCGTATGGTTTTGTGGATAGCCATTTCATCTGTACATACCTCTACCTTTTCCGGTGTTCCCAGCGCGTAGATCACTGCTTCGGCGATGTCCGCATCTTTTAAGGTATAATCCTCAGTGATGTGTACCATATTACGAATACTTCTTATCATATCTGTTATCACAGCTCCAGGGCTAATGTTCTATTGAAGCGTAAAAATAAAACAATGTGGGAATTATATTATATTGTATATGCGTATACTAAACGCATGATTACATTTTATTATTGAGAATTATGTTAATACAAGAGAAATCATAGACAATTCCGCTGAGCCAATTTTAATTATAAAAATAACAACGCTATATATCAAGCAATTTCATTGCATTCCAGATTTATTGTAAAGACGATAATTTAAAAAAGATATCATCGGGAAACCATTTGATTTAATTTTGAGCAATTTGAAAAAAAGTAAGCATTCTTAAAATAGTAATTGCCTTGAACAACCAAATTAACATTATTAGAAAAATTTAATAAGTTGCCCTCTTGATTAAAGAACGTTTATTTTCATTGGTTGTATTAATTTTAGGTGTCATGAAGCCTACTCATAAAATATTAGTCGCATTAAATAGTCCTACACCTTTGCAGGATATAATTCCTCAATCTTTACATACCGACCAACAACAGCATATGTAATATAGTACACATATGTAAATAATGAACTCTTACCGTGATTTTGATATTCAGCTTAGCCGCAATTATTTCGTGACGGAGTTCTATCCCTAGAGCTCTTAAGCCATATTTACTAGGACCGTACATGCCTAGCGGTATGGTTATAGATTCAAGATATAATCCGGCTACGCTATAAATATGAATTATGTTTAAAAATGTAATACTTTAATCAAGTTTTTATCTGTGCGAAATTAGTATAATTGATAACAGTATGATTTAATTTGGAGAAAAGCACCCCCATTATGGATTTTAATGAAACGTTATTAAGTTCTTCGTTCTAACGTACGAACTACGAGAAAGTAAGCAAATGTGATAAACGCTTCGTTTGTTTTTATGCATCTTTATGCATATATCGATAGAAGTTATACCTATTGAGGAGACTATAGAATATAAAAATATAGAGATACAGAGTGACATTGACATATTACTGAATTTATTCGATAAATAAAATCATAATTTGATAAATTAATCTATATCTGTGAGACATACAAATATTCCTTATTTATTACGGCTTTGCATTGTATTAAAAATAAACTTCTCCTCGTTTTCTTTATTTCTTATATGTCTATTTTAACTTTTTAAAATTCTAAGAATTACTTGGACAAAGTATTTCTCGAATTTAATTCAAATTTATTCTAAAATGAAACAAATACTTTCTGACAAACGATACTTTACGTTACTTAATGATTTCAGTAGTTGTAATTAAACAAATATGTACAATATACATATAAAAATATATTAAACAAAAACGTTATTCCCACGAATAGAGTTTGTTTTGTAGTGTTCGAGTTATGTGTCTTGCTGTGGATCATGTTATTATGAAAACTGAAACTATGTATTTACATTTTAAAAATACAAATAAGGTTGCAAAGGATGAAAAGCGACATAAAGTAATATATATTTTCAAGCAAAACAGTGATTTTGTAAATTACTGAGGGGATAAGTATAAGTTATTATAATTACCTGGAGATATTAATTACATGGCCACACGCGTTGCGTTTTTTCATAGATTTTACTGCTTCTCGTGCAAAAATTGCTGGAGCTATCAAGTTAGTATCAATGAGTTTACGATATTCTTCAGTTTTTGAGTCTAAAACAGAACGTTTATAATTAGATCTTACAAATACAAATATACACATCATTATCTATCTAAATTACAGTAGAACTTCGACTATCCGAACAAATTGTGTGTAGAATGTTGAGATATTTTACATATTACACGTATTATATACATATATTCTAATTATTTGTATTCTCCTAAGTTTTCTGAACTATTAAATTTCGTATTCTTTTTAGAATTAATAAGTTCCCGGGAGTTCTTTCTTGCTGTGGTTTATACCATCTGGTGACTATATTCGTAAAACACCATATATTGATATGAATAAATATTTCTACCGATAATAGGTGTGGAACTAAGAATTCCAGCATTATTCACTAAAATGTCAAGGCGACCAAACTTTTCGTCGATCCATTTGAACACCTTAAGAATATCTTCTTCGTTCGTTACATCGCACTCGATCGGGAAAAATTTATCCTTTCCAATTTCTGCGGCAGCTTCGTGAAGCTTATCTATTCTTCTTGCTAAACCAACTACTTTAATGCCATGGCTAGCCAGAGCTTTCGATATAGCGAGACCGATTCCTCCACTCGAGCCAGTCACAACTGCTACTTTTCCAATCCACCGATTCATCATTCGTATTGCCGTGCTACAAAGTCACTACGCGTGGAAGTGTTCCGTTGTAGTTTAAAAAGGGATTTCGGGCTCTTGCCCCTACCAATCGCCGCCACTTGAGACGTCTCCCAGCAACTAACACGCTGTCTACAAAGTGCTCAGTATCAATGCAAGGAGTTAAATATCTCAAGACACAAAGTAAAAAATACATAAAGGTGTAATACGAAAAATACGGAAAGTTATAGAGAAGCTGGTAATGATCGCGAATATATTTTTTTTATGAAGTATATTCGATACAGGAATTATAGTTATAACTAAAACTATACGTCCCCCCTCACCCCTCCTCAGAGTTGAATTAGTCAGTGCAAACATTCAAAATACATTACGTAAAGATACGTAATAAATACCTATAGCGACTGGAGTTAATGAGTGTAATTCCTAGTCAATTATCAATGTTTAGGAACAAACATTGTCGCAAAAAGGTAACAATACAAAAAATAGCTATCTATTCTATACCATCTCGAAAAGTGGTCGTTACATGTATATGTTTTAAATAGCTGACTCATGTTTAAGGTAGCTATTACATGTACTATACCTATAAAATATGTACTATACCACCCATGATGAGTTGGTCATTACGATTTCTTTTAAAATTTTTTCTGCAGCAACCACGTTTCTTATATGTTTTAACATATGACGGCTACATGTAGTTGTTACTTTACAAAAAATGATTTACTTGAAATTTTGGATAATGGATCGAACATATTACTCCATCATAGTATTTAATTAAGATCGCAATATTTTCCAATGTGGCAATTCTGCAACTAATGACATAACATTCTAGCAGAATTAACAATGAAAGGTAGGTAGGATAAGGAGATTAAATATTGTAGAATTACAACATTTTTACTTTGTTAATGATGAATAGACCGCGGATTTGTATGTATTTATGAAAAATTTCAAAATGTAAAAACGCACTTTGTCGAATATTATATACCGCTTGTCTTGTTACATACAAACTCAATCGATTACTTAGATACACGCAATTTCAGCAATACTACTTAATTGGCTTTATCAATTTTACTAGTAGACATATCGCCGTTCCAATGCTATAATGACGCAAATAAGAAGTAATTTTTCATGACCCGAAAGGAAACAATTTTATTTAGTAAAGCTTGCAATTAGATAACAATTTATATGTCATGAAATATTAAGATAAACAATATTTTCTGCCTTCTCTAATTACTCTTAAGTATGTTTGTGTAACTAACACTCTCGTCGTCACTCTTACTTCGTGCGATAGTCAACAACGAATATTTTTTTTTTTATTTAAAGACTTTGGACGAGATTGATCCCAAAGCTGTAATACGAAAGGTATACAGAACTCACGTGGGCGTTATTATAAATATGAGATCGTGTCGCTTGTCACACAGTTTTCTTAAGTCTATGTTACAATCGTTTTGTTTTGCACTAGATTTATACTTTATACTTTATACTTCACTACAATAGCCATACTGTATGTATCATATATGATTCGGCCTTATAATTCTAGTTTAAGGCTGTGATTATATAAAAGAACAATAAGCGGTAAGTCGTCTGGTAGGCAATAAGTGGCAAAGCGGCAAATCAAGTCACGGCTGAACAGCAGAAAATAATTCAAACCTATATTATTGACTAAGCCACGCCTGTGGATTTATTGTATATAAGGAATAAGCCATATAGCAGCTAAGCGGCGAGT